>CM069865.1:35983556-36583556 GCA_036172795.1 Pelodytes ibericus
TCCCCATTGACTTCAATGGGGTTCAGGGTCAAGTTCGAGCCTGGACCCAGACATTTTTTCGAAGTTCGGCCGAACCTGCCGAACATCCAGGTGTCCGCTCAACTCTATTTGAGACTAAGTCAAATTTGGCACCTGAATTTTGACTTTCACCTCCCCTTACTTACAATGGGGAAGATTCGAACATAGTTTTTTAAACTGCGGAATTTGACTTAGTCTCAAAATGAAAGTCAACTTCCAAATCGAGTTTTAATGAATAGACTCATACTAGTCCATACCAGGGATGTTTTGCAAGTATCTGCGCACACAATCTCCAAGCATACAATCAGCAGGGTCCTGCATATCTTATGCTTAAAAATACACTCCTGCAACTTTAGGGTTATACGCAACTTAACGGTTATATGCAAAATGAGTGGGGACAACGCAAACATCTCCCTCACACATCGCTACTCAATAGCCATACTGTGAAAAGTGTGAATATGATACATATTGTTTTGTTATTGAATTGTGCATATTATATACATATACAAAATACCAACCCCACAGTTACCAGTATAAACAAACCTATACAAATAATATGTATTTTATGGTAACTGGACATGTATTGTGATGGTATTAATGAGGCAAACACCCAGCTGTGTCACAAGCAAAAGGAATGTGTAATTTGGATATTGGAAGTATTAGAATTATACAATACACTTGTTACGTAGAACCTGGTAAGGTTATTGTCTGCTTCAGCATATACCCACTACTTGGTCCATAACATTTTTAACACATGAATCAAGCAGTAGATACATCAAGTATCACTGCTAAGTACAGGGTCAGATATTTAATAAGGCACACAAATGACTTACCTACGGCACCAATTCCTTAATGCACTGTGGGAGGAAATGGTTTAGTTATAGGTCTGTCCAGTATTGTTAAATACTCTTGCAATGTCTTGATAGACTTTGTTCATACTGTGCACACTTTTTTCGAATTTGTTTTGGATGCACCTGTTTTTAATGTGTAAATTCAAGTACTCCATGAATTCCCAAGCATGGATTTCACTCACTCACTCACTCACTCACTCACTCACTCACTCACTCACACAACCACACCCCATATCTCCCAATGTGCTCCACCAGGGACAGAGGACACCAGAGGGCGTGTCTTGGAAAAGGGAGTTTCCACGCAGCTATGCATGCACATGGTCAGTATAGATTACCTCCAGTGTCCCTGAATATTGAGCCACTGGCTTAATTCACAAAACTGAGAGAATTGCAACTGAATGGGAGGATTTTTCCAGTTTGGTGACTTTGGCTTTAAATTTGAAATTTCCTTCTCAATTCTTTGTGTGCTATGACACTAAAAAAGGTATACACCACGCAGCTATAACAGGGATATGAGTTCCCTGCACTTCTCCATGAATAAAGCCCTGGATGATGAAGAAGGAGTAGTAATCCTAAATCAGTATGTTGTAAATAAAGCCAGACAGTAGTAGTAGGAGGTTGTGCACAGACTTAAACACATATACACAGACCAAGCATTGGCAGTACCAGTATCTCATTCAAACAGACACTACAATATCATGACAGATATATACAGCAGAGGTACAGCACGGGCAACTGATACTTTTAAACTCATCTCTTGTTTGAATGTCACAGTGTTTAGCGGAGACAAAAAAAAATAACAATCATGTTTTATCCCAAAAGCCCATAATGAAATAAATCACCATATCCATCTTCTGTCCAGGACGTCAGTTACATATTTACATTTATTTATATCTCTTGAGTTTTTTTTGTTTTTATTTTATTAAGAAAAGAAAAAAAGAAATAAAAAAAGAAAAAAGAAAAGAAAAATATTACTATAAATTAAATGGAATCATAAAACCTGTTATATAATCCCAAGTATTTCTGGTGGCACATTTAAGTATGAGCAGGATTAACCCCTTTTTTTTTTCCAAGGGAGGTTTGAAACCACAATTTTGTTTGAGTATATAAACAGTCATACAGATGCAGAAACTGCCAGGCCAGGCTTTTAAATGAGCTTGTTTTAAATTTTGGATATATCAAAATTCAGTAGATCTTGCAAAAATTGATTAATTGAAGAAAATAACACACACATCATTGATAGGTTGTCTCTGGTACTTAGTTTTGCTCTGGGACTACAACTTCCATGATGCTTTGCCAGCCTCTTGAGAAATGTAGTCGGCTGTACCAGAGGTTACCTTCCTGGTTTTAGAAACATAAATGTTTCGCCACTGTCAGGCTGACATAATAATCAGTTTCTCCCTGAGGCTCCAATAGATACATGGAGCATGGTCAGACACTATAAACATGTAAGAGGAAAATTGATAATAAAATAATACAAAACCAGATCTGCTGCCAACCCAAGAAATGGAGAAAAAAACATTGTGTCGTGTACCATCTCATATTACTTCAAATAATCGCACCAAGGTGCTCTCTGTATTTCTATATATAACATCTCTTACTACAACATATACTATTAAAATGATTATAACCCAGCCACAGAATTATTATTGTTGCTAATAATTTATATTATATTTTATATTGCTCTTATTTCTAATATTGAACATACCTCCCAGTAACTCTTCTAATAGCCCCATATAACTGTTGCCTACATCTCCCCTGTTTTAGAACCAGACCAAGAGGGGTCTTATTCCCCTTATAATTCAGAGGTGTTAATGGACAGAGTCCAATGGTTGTGACAACATAGTAACTAATCCCTGGCACTGTCTGATACACACATTCTAGATACAAATATATGTCCATTTGGGTTTATGAGTTCAAAAGAACCTGCTCATTGCCTACATAACGAGACATAAGTTCTATCACTTTACATTAATGATCACACCATATATGTTTCTCAATAATATACAGCCTCCTCATTAAGCACTTGAAGAGCTTTTACCTTGAAGTCAATTGACTACGATCACATTAACAGTCAGTATTACATTACTAATTATATAGCTGCTTTGTCACTTACTACCATCTGACCCCTCAGTCATACCAAGATCCACGATATCCTATTGTTGACCCCTCAGTCATACCAAGATCCACGATATCATATTGTACAGAGGGCAAAGGGCACTACATTCCCACACTAGGCAACTCAAGCATGTCTAGGTGCCATCAATGGTTTGCTATACCAGGGGCCTTCAGTATACCTTCAGTGCAGGATAAACTAGTGAGGTGTCCATGCAATATATTTGCTGGCAGGTGAAAAGGTAGAAAGGGAAAAGACTTCACCAGTTTGTTAACTAGTTTATGTAACCTTCTTTCTTTCTAGTGAATCTGCTTGCATGCAAAGACTATGGCATATATCAGGTCTAGTTTCTATCCAGTGTAGCAAAACCACTAGAGCACCAGAAGATCAGATCACGTGTTCTTGGTTACTTCGGCAAACCGTGAACTTTGGTGCTTTGCCTCATGTAGTCACCTCGGTTTGCCCTGGGTTTTTTTAAAAATAAATAATTGTGCACATAATGTGTCCTGTTTATGCATCTTGGACTTGTTGATCTATAATTCAGCCTATTGCAGTATAAGCTCCAGAGAGCTTGGCTCTCTATATTTCTCTACATTAATTAAAGTAAAATGTTTTTTTTTCAAGTATTTTTGCTTCACATTGTTCAACACAGTAGAATATAATTACTTTGCAAGTTACTGAAATAAGAATATTGTATGCAACTGATACCTATAACACCTCCTAGTGAAAACTGCTAAATTCAGATGACGTCATATTGTGCTAATCATGAACATAATAAAAATATAAGCAACAAATACAGGGTGTAGACAAAATAACAGAAACAATAAACTATTAAGGAACTAGTAAGAAGCGGGGCTACCCTTTACCTTCAGAACAGCTTCAAACGGCAGTGTGTTTGGGGGAATTATCATCCTGTAATGTGGGAACATCATGAGGGAACAATGTTTGTACCATGCCCCGTGCTTCACATTCCTTGCCTAATTATCCAGGCTGTACATTTGGATAATTTAACAACTGTCCTGTTAATAATCTGTTGATGCCTCTCATATGTTTATCTTTGTCAATGCAGATTAGCTATATTTGCCATATGCTGTCATGATTTTAAATTAAATATTTTTTTGTAACCAATTCACCTGAAATTTGAACACTTACTTCTGACATCTCTGAACTCTGTTAGTTGTCTCATGCTGCTTTGAAAACTCACATGGCAAAGTTGTAATTCTTGGATATCTTACAACTGACACATACTGTATGTACTGCAAATTGGCAATCAACCTAATATGCATAACCTTTTTGTTTGTAATTTTTATGTATTTACTTCAAAGTTCCAACACCCAGTGCATGTTTCTGTTATTGCGTGCACCCCCTGTGGATCTAAATAGATTTTAAAGCTATTGCACAAATAGAAGCCACATTAGAGACTTCAGTCACTGAGACAATTTGCAAAATAATAACAATAACAATATATTGCACACCTACCCTTTCTTATTGCTTCAAATTAATGAATAGCTAGATGTCCCATTTTACCCAATGAAAGGAATACTCATTGGTTAAATGAGATCTCTGGTCACCCTTACAGATAACTGACTATTACACCAAATAAGCAATACATGCTAAGTTCTCTATGAAGCACCTTTTTGCTATCCCTAAGGATGCATAAAGGTGTATGGTGTAAGGATCACCAAATAAATAGCAGCACAGGATAACTTGTCAGAGCGACTAACATATTGATATACATAGGTTTAGGAAAGGAAACCTGGTAGTGGTAAACCAGTAATATAGGTGGCAGTTCTATTTTCAGTGTCCACAAAATTATAAATGCTATATCGTTTTTTTTAACAACTTGTTATCTGGAGAAAACAAGTCAGAAAAATATAAAAAATGTATGGCCTCTCTGGATTTCCTTAATATCATGTAAAGAAAAAAAAAATTCTTACCAGATGTTGACTCAACACTTCCTAAAAACCGCATATAAAAACAGAACTAGTGCTGTGGCCAAGTTCTCCTTCTGTGTTATAGCAATGGTTAAAATCACATCCACATTTAAAAAGTAGGGGGAACTGATTCCACAGTAATGTCCAATGCCAACTGGTGCAGGAGGAGCCAGCCTGTATTCTGTGTACTCCCTATCAAGGATGTTACTGAATTTAGACGCCCCTCTGAAATGATGTTCAATGTAAAACTACAGAGGGACTGTCATTTGTTTTAAAGTAAAGATAGGCACAGTTCACATGTATTAAAACCATGTACAATATGCAGAAAATAAGGTATGTAAAGGGAGCACTAGTTGGGTATAAGCACTGTCTCATCTGGTCCTGCCTATAAAACCTCTTGTGTTCTCTCCTTATGTTTTTGGTTGTTTTTAAACAGAATCACATGGAAGTTCACTCCCATGTACTGCTCCTAAAAATAACTAGGCTGGCTCCTGAATTGTTCTGTTTACACAGGTCTACAAGTATGTGTCAAGGCCTGATGTAATGTGTATTCCATACTGGACATCAGGGTCGTAGACTGTGAGGTCAAGTGTCAGAGCTATCGCGCATGCTCCTGTGTCCCAGACGCCACCGAATGAGACTGTAGGTTTCAAGTCCCAAATCCCTCCAAGCTCTACCTCCATCCTGAAAACCATTTCACCAAACCTTTCTTTAACATTAACTAGCATGTTTAGCATTTGATTTCCTAGACTGCACTCAGTCACCTCAATATTATTTTTACTGTGAATATAGAGAATAAAAAATGTCAAAAATGATCAATGCATTGTGTTAGCAGACATACGAGCAAATGCATAGACTAAGAGAGAATGTGTTTTAAATTTGTCTGCTTGTCTCCTGGTTATGACATCACCTGTGGCTTGATATGCAAATGTACTGGACAATGTGTAGTTTACATATGAAGCCACAGGTGGTGTCATAAACAGGGGACACCACAGACACATTTAAACAGTATTTAACTATTTTTTTTATGCATTTGCATAAACAGAATACATAGTTATTATATTATATATTTTAAACATTTGTTATGCTCTACATTCACAGTATAAGCAATGTTTAGTTTGACAGTATCCAATTATTGGGTCTATTTTACTAGTAAAATATACAGCTGCCAAAAAAGTGTATAACAACTACTACTGCTGATAATGGCCGCTTAAAAAGAGAAAAATATTGTAAACCTTTATGACAGTTCTTAAGGACATTAATGTTAAGGATTTCCTGAGAACTGTATAATTGAGAGTGAGTACACAATAGATTTCTGTGGACCACAGTCTGCTATACTAAAAAGGAAGATTGCATACTATGCTGAATCTGGAGGAAAATCTAAGTGCAACCAACTGTTAATATGATCTTGGTCCTTCTCAATTGCTATTGGCTGGGCATGATGTTCTAATTTAGAACACTGACATGCTCTTCCAATTTCACCTACGCTTATCAGTAGCAACATAAGTCAATGGCACTGAGATTTACATCCAGAAAATTAATAATTAGTGGGAATTTAAATGACTGTGTGCATATTCACTCCATAAATGTGAATCCATGGTTCACATATATTTAACAAATCTTGTGTGCCACTACTGTGAATATTGCTTCCTGGAATTGAAGTTGACCCTATATAGCAGGAATGTCCAAAACAGTCTCTCTATTGCCACAACCAGCTCTTTGAATTTTCAAATTTCTTTAATAAACATAAAATTCACCACTTTGTTTTGTGTATTTCTAACCCACATGTTCCATATTACTCGATAGGACAGCATTTACACATTTTGGACACCCCTGCTTTATATACTTTGCTTACATGTGAGTTAAGGAGACGGTCTATGAAAAATATCTAAAAAAATAAATAGTCATTTGTACTCTATGTGCACACACATATAATTATATGTAAGCCAGTCTAATTATATGTTTATATATAGATCCACACATATCTATATATTTCATTGATAAACATAGACATGTATATATGTGAGTGTCTTTCTTATGTTCCTTTGTGGTCAAGTGCTAAGAAATAATGTAAATAAAAGAACATAAATTGATAACAACTAATATATATACTGTATATAAATATATATATATATATATATATACACACTATATATATTAGTTGTTATCGATTTATTTTCTCTAATTTATATATATATAGACTCAGAAATGACTTCCTGTGGCCTGGGCTTACACTTCTGTAATATGAGTAAAGGAACGGGAAGGATGAAAGTCTCTTAATCAATCAACACTCAACTTTTTAACCACTTCCCATCTCTTTGCCCCACTTTCTTACACGTCTTAGTGATACTTATACTCTAGGTGCAGTGAAAACACTGTGTGTTGAGAGTAGCACCCCTCTTCCACTATTATATAAAGGTGTGATGACACCATTCATATGATTTTTACATGTCTAGAATGTGTACAGGCAACTGTATCGCTCTAGCTGTTGGTGTAGTACAACTCTCATAATCCTCATCCAGTTCCTGATGCGAACTGTATTCCATCAGCATCTGGAGATCTCCAATTGTCAAGCCCCCATTCTAGAAAATAATTAAAAGCTTGGCCTGGCATTTTCTGCATCCGTCCCAAGACAGCTCCACCCACCCCTGTAAAATTTGTAACCAAAAAAGAAAATAAATAAATAATAGAAATAATGAAACAAAATACCTTAAAATAAAAAAGAAAAGTCTAACCCCCACCCCACTTACCCAACAAAACCCCCCACATTTTCTTTATTTTGTCTTGAAAATTTCTTCCCTTTGTGGTTTTTTGTTTCGGACCCACCCTCCCCCATTTTTGCCCCGATTTTCTCGTCCTTTTGCTTAGATTTTTTTTTCGTTTTTGTTATTTAAATGAATCAGTAAAATGAACGGGTACATAGAGGGTTTCATGCATTTTTTTTAGTTTGGTTCATTCTATCCTTTTCGGGGATTTTTTTAAATGTGTTTTGAATTTTTTTTGTCTTTTTTTAAGAAATCTCTTTTTTTGTTTCTTCGTTCGGTTGAAAATTTCTTCAAACTTGAGTTTTCTTTCTCTGTTTGGGTCTCTAGCCCTTTCAGTCTTTCTGTTCCCTTTCTGTTACATCATTCTTTTTCCGTTAACCTTCTCATTGCCAGACGGGACCTGCAATGTACTAGTGGCCCTTTGGGCAGTGAAAGGGTTAAGCAGTACAACTTGTTTTTTGGGGGGCAAAAGTTTGTCCAGATCATATCTGAACATGCTTTTCAAAATACTTTAATAACAAACGCTTTGATATTAAATATCTCTAACAAACTATCTCCACCTGAAAATGACCATGCTGCACTGTATAATGACAATGAGTATCTTTATAAGCTGATAATGAACACATTTCACTGTATAATGAAGACTATGTGTATACATTGTCAATGAATATACTGTGCTGCATAATGACAAATAGCAAATGTCATTTAGGCTCATGATAGTGAATATACTGCACTGACTAATGATACTGAGTATCAATCATGAAAATGCCACATTTTGGCGAGTATAAATATTGAAATAATTTCACATTTGTTGTTTGTTTTTCAGTGCTTGTTTGGTGTTCTATTTTCAAGTGAATGCTATTTACCTATAAACACAAATCTATAGGTACTTACTATCACTAAACAATGTTTGTTTACGATAGGGCAATCATTAAATTCTTTTTTCACCCCCCAAAAAACGAGGCTGTTTTAAAGACAGTCCGAAACCTTTGCAAAATATAACCTCAAAATGAAATACAGTATATGAACCTAAACCACAGAGGTGTAAAAAGTACTCTAGTAAAGTAAATAGTAGTTTGTATATATATATTTTTTCCCTGAATGATATATTTTAAAATAAATTCTAGATATCAGTAAATCTGATTCTAGATATAGGAGGTTTCTAGATTCCAGAATGGTGAGACATTATTCTAAATAATAGATGCCGTGTTGTCACTTTGTACAATACTGCAGAAAACAATACCTGAAGGTATTTTGAGGATATTTTACAAAGGCTAGGCCCTGTCTGGAAAATCTCTGGATCTGTGTATCAGACTCACGCTAATGGGCTTAAATGCATCTTCATATGAATTTGAATGCTTAGTTTTTTGAGTAGTTTAACAAGCTGGAATAGTCTTGGTTCTTCACTGCATCCCACGTGTGTTCTGAGGTTTGTAGTTCGTACATGTGAAAATTACAAATTGGACCAGGTTGTCCTGAGGATTTGGGGTTATTAGTATGTTGTTGCAATCTGATATATGCCCATTTGTGAAAATCAATGCACAATCTAAAAAGAAATGCGTGGACATCTGCCAGTTAGTGGGATATTTTGGGGGATTGATTTTGAGTGCAAAAATAGACATTTTGCTCTCTAAATATTACCTTATATAAGGCCAGTTTTGTAACTTAAAACAAAAGGGTAATTTTTGAAGTTTATTTCACAGCCAAAAGCTTGATACACAGATCCTTAATGTTGACCATTTTACATGAATCTTTCTGACCCTCTTCTCTCTCTCCCTCTGTGTCTCTCCTGTGTTCTTCCTCCGCACATTTTCATACTGGGGTGGTCCTGCGGTTGGCTGTGTTGGTGTCCTTATTATCTTTGGGTATACAGTTATGAACTTGGAGGAAGCTGTTATCCGAGTTATATGTGGCCGTAGGGGTCCCGGCCGACTTGAGGGGGTCGCGGCTCAGCGTATACATGGAAATTTCAGTGGAGGGGAGGGTGTTAAAGCCCTTCAGACCCACAGGAGAGGCATCACGGGAGTGAGATGGCTCCGTGGACCGGGAGCTGGATCGGCTTCGCCTCTGATAACGATAACGGTAACTTGGTATGCGGGTGATGGCAGAGGACTGAAGGTAGTCCGTGGCCCGTGCTGTTGCTCTCAGCTGTTTGTGGCGGTCGATGAACATGTGTACAGCAAGAACCCCCACCATTTCAGCAATGATGAAGGAGAGGGCACCAAAATAGAAGGACCAGCCGTAAGAATAGCTGTTTTTCTTGGAGTCGCTCTTGGAAGGGTCACCTGCATTGGCTGATATGTAGACAATTATTCCGATTATGTTGCTCAGACCTAAGAACCAGGAAGAGGAAATGCAAACAGTGAGAAGGAGTGATATCATAAATATTAATGAAGAGAGTCAAAAAGAATGATACAAATATGGAAGGGAAGAGGATGGGAATAAGAGAAAGAACACAAACGTAAAGGGAGGGAAATAAACATTTTGTATGCAAGAGAATCAAAAAGATGCAACATGGAAGAATTTGTGAAGAAATCTGTATCTCTGGATTACATTTCTAATTCTGAAAAAAACAAACATTTGTTGCATGTTTTACAGGGGCTCTTATGGACACAAAAGCATTCTATCCAATGTGACCCCCCCCCCCCCTTCCTGACAGAGCTGAGGATCATTGAAGTCCCTGCTAGAGTCATATGTGCTTGGAAGAAAGACAAGACAGAGGGGATATGATACAAACATTTAAATACAGAGAGGGAATCAACATAGTAAAGGAGGAGAGTATATAACTGCCACAACAATAGGACATAGTCTTAAATTAGAGGGGGAAAGGTTTAAAAGTAATATCATATAGTATTACTGAGAGAAGAGTGGATGTATGGAATAGCCTTCCAGGAGAAGTTGTAGAGGTTAACACAGCGCAGGAGTTTAAGCATAAATGGGACAGCATAAAGCTACACTGGATATAAGATAAGGCCATGGGTTAATGAACATATTCGTAAAATTGGGCAGACTAGATGGGCTGAATGGTTCTTATCTGCCGACACACTGTATGTTTCTATACTAGCTTGGATATAAATGTTTATGATGACCGTGTCCGCTATAATTCTCCATACTTTCTATGGTGGATTATCGGACCGATAACAAAAAACGGCATTGAAACACTGTTCTGTGCAGTAATTACCACTCGAACAATGACTCAATGACAGCAGTAAAAATGCATGGGCAAAATCACGTGCCAATTCATGCACATTTTAACCCTCACAGCGGGGTACAGAACACAAACAGTGCTCCCGACAGCATGCAGGGGGAGTGGCAGGGCTCCCTTACTGTCCCCATTCCATCCCCAAATAAATTATTGACCCTGTTGGGCCAGAGAAAAAAAAGTAATGGGCTGACCACCAAAATAAAAAAATTAGTGGCCCCATGGGGCAACAGGCCGGCGCGCTTCTGTGGCCCCAGTTTTAAATGATATTGGTACCAGGCCCACACTACTGCTACTATTGCATGGGCTGTCACTACTGGCAACATTTCTTTTCTGCTGGCGCAGAGGGGGCAATTATTTTCTGGGGGGGTGTGGGATACTAGAGGACCTGGGGTGGATATTACACCCCAGTTTCCTAGCATTAAATTAATGGGGAAATATGGAATAATGGCTTTGTTCCCTTACTGCATTTGCTGGATATTTGCAGTCCCTGTTACTGTTGAAGCACATGTTATTCCTGAAGGTATTCAGATTTCAAGCCTTAACAGTCCACATTGAATCTACCCCATTATCTGGTTTTCGATTACATCTTGGGGATGTTAATTTTGCCCAACATCCAGGGGATTTCATGATTACCCAATTTAATGGTACTCAAAAGTAGGGAGGAAGGGCTGAGTGGACCGCACCGGGATTTGAAATTGCAATAGATTCTGACATCTCTCCCCATCTTCAAGAGCTCTTAGAGACTAGATGGACACTGTACTTGAGATTAGAGTTATTAAATAAAATACTTAAAACAATTAAACATGTCAATTTTATAATCAAAGCATCTAACAATAACATTAACTTAAAAATACAAAACCTTTCAGTTTATTTCTTCATGAAGATTTTTTTTAAACCTAAGGTTTTTACAGCAATGATGATAAACCTCATATTATTCAACATATCTTTTGGCCTATAGAAGTCTGCCTGTTTAAAAAAAGAAGTCTGCCTGTTTAAAGTTATTAATAAAGAAAAACTTTGGGACAGAGTTCCAAAATGTTGACCAATCTACAGGAACTTTCCATTGGTTTCCATGGCGATGTCCGTCTGTCTTCCCCCCCCCATATCCGTCTGTCTTTTTGTTTCCCCCTATGTCCACCTGTCTCTCTCCTCTTCCATCCCATGTCTCTCTCTTTCTTTTCCCATGTCCGTCTTTCTCTCTCCACTTTCTTCCGTGTTTGTCTCTCTCCTCTTGCTTCCCACGTCTGCCTTTCTCATCTTCCTTTGCATGTCAGTCTCTCTCCTCTTCCTTTCCATTTCTGCCTCTCTCCTCTACCTTTCCGTGTCTGTCTCCCTCCTCTTCCTTTGCATGTCTGTCTCTCTCCTTTCCCTTCCCATGTCTGTCTCACTCCTCTCCCTTCCCATGTCTGTCTCTCTCCTCTCCCTTCTCATGTATGTCTCTCTCCTCTCCCCTCCCATGCATGTATGTCTCTTTCTCCCCCACTTTTTTCTTTATATATTCACCTATTTTTATATGTAATAAAAATGTTAGTGAAAAAATGAATGTCTTGTTTTTATTCCCTTTTTTCTGCACCCACATTGCATCTAAAGGACTTAACACAGCACCATACAGTACCCACAGCACTTTCCATGCACCTATATCGCACCCACAGCACTTGGCTTACTCTCATAGTGCACCCACATGATTTGGCATGCCACAGTGTCAAATTGCCCCACAGAACATATCACAGTGTCACTTTGCCCCACAAAACTGGCCCTGCAGGACATGCCACAGTGTCACTTTGCCCCATAGTACATGTTATTTTGCCCCACAGAACATGCCACAGCATCAATTTGGCAATTAAAATGAGCCACAGTCGGGTACCAATTAACATGTCATTGTCACTTTTCCCATTCATATGCCACTGTTAGTATGCCCCTTAATATGTCACTACTAGTCTGCCCATTAATATGTCACAGCCAATTTACCCAATAATATGCCACTGTCAGCCTGCCCATTAATATGCTACGGTTATTTTGTCCATTAATATGCCACTATTAGCCTGACTATTAATACGCCACTATTAGCCTGCCTATTAATAAGCCACTATTAGCCTGCCCATTAATATGCCACAACCAGTATGCCCATTAACACTTCAAAACCAGTATGCCCATTAACATGCCACAACCAGTATGCCCATTAACATGCCAAAACCAGTATGCCCATTAATATGCCACAGGCAGTATGCCCATTAATAAGCCACAACCAGAATGTCCATTAATAAGCCACAACCAGAATGTCCATTAATAAGCCACAACCAGTATGTCCATTAATAAACTATTACCCCCTTCCCCAGTAGTCACCTTCTGCTCTCTCTGGTCTCAGCCGGCTCCTCCGCAGTCTCTTACACGCAGCGTGTGTGGAGGAGGGACATACAGCTGCAGGATATGACTTATTGTCATATCCGGCGCAAGTGTCAGTAAGCCGGACCACATCTGTTTGATGCCGGCTTCTGTCCTAGCATGACTGTCTCTGTGTGAGACAGTCACGTGAGCAGCGCTCTACCCTAAGCCAGTGGGGGGCCATGGGGTAGCTTCTTTGTCCCCCCACAGCGCAGCCTCTGTTAGGGCTCTTCTCGATGGGGGGGGGGGGGGGAATTGCCCCGTTGCCCCCCCCCTTGATCCGCCACATATGAACATATAAAGTTTTGTTTCTTTTAGAAATATCCGTGCTTTTGGAATAGAATACATTGTGTGGACTCTAAGTGCTCTTGCTCTTGTACACAGTTAGGATCTCTTAACAGTGTAACACATTGTCTGACATCACTAGATAAACAGGATATTCATTCATATAAATGAATTATTTTGATTGGTTCCTGCAGCAAATACACAGCTAGTGTGGACTAGTTTTTTTTTATTTTAAGCAATGCAAAATGTAAAACATGCATTTTGATGTACTTTGAAAGCACATTAATATGCATTAACAATTGGAAGATGCATTTTGGGCACCAAACAGCCCCTTTAAGGGGAAATGAGGTGAACTGCCTGTCTTCTGACTCACCTATGCCTTATTTTCGCAATTCATTTGTCAGTTCACCACAGTTCGCTTTTTATTGAATAGCCCCCACACTATTCCATTATGACATTACATGTATATGTATAGTACTATCGAGTGTGGTGTGTTTTGAATTTCAAGTTAATATTGTTGTTGCATGCTTTGATTATAAATTTGGCAAGTTCATTAATCTCAAGTATGAATTAAGAAGCACTGCTCTAGAGAGCATATCATTAAGTATATCCTGTTGCATGTGTATTTGCATACATTACCTGCAGACACAAAGAAGATGCCAGCACTCAGTATGATGTTGTGTCGAGTTTTGTAGAACTCACTAGCTGCTATGCAAAGCCCTCCCATGAAGAGTAGGATCACGCTGAGGATGGGGAATATACTGGAAGCCCTCACAGCCCCTGTAGAAAGAGAGTTACATGGGAGTGAAGAACACTGGTCCAAGTCACTTGAGGGTCTACTCAATAAAGAGAGATTTGCAATTGAGTCGGGAATTTCAGACTGCAGGGCAAAGTAGCTGAATTTAAAAAAATTCCACATTCATTGAAGAATTTTTCCAACTCTGCTACTTTGGCCTAAAGTTTGAGATTCCCATCTCAACTCCCAACAATTTATTGAGTCGGCCCTGTACACTTTGTATAGAACAATATCACTGTGGCAGAGTTCAAAAAGAGGACAATCATCATGGAAACCAGTGCAATGGAATTACTGATTGAGCCACATTAAGAACTTTGTCACTTGTTAGCTCCTTTTTGGTTGCAGCTTGCTGTCCAGGAGTTGATTGGGTGGAGACTTACAGGGACTGTATCACCAAAACATTGTTTTTACTGGGATTGAAGAGAATAAAAAAAATTATACATCATATCTGCGGAGTCTCCTGCTTATTACATCACTTGTGGCCTATTATGCAAATGACACATTTCCCATTGAAAACCAGTTAAGTTGCACATCAAGCCACAATGTAATATAATAATTAATTAGGGATCAATAAGGCATTTGCTTACAATTCTGCTAAGACAATTTCTTGGTCATTTTCAAATTTTTTGAAGTCATAGTATAAGCAATGTTTAGGTGATACATTCCCTTTAATTCGTCCTCCTCAATACATTAAATATGTTTTAATATAGTCTGCTTTGTGTGCTCACTAGACACCAGGCAAGATCACATTTCATCCTACTGAGAGTGTGCCTTGAGATGAGCTTAATTATGCTTGTGCGCATAATGTACCAAACCTCTTTAATCAATTATGGTTCTACAATTATTGCCAAGTTTATTAGTGGGGAGAAGTGCACACAGTTTTTGTTTTATGTATACAGTGATATTGTTTGACTTCTACCAGCTCAAGGGGAGACATTCCAGATGGATGGAGAGGAAGATCCATCCATTCCATAGTATCTTGGCAAATGTACTGACCTTTACACACAGCAATGTATTGGACTTTACTGGTACAGGCTCAAATTATTATTTGTAGTACTTGGAAAAAAGGTCTATGTTGACCTTCCTAGCACATATAGAACACCTTCATGCAAAATAATAACCTTATTAAAGGAACACAGAGAAAATGTCATGCACCATCCAGTTCACTTGAAATGTGATGATTAAGGAATTGCTTTTTTCATATCTTATTCTTTTATTTGAAATGTATCACAATGCTTTGCTTTTATTACAAACACAGTAAACCTTTATGACTTAAAAGAGGAAGCAAATAAATACCAAACTTGGCATAAACCATCTATTATTTCTATTAACCGAGAGTAAAGGAAATCTAAATTATAAAGTCTCAGTACCAGAAAGGTCAGATAACAAAATGCAGACCTTCTCTAAACTGGTGGCTGACATATATCTGTGAAATTTAGGAATGGCAGGGAATATTTCCAACACAGTTTGATTTTTATAGAAGCCAGGGAACAGGTACACCCATTGAGTTTTATTAAAAACATTAGAATGCAGCCACAAGATTTTTTATAAGCCATGGTACAAATTTCACTTGGACTTAAATCAAGGCCTAACTAGGGTTGCCACCTGGCCGGTAAAAAAATGGCATTAGGCTAATGTTAAGTCTATGGAGACTGTACCAAGGCAGGTATTTTTCTGAAGAAAAGGTGGCAACCTTAGGCCTAAGCCGTGCCTCAAGAATTCTCCCGTATTTTGATAATTTATAACATCATTTTCTCTAGTTCTGAAAACTATAACTCTGTTGTTGTGTGTTATTATTCAATCATTTGTTTACACTTGCGTGGGCCATAAGAGCTTAGATAATGTATGTCAAGTGTAAACCTGCAAAACCTTGAATTATAAAACTCTGTTAATGTATTTTGGTTTATCGCTAAATCTGGAATTTAGTGATCAAGCTACTAGTACTTTCACAGGCAATAGAGCAATGATGGCTAACCTTGGTACTATTTATGTTTGGGAACTACATATCCCATGATGCTCAGTCAGACTTAAAGGAACATTAAACATTGTTTAACCCTTTAAACGATACATGTCCCGGTAGAATTAAGTAAACCCGACGTGTATTTTAATAAATACACGTGGGTTTGCTAACTGCTGTGACTCCCCCCGCTCTGACAGTTGAATGCTACCACAGCGAGAGACCCTAGTTTTTGCATGGGACTAGCAGGGGGAACCTAGTTAAGATCCCCCCTGCTGATCTCATGCAAAATGAGGGTCTCTCTCTGAGCTAGCAGAGAGAGACAGTCGCCGACCAGACGGCTGCCTGCTTCCTATGGAAGGATGGCAGCTGTCGGTCAGAGGATAAACTGGCGTGTACTATCAAAAGTACACGCCAGTTCATCTTCATACTAAGGACAACTAACTTTTCACTTGTGCTTCTATATTAGAAGCACAAGTGAAAAAAAAACGTTTAGTGTCCCTTTAATATTGAGTGAGAATCAGGGGAAATATTGTTCCTGAGCGTCTGCAGTGCCAAGGTTAGCCATCACTGCAATAGAATGTAGTTTTTTTTACAGTCATAGTCATAAGAACATTAAGACAATATTCACAGCCAAAAGAACGTCAGCCCTTGATAGATTCCTAACAATAGACGATAGATGCATTAACAACAACTATAGGAATATACAAGGCAGCTGCCTAAGCTATCAAGTTACATAAGATTTTTTTTTTTTAACCTGACGATGCAGCCTAGGATTTGACAAATATTTATAGACTTAGGAGCCAAACACACAATGTTAGGAGTCAGCCTAGTAATTTTTAGGAGCCAGGGAATTGGTACTTTAATAGAGTTCTGTATAAAACAATAAAAAAAGAGCCAGCAGGATAGACTTTAGGAGCCATTGTTCCCTTGCTCCTGTAATTTGTCAAGATTTGGCCTATGATGCATTTTCAGAAAGGAATAGATGCATTTCAGGTTTACGAAGGGAAAGTGGCACTTAAAAAAAACACGTACTTTTTGTCCACTACCTTTAGCAGGAAAGCAAGTGTCATACATTAGAAATGCGAACCAGCTTTTTTTGTACACACAATGCTTTTAAAGCACAGCTAACACAGGAATCTAAGTGATATTAATGAGATCCTTGTTTGTCGAAGCAATGTAATCACTGTCCCTGAAGCCTTATTTTGGCCATTTTGCTATTAAACATCAGGAGATACAAATAAAGAAAGCGAGCGAGACTATACTAATCTTGTAACAATATTATGACAAGTGATGTCTAAATAATGACATAACTATTGGTGGAACTGTAACTGGACTTACGGAGGAAATATTCGGCAGTGTCTGCTTCATAATCTGCATCCTCCGGAAAATGGTCGATCTGTTTGCACATGCCTTTAAAATTACCTGGAGACAGAGAGAGAGAGAGAGAGACTTTAAAGTTTGTGTCAACAATTGAGATGTATTAAGATAATGTGTGATTTGGGTTTATGTATTTAGTTCTTGGTAAGTCACAAACTCTTCCATACTAAAGGCCATCATCAAGAATGGGACCTATTGCAAAGCAGATACTATCATCATTTTTTTTTTGTCAGCACACATTAAATGATCTCTTAACCTTTTTTTTGTTGTTTTTTTTCTGGTAATCTCCTAACTTTAAAGGAAATTAAACATTGTTTAACAATACAATACCAGGTTGAATTAAGTAAATCCGACGTGGATCTTAATAGATACACGCCGGTTTACTTTCTGCTGTGTCTCACATCCGAGACACAGCAGTTCCAGGTTGTCGTGACAGCCAATCAGAGCGGGGGCTCTTCCTTCCTTGAAGGAAGGAAGCAAGGGTTAAACGATACATGGGACGGTAGAATTAAATAAACCCGACGTGTATTTTAATAAATACACGTGGGTTTACTAACTGCTGTGTCTCACATGCGAGACACAGCAGTTCCTGGCCTGTGTCAGCACGTGCACGGGCTCCCCCCGCTCTGACAGCTGAATGCTAGGGTCTCTCGCTGCTACCACAGCGAGAGACCCTAGTTTTTGCATGGGATTAGCAGGGGAGACGTAGTAAAGGTCCCCCCTGCTGATCTCATACAAAAACGAGGGTCTCTCTCTGCGCTATGGAAGCCTGGCAGCTGTCGGTCAGAGGATAAACTGACATGTACTATCAAGTATATTAGAAGCACAAGTGAAAAAAAAGTTTAGTGCCCCTTTAAATTATATACTGGCATACCATCCAACCTTCGGTCTGATTGGGCCAGGGCACTGAGGAGGTGTGGTTAACTTGGGGCAGGGTGCTGAATGTCCAGATCAGGCAGGAGTCTGAATGAGGCCTGTATAGCTTAAGGGGCACATGTTTCAGTAATTTATGTCTCAGCTTAAGCCCATATCAAGGGTTATGTACTGCACACTGGCTCGCTGTCAGCCTGGTGAGCCTATGACAGATGAAGCAAGCAGCTAAGTGATCTGCCAGTGTTTCTTGCTTGCACATAGCATGGTCTGCTTCACTAATTCCAGCACAAATAAAATTTGCTTTTCTGTCATCTTAATTAGGATACATACATCCCAGCAGCCCCCCCCCCCCCAAAAAAAATAAAAAAACTCTGGATGCCGGTGTTTGTGGTTTAGAAGGGGGCAGTATGTACCCTCAAAGTGCCAGCACTACTGTGCATGAGCTGAATTTACTCTACAGTGTCCCAGATGCCAGAAAATGTAATTCAGGACCATAAGTTACTAGTCCCAAATGGGGATTATCCTGCTTGAAACAGAACAGTTGGAGGATATAGGGATGTGATATCAGAATAGAGATCACTCAGAACATCCTACTACACAGCCATTGAGATACAAAACACACTGCTCATTATTCTACAGAAAATGTATGCCACAAAACAAATTCTGGTGTGAAATTGATTTGGCATATAAACAATGTTTAAAGAAATGTATATTATTTTTACACAATTAATGATTGTAAACAAACATTCTCATGTTTGTACAGTATTCAGGTAAATACCACTGCTCATGTTATTCTCCTTTACACAAAAATAAATCTGACTAGTATGTGTACCAATTCCCCCTATCCAGCCTTCTTTCTTTGCCCCACCAGTAACAATCACATTGCCCCTGTCTGTACTTTGCTCTGCATTTTATTGAAACTGTTGCGTTGCAATGCAGTAGCTCACAAGGAAGACTGCACTGCAGGTGTTGCATGACCTCAGTCCCCTCTCAATCACATTCCTGAAGGGCCAGTTAGTGTGTTTGATCCCACGCCCTGAATGTGAATGGCTAGCAAGCCATGCTTTCAAATCAATAATTACAATAATTGTTACAGCTATTAGAATAATTTCTGAGGGGGGTGATTAATTGCTTGGTGACTCCGAGTCTTGGTCACAGTTCCCTGGTATCCCACTGATGACAGCAGCAGGAGAGTCTGGTAATACAGAGAATTTAGCAGCAGGAATGATTGAGGCCTCATCCAAAGTCACAGCAGAGACAAGCCAAAATGAGAGCGAGTAAAGAAGGAGAGAGAAAGATAAACATACGAGAGGACTAGATATGTTAGGACCTTACAAATTCAACAATTATCTTTTGTTTGTATAAAAGAAATAATAAGAATTCCCATTGATCCTTTCATTTACTGTAAAAGGAAAATATGTATATAGACTTAATGGACAAACATATTGAGACACCTGACCATTGCACCAACAGGGACTTTTATGACAATGAATTCTAAATACATAGACTTTAATAAGTAGTGTGTCCCCTTTGCAGCTATAACAGATTCCATTCTTCTGGGAAGGCTTTCCACAAGATTTTGTGGTAATTTGTGCCCATTTATGTAGTAGAGCAATTGTGAGGTCAGGTACTGATGTTGGACTAGAGGGCCTGGATAGCAATCTTCATTCCAGTTTATCTGAAAAGGTATTTGATGGGTCAGGGCTCTGTGTGGGCCAGTCAAGTTCTTCCACGCCAGACTCATCCAACCATGATTTATGGATCTTGCTTTGTGCATTGGGGCACAGGCATGCTGGAATAGAAAAGGGCCTTCCCTAAACTGTTCCCACAAAGCTGGAAGCATAGCATTGTCCAAAATATCTTGGTATGGTGAATCATTAAGATTTCTGTTCACTGGAATTAAAGGGCTTACCCCAACCCTTGAAAAACAGCCCAATAGCATTATCCCTCCTCCACCAAATTTTACAGTTGGCACAATGCAGACAGACAGGTAATGCCAAACCACAGACTCGTCCATCGGACTGCCAAACAGTGAAAACTCTGCATAACACATTTCCACTGCTCCAGAGTCCAGGTGTGTCGTGCTTTACACCTCTCGATCCAACGCTTGGCGTTGTCCTTGGTGATGTGAGGTTTGCATGCAGCTGCCCAACCATGAAAACCGGCCACATAGTTTTAGTGCTGATATTGATGACAGTGGAAGTTTAGAACGTTTCCGCTATGGAATCAGCATAGCGTTGGCGACTTTTATGCCCCATGCGCCTCTGCCCTCAGTGACCCTGTTCTATGACTTTACGTGTTCCTAAACGCTTCCACTTTCCAATAATACAACTTACAGTTGACCGTGTATATGAATATCTAATTCACTGAACTCTTAACCCCTTCCCGACCTTATGACGAGTTAATTCGTCATAAGAGCCGCAGCGTTAGCGACCTTATGACGAGTTAACTCGTCATGCAGTCTAGCCGGCGGTGCGCTCCGTGGGCACCGCCAGCTAGTCTGCAACGGGTCCAGGACTAAGCCTCGCACCCGAGGCAAAGCTCCTGGACCCGATTGGTCAGTTTCCGGCCATGTGATCGCGGTGATTTAGTCATCACTGCGATAACATGCAAATTAGATTGCAAAGTCAGTGTGTTCACACACTGACTTTGCCTCTAATTCACTCCCTGTGCTTCACATTCTTATAGTGAAGCACAGAGAGTGACCTGTAAGTAAAAATAAATTAATTACATACACATAGGTAAAAAAAAATAAAAAAAATTTACCCTTTCATTGCTGATCACAGTTTTTAACTGTGATCAGTTTCCTTCCACTTTATGGCCCTCATTTACTTTTTTTTTTAACAGATATTTTTATTTTTACAATTTATAAAGTTTTTTTGAATAAATAAAGGTAATTTTAATATATTTATTTAATAAAATTTAACCCCTGCATGCCTGTTGCATGATTTTTACTGATCTGACATCGCACTCATCAGAGTTTTTTTCTGTCTTTTTTGTTATGGGGGGTTTGGGAACCAATATTTTTCTTTTTTATTAGTTAGTTAATTAGGGGGGATAAGTGGGTTAGTGTTGCACTAGTTATGTAGCTTATTATTGGGAAAATAATGGGGAAAAACTTTTTTTTCCTCAAAAATTTCCTCTTTTATATGTATTTTTTAATACTAAAATGTAAATCATTTTTATGTATAGGGTATCAAAAGAAAGCTCTAACTGTCCTCTAAAAAACAACATATAACTTGTATGGGTACGTTAAATGAGAGAGAGGAAATGTATGTTTCAAAAACCGCGTATTAAAAATTTAAAAACGCTCTGGTCCTTGGCCCAGGAAAATCCCTGGTCCTTAAAGGGTTAAGGATGGACCATTTTCTTTCCGCAAATGTTTGTAAACGCAGACTGCATGGCTAGGTACTTGGTTTTATACACCTGCAGCAATGGGTCTGATTGAAACACTCTGGAAGCTGTTATAGCTGAAAAGCTGGCGAAGCTTATGTTATTTGCAAAAACTACTGCAGAGAAAGATAGTTGGTTCCTACTGACCTGAGTCAAAAGTGAGTGGCATACAACATCTCTGTGTACCCGAGTGGACACATATGTAGATCAGCTCCCCCTAAGAGGTATAACTAACTGTAAACCCATGTTTACCTGCACAGGTACGTCAGGTTTACTAAAGTGAAGGGGCATTACGTTTTTAATTTTTCCTTCTTCTAAAAAGTGCCTTTAATACCTGAATACCAAACAGGTATGCCTCATCCTAGAAGTTTATTAACATGTATAAAATGATATAATAATGATCCACATATAGTCAAATTTACAGAGGGTACAGCACATGTTTTTAAGCTGAATTAGGGTAAATAGAGAGAGAGAGAAAGCTAGAGTGTAGGAGAAGAGAGAGAAGTTACAGTTAAACCATAGAAAGCAGACACCATATACATAGCAGAAATTGAGGTATCATACTCATACTTTAAATGTAATATGAGAAGAGAGCTATATCTGTGAAAGTGAGGTCACTGAAAGCCCAATGAGAAAAGGACACTACCTCATATTAGCTATATTGTCCTGTTATACAAGATCTTTATTCCTGGAATATGCTCTCAGCTCCCAAACAGATTTAATAAATTAAAACAAAAGTTCTATACTGACCTGATAAATACATTTGAACAAAAGAGAATAACTTGCAACTGATGCAAATATTTTATAAAGGGATTCAGGAATATCAAAGCTGTTTAAAATGTTTCCTAGATGAAGCTGCATTGTGATGTGTTGAGGGTCATCATATCCTTTGAGATCTCATGTTATTATGCAGAGTTTAGGTTTCAAACTAAGATATAAAGTATCAGTCAAACAGCAGCAACCTATTAAACTCTAGTAAATCTCTCCTATTGTCATACTCTAATTACATGTAACGAAATTGTTATTTTTTGGCAAATTCAGGCCTTGTAAAAAATACACCGATGCTATGGTTAGTTACAGTACTATTATGTCAAGCCAGAGTGTTTCTTAAACACAGTTCAGAGATTAAAGGCTGTTTAGCAACGTTATCAGTTATTTGAGAAATTCTGCGTAGTGGTCCAAATGTTTTGACCTCGGCTTATACCTGACAACCCACTTTTCATCCTGGGCACTGTCCTGCTGTTTTTCTGCCAGTCCTGTTACTACTAGTGCACTAGTGATCCTGCAGCCTTGCTATACTTTGGTGAAGTGGCTGATACACTCCCGAAAGTGACTAGAGATCTTAGAGCGTTCTTAACAGTAGGTAGTTCAATGGATGAAGACTCGACAAAATTTTTATGTTAAGATTATTATTAAAATGAAATTTAAGAGCAGACCATGAATTTAAAATAATAGATCTTCACAGCCTGATTTATGTTAAAAATTAGGTCTCTCTATTTGAAGGTTATTTAAAAAAAAGCTTGTACATAACCTGGGACCTTCCTTGTAGCTCATCTACACTGTGATTGTTTGTGGCAACCCTTCCAATCACAGAATACTCTTAAAGGGACACTAAACGTTTTTTTTCCCCACTTGTGCTTCTAATATAGATGCACAAGTGAAATGTCCACTGTCCCTAGTATCAGGATGAACTGGCTTGTACTTCTGATAGACAGAGAGAGCCCCTCGTTTTTGCATGGAATCAGCAGGGGGGACCTTAACTAGGCCCCCCTGCTGATCCCAGGAAAAAACGAGGGTCTTTCTCTGCACTAGCAGCGAGAGACACTCGCGTTCGGCTGTCAGAGCGGGGCGGGCACCTCTCTGACAGCACACGACAACCAGGAACTGCTGTGTCTCGCATGTGAGACACAGCAGATAGTAAACCCGCCTGTATATATTAAGATACATGTCAGGTTTACTTTCAAAAACCGGGACATGTATTGTTTAACCTTTGCTTCCTTGAAGGAATCAAGGGTTAAGCAAGTTGTAATGTCCCTTTAATTCTCCATAGACTTATAATGATGTGCTTCTTTCATTATAGAATAAGAAAAGTGCAAGATTTTCACTGAATTGTTTGGCAGTTGGTACAATTATTTAATTAGTCTCCTGATCACCATCAATCTTATTAAAAACATGCCCAATGATTTCCTATCCTGGATAGCTTTCCTTAGCCCTACAATATGTAAGACAGCTTCATGCAATATACAATCTTGTTGGGTTATAATTCTTGCCACTGGCTGAGGGTGATGAGAGTTTGCCTAGCAAGAGCCGGAGGTCAATGAATTGCACAACGGTGATAAAGGTAACAAACGTAAAGCATTTAAAGGAAGCATGACGGAGTTGTAAAAAGTGTGGGACACTGTAACAAAGGTCACTTTTTCTGCAAACAGCACATTTGCCGTCCTTAGCTTGTGAACTAGGCCTGAACAAATGTCCCAGTGGGCACGAGAAATGTGTAACTATCTAATTATCTTATACTTGCTGACAAAAGGCCATTTCTGACTGTTACTCAGAGCAGGTGTTAACAAGGCACAATGGGATACTTCTGACTTGCCCATCTTTTTTTAACAAGTAGACATTTTGCCTGCAAAAATACATATATACCAACTTTACTTGAATCAAAGCAGCATTCGAAGTGTTCAAAGTCATATTAACCCCTTAGAGAACGGACTGTTTTGAAAATGTTGTACCCTTAAAGACAATTCTGTAGCGTTTGTGTTTAGTTGTAATTTTCCTCTTTCTCATTTAATGTGGCCACACATATTATATACTGTTTTTAGTGCCATAAAAAGGTCTTTTTGGTTAGATACAATTATTATCATCATATCAAATAATGTACTAAAAAATAAAACTTCAAATATGAAAAAAAATATAAAACCCTTTTTCTAACCTTTACATGAAAATTATTTTACACATATAAAGATGCAAATAAAAAAACCTGGTAAAGAGATTGTAATATTTGTCCTGAGTTGGGAAATATCCAAAGTTATATGGCAATAACTGAAAGTAGAGTTTTCGTTTCCAAACCATTTTCTCCTACAGGGACCTTTTGAGCCCCAACCCTAAGCATCACACTAACCCCAAATCTAACCCTAACTTGACTCTAACCCTAACCCTAGATCTAGGGCTAATTTTGGCATTTTCTTTGCTTGTAATGTTGCTGACTGCCTGTAGAGGCAGTTAAGCAACAACAACAGAGCGGCTGATCCCTTCCAGATCCCTTGCCGATTTTAGGGCTGCACCATATTGGAGGGGCATGCTGCCTCACAATATGGTGCCTGCCATTGGTCACTTTCTATGCATATTTCATCACAGGACATACCTCTGTCATTAACTGACAGATTTTCCATGATGTACCTCCCTTAACCTTAATATGCTAGATTGGCAACAGTCATAAATTATATTTTTTATATTCTACTAAAGCCTTCCCGATGCATTCGATCCTACAGGTACTGTAATTTTTTTTTTGTTGAGGAAATTTACTTTTACTCAGCTAGTGAAGGCAGTCCTGATTTCTTGCAAACTGCTGTAATTTCACAAATTCAAGTGTAATATTTTCATATTTTCAGCAATGCAAAATTTGAAATATGCATTGTAAAGTACTTTGAATGTACTTTAATGTGCACTTACATTTGGGAGATGCAGTGAGGTATTGCAATGGCAGTCTGCTCCTAGCGGTCAGCCGATTAAGGCAGCAATACCTTTTTTTGTGATGCCTTTGCATCTACATAAGATTATACAAACGAATGATACCAAGCGTTAGTGAATATGAATCAATAGAATTGCAGCAGTCTCACACACTTGCAACAAACAGTACGTAATAGTAATTAGAGAGAAAAGAAACAGAGAAGTATAATATTGTTAAAACACCACTGTGTAACCATAAATAAAGAAATATACTTAAATCTAATATTGAAGTGTTGGTTTCTCATAAATTGCAGATCATGTGATATCTACAATGAGTAACCAACACTCCAATATTAGATTTACCGTATTTGCTCGATTATAAGACGACCATGATTATAAGACGACCCCCCAAACTTTGGATATTCCATTAGGAAAAAAACTAAAAGCCTGAATATAAGACTACCCTATAGGAAAAAAGTTCAACTTGTATATATTCACATGTGAATTGCGTTTTTAATAAAAAATTATGATATCAAAAAATGTATTTCTTGTTTTTATTTCCTTTTATGTGCCAATGCTGCCTCTCTCTTTATCTTGCCCCCAGCTTTCTCTCTCCCCCCTTAGTGTTGTCTCTCTCTCCCCCTCCCTTTGTCTCCCCCCTCGCTCCCCTTGTCTCTGTCTCTTCCCCCCCTTGTTTCTCTCTGCCCCCCCTCCCTCCCCTTGTCTCTGTCTCTTCCCCCCTTTCTCCCCTTGTTGCTCTCCCTCCCCCCTCTCCCCGTCCCCCCTTGTCTTTCTACCCCCCTCCCCCTCGTTTCTCTGCCTCCCCCTCCCTCCCTCCTTCCCCCTCACCTGTTTCTTGGTCCCTGGTGGCTAGTGGGGGCAGCCGGGGGATGTCTGCACGATATGTGCAGACATCCTCCATGCTGCCCGACACCTCCGTCTAATAGACGGAAGTGTCGGGCAGCATGGAGGATGTCTGCACGTATCGTGCAGATATCCCCCGGCTGCCCGATTCTCCCTGGTGGCTAGCGGGGCAGCGGAGGATGTCTGCGCGATGAGCGCAGACCTTCCCTGCTGCCGCCCGGCACGACCGCCGGGACTTTTATGACGAAGCCGGAAGTACCCAGCTTCATCATAGAAGTCCCGGCAGTCGTGCCGGGCGGCAGCAGGGGAGTCTGCGCTCATCGCGCAGACATCCCCTGCTGTTAGAGAGGGGGATCCAGGTCCCCTGTAGCTCTGCGGGGGACCTGGATCCCAGTCTTATAGTCTGACCTCAATTTGAGGTCAGATTATAAGACGACCTTGATTATAAGACAGGGGGTATTTTTCAGAAAAAAAATTCTGAAAAAAACCTCGTCTTATAATCGAGCAAATACGGTAAGTATATTTAATTTATTGTTACACAGTGGTGTGTGCTTCTCTGTATATTTTATATCTACATAAGAACACAGTTCCCATAACAACACTACAGACACAAAAACGAAATAAATGAATTAATGTGTAAAGCTGCAATTCTGCTTAGTATATAAATGTCCATCCTTCACACAGGATCACAACAATATTATTAACTGATAACAATTATTTTTACTGACACTGGAGTATCATTTATTGCTGGTTTTTAACTCAAATTATTCTATTGCAGTAAATGACCTGAGATAAAATTACTGAAAACTGAACAAAAAGGTCAGTAAACAAAGCCCACTATGAAAAACATTTTTACTGTCACTCTAGTTTATTAAGATAACTAAAAACCAAATTAGTGATTGTGCATTAAAGAGTCAAAAGATAGAATTCCAAACAGAAAACTTAATGGTTCTAACCTTGCGGGCGAGGTGGTGTATAGATGCTGGATCACAGGTGCTCAAACCTGTCTCTGACAGGGTGAAATACACACAATTGCACAAAAGAGTCGGCACTCCCCGATCCAAATAATTATATGTTTAATCCACGGCGCAGAAGCCAAAAAATACAGTAGACGCAAAGACGGGTAAAGCACACTTTATGCATTTTGAGTCCTAGCGACGCTTAATGTTAATTACACCAACTTGTGATCACTAGATCCCTAACTTTCACCTACAGTAGTAATCTGATCCCAAATCTCCATTTGAGAACATTAAATCTAATATGGCCTCCTTCCGAGTTGGCTCCTCAACTACTTGTTTTAGAGATAATCCCAGTAAGGAGTTTAGGATGTGTGTACTGCAGCTATTTTGTTTTCCAGTTCACGTCAGGAAGATTAAAGTCACCCATAATAATAACTTCCCCCCTCAATTTCATTACAGCTGTTTCTTCAACTAGTAGATCTAACTCTTCTATCTTTTTGGCCTATAAATCACACCTACACAAATTATTGTACAATTACCAAATTCTAACTTAACTCAAACTGACTCTTTGTTTGCCTCTCTAATTTGGATTCGGTTAGATTGAATGCTATCCCTCACATACAGGGCCACCCTTCCCCCTTTCTTGCTTTCTCTGTCTTTTCTATATAAAGTACCCTGGTATTGATATGCCCCAGTCATGTTTTTCCATTATACCGTGTCTCAGTAGCAGCCACTAAATCTACATTCTCAGTTGCCATTATTGCCACAAGATCATGGATCCTATTTCCTAAACTGCAAGAATTTGTAGACATAACTCTACATTTTTTTTAACAAAAAACAGGCATCTTCTGTCCTGTGAGGGGCAATTGGATTGATGTTTTATCATCCTTTTTCCCTTCCCTAGTTTAAATAGCTATTAGCAAAACCTCTGACCTGCTCACTGAGAACATTTGTTACCTTTTGAGAAAGATGCAAACCAAAAACAATGAAACAATTCATTTATATTGCAAATAGAGCTACCCTGAAAAACAAAGCCAAATCCTACCTCCTGACACTATTCCCCAAACCACAAGTTAAAGTCCCTACAACACATCCACCTATCATTCTGTTATACACAGGCAGAACTTCAGAGAATGACAGTGTGTATACAACTTGCTGTATATCATTGGCAAGAACAGGAAAAACTCACAAACAAGAGTGGAAACCCAATAAGTAGTATAAAATCACCAAATTAATTTATTATAACGAGTATCTTACATGTAAGTAGGTAGAGTCCTGCTCCAGTTATACTGTGATTTAGAAATGTATGCAGAAAAAGAACCAAAATTGTCCATTTGCACCAATCAACAATCTTCTGTTTTACTTTTCTCTGCAAACAGACATCCTCCTTATTAAACCAGGGCATTGTTTTGTTTTTTTAATCTTTTTTACACTTTATACACCAAGTGCACTTTTAATTATTTTATTTTACAAGGATAAACAACATTATGCCTTCCAGTAGGTGTTGGACTCAGCTGTTAAAAATTATTTGGTGCTGCATGCCTAAATCTTGAACTGAACATAATTAAAATGAAGACAATGGTTTTAAAGGAGGGAACAGGAAAATGAAATCTAATAAAGATAGGACAACCGTGTGAGAACTACAGAAGAGCAGAGGTCCTAATAATGATGGATGGTCTGTAGGACGCGGAATACCCTATTACTATATAAAATCTGCTGACAGTGGGAATCATAAACCCTAGAGAGCCTGAGAAATGTAGATGGTCTCCACAGAGAGGTATGTGTTATTAGAGGACAGGTGTTACATAGGAAGAGATCTGATATTTTGGGGGGCAACCCTTTAGCTTATTTATTAATCACTTCCTGTGAGAATATAAAAAATGCCTTATGAACAATTTACAACAATGATACTCAGCATGTCTGACTATCCACAGTCATACTGGTATAAGCTGATACTAAAAAATCCTAAAAAATGAGTTGTAACAGGAACAAATTAATTACATTTTATAAATATATATATATATATATATATATATATATATATATATATATATATATATATATTCATTAAACTCGTATTATTTTCTTTGATACTCTTACAATGGATAATATATTTTAATAACCCCATTGATCTGAAAATGTACCTTATGTGTGGTTATATTCAGTGCCTATAATCCTATACATGTGCACTATAACTATTTTCCAAAATACATGACATATATGGAGGTGGGGTTTGGACAGCTAGTGAGTGGAAATGTGCAGGTGTGGGATCCTTCCGATGAAACTCATCCTGAGACCCTTCATAGTATTAACCCTTTAACAGGCAATTTCTTAAAGGGCAAAAAGTAAAAGGTGTCACTTTAAAGACAAAAAAAATAAAACTTTGTAAGCAAAAATAAAAAGTTCATTCTGATCTATAATAAGCCATTTATTTGTTTGGAGCTATGGCTTCACACAGAGGTGCGTGCATGTGCAAGGAAGATCAGGATTGAAGACTAAAGTGTCTACTTAATAAAGAAAGAATTGCAGGGAGTTGAGATGGGAATTTCCAAGTTAAGGCCAATGTAGCCGAGTTAGAAAAATTCTCCTATTCAGCTGCATTGGAAAATGTTTCTAACTCGGCTACATTGGCCTAATGTTTGAAATTCCCATCTCAATTCCCTGCAATTATCTCTTTATTGAGTAGAGTCCTAAGAGTTATTACACACTCAACACAATGAAGGCATCCAGGCAAAAACTTACTGGAAAGTATATAATTTAATCTCTATATTGGTGGCAAATTAGTCCCTTATATTAGGCTGCAGGCTACACTGATTGAGCGATATAGCAGCTTAGATTGAAAAGCAATGACATTAAGGCATAATATACCACCCAAGTTTCGCAAGTACAATAATTCTTCATTTAGGAATTTTGTTTTACAGATGATTTGCATTGAATATGTTGTTTTTTTTTTTTAATCCCCCCAAAAAATCAATAGCCCAATGTTGGTGTTATAAGTTTGATTGAAAAAAAAATGAAATGTGGCTATGGAAAAAATCCTAAATGTAGAATAGTGCAAAAAAAAAAAAATAATTACACTAATAAAGATTATTATTGCTTTTACACAAAGGTATATGAGTAGTGCAAATGAGCTACCTACTTGAAGGAGACCTTGTTGTTCACGTCTCCCCCCTTAATACATATATTTAAAAAAAGGTCCTTACTAAAACTTTTAATTAAATATATGTTTAATGCATTCATACAAAATGTTTTAACCATAATATTTTAGCAACAAAGCACACCAAATAAATCAGCTCTTCAGCATGTAATTTGGGACATTGACCTTCCCATTGAAGAAGATATTCCAAACTGGGGTAAGCAGTAGAGTGAGCAAGCAGAGCTACAGATCACTCCGCCACTTGGGAAATAACACTGTCCCGGACTAAATACTTAAGCCTTCAGGGCAAAAACTGCAGCCGTATTTTTTGACATATATGAAACAAACGGTCATAATTAAGTCATTATGAAGAGCAGTTTGGTGGTTTTTATTACATTTTTTTTTATATTGCTGTCAAACGTTGTATTAATGGTGACTCCTATGATATTATGTACTTTATGCAATACAAACATTGTCAAAAGCAAACTGAAGAGTTCTACATGAAAGATGGTAGCCGGCAATGGCTTTTATTTTTTGTTTTTTTTAAAGACCGCAGATATGTTCATGAAATAGAAAGGTAGCAGGTAGAGGAGACCATTTTTGGGAAATTAACAAGGAATCTCTGTAAATGGATAATATATATATTTTATGATAGTATAAGGTCCCCCACATACCTGAATTTTACTTCATTTTGCACCTATGCATAGATTCAAAAAGTTCTCTGGAAATCTATGTTTCACTACGGCCAGTATGTTTTGCACAGCAACCAGGACACCTTTCCACCCTCTATTCTCTGATGGGATTAGATGTAATTATAATTTGCATTACCTATTATGCCCTGATGTTTCTTTTTCATAAGGGGGTCGACTGCAGGCCAGGTATGGTGATGGAAATGTTCTATGTCTATTAGACCTTTCCCGGAATTAGCTAGGGTGTATAACCTCCCAACAAATCAGATTTTTAATTACTTACGAGTAAAATTGTTTTGTGCATCAATATTTATATACAGAACCAAAGGAATTAACAGAATTGGTGGAACGGATATTTTCTCATGGAAAAATAGCTAACCCCTTCTCCAAGTGCAAATCCTTGATTATTGGACACAGGGAGTTTAGCAGGGGAAGTGCAATTGGGAAATGGAAAAAAGAATTGAAAATAGCAGTAGATACCAATATATACTGGTACTTAATTTAGTAAATACAAATATCCATGAGCTGGGCCAGCCTTTGGGGTGTGTGAGCTGTGCAACCGCACAGGGCGCAACGCCCCAGGGGGCGCCCGCCACTTTAATAAAGTTTGCCTATAGAGGCTCGGGTGCAGCGCAGGATCTGGGTTGTGGGCAGACATCATCGGATATGAGGTGAAGGTCCGCCCCCACCGTGTGAAGCAGGGCATGTACTTCATGAGCACTGTTTGTTAAACGCACACAAAGTTCAGTAAGGGCTGCTCGCGCTCCCCGTGCGTAGGGATGATGCAGGGCATCGTATTTCCGATACCCAGCATCATCACTATGCGCAGGAAGCGCAAGCAGCCCTTCCTGAGTTTTGTGTGCGTTTAACACACAGAGCTCATGCTGCTTGCAAAAAAGTAACATTGGGAGGGGGAGAGAACAGAGGAGGGGGGAAAGAGGAGGGGGAGAGAGAACAGGGAGGGTGGTAGAACAGATTTGGGGGGGAGGAGGAGAGAACAGAGATGGGGATTGGAGAGAATAGAGATGGGGAAGGGGGAGAACAGAGATTGGGAGGGGGAGCAAACATAAATGGGGAGGGGGAGCAAACAGAGATGGGGAGGGGGAGCAAACAAAGATTGGGAGATGGAGGACAGAGATGGGGAGGGGGAGCGAACAGAGATGGGGAGGGCGAGAACAGAGATGGGGAGGGGGAGCAAACAGAGATGGGGAAGGGGGAGCGAACAGAGATTGGAGAGGAGGTGGAGAGAGAACACATATGGGGAGGGGGAGAGAGAACAGATATGGGGAGAGGGAAATAGATAAGGGGAGGGGAAGGAGAGGGAAATAGATAAGGGGAGAGGGAAAGAGATATGGGATGGGGAAAGAGAGGGAAATTGATATGGGGAGAGGCAAAGAGATATGGGGAGAAAGAGATGAGGGGGTGGAGAAGAAAAGAGAAATGGGGAGGGGGAGAAAAGATATGGAGAGGGGAAGGACAGATAAGAGATATGGGGAGAGGAAGACATCAGGGTAGAGAGGAGGGGGGCCCTGAACACTTAAGGCTGGCTCTGTCCATGATCTATCACTAGTATAAACTTATTTCAAAGTAATAAATCGTTGGTACATGACTCCCAAGAGGTTAGCCTTGTTTAAATGTTGGGGTTGTGGACAGGATACTAGCACTTATCTACACATGTGGTGGGGTTGCAGAAGAATATATGAGATTTGGCTTTTGAATTGATCTGACAGGCTACAAATATGCAGCTAGATAAAAAAAAAGCTGAAATAGCTTTACTCCATTTAGGTTGGTCCAAAATGAACCCGCATCAGCTTACTTTAACAATATACAACGTCATGGCGGTAAATAGATCTTAATCACAAGAATGTGGAAGCAATCTGTTTGGGATGTTTTTTAGAAAGTGCAATTGAAGAATAAAATTATACATTATACAGTTAAAAATGAAAGAGGCTTAGTTGGATAAGCACTATGTCAGAAAAAAATATATCTGGGAATTTAAGTACTGTTATTTGTTAGGCCCTGCACTTAGAAATACAGATATTTTGCGTCTTAAAAACATTTGACCTTGGAAAGTAATAATCCCCTTCCCTTGCTCAGTGGCTCAACCCTTCTTTTTTTTGTTTGTTTTCTTCCTTTGGTTTTCCTTTCACCATACCCTTATGCATTAAGGGGTAGGATGATCCATCAAAGCACCAGCGGTGAGAAGTGCCTCATTGTAATATCAGACCCTAATAGAATACTCTTTTCTCTGTTGTTGTCTTTACCCAGAGCAGTTTGCTATAGAGATCTATACTATGTCTATTGCAGTGGGGTATCTTTGTTTTGTGCTGCCCTAGGCAGACAAAATGTGGGCACCCCCCCCCCCCACGCTGCACATGCATGACATGCCCCATAACCCAGATCACCCCATTACATGACCCCATCCCATACCTCCATCCCCCCCATTACATGCCTCCATCACCCCAATTACACGCCTCCATCACCCAAATTACACACCTCCATCACCCATCATTGCATGCCTCCATCACCCCCATTACATGCCCCATCACCCACATTTGTTGCCTCCATCACCCCCATGATATTCCTCCATTACCTCCATTACACGCCCCATCACCCCCATTATATGCGTCCATTACCCCCATTACATGCCCCCTCCCCCCAGGGAGGTGGCTAGTGGCAGGCGGCATGGTGTGTAGATGGTGTGTTTTTTTCACTGCTGGTCAGTATAGTGGGGCGCTGCCGCTACCTAGGATGCCTCGCGGTAAATACTGCACTAGTCTATTGTCTATGTTTTTTGTATTATATTTATGTCATTTTAATCAATTTTTGTATTGAAACCTTGTATGAAAAAAATAAGGAAAGAGGAAATGTTTTATGTAACACCAAAAGCATGAGTTTTGATGCTAGACATAGGTGCACAGATGCTATTTTAGAGAGCAACTTGGGATAAGCTGGTTTCTACTATGCATTAAATACAATCGATTTGCGTGTACTTTTAAAGAGTGATGCCAACAACTAGCTAGACTGGGCTAGTAATGCATGCATACATGGGAACCAGGGCCGGCGCTACCATAAGGCAGCACAGGCGGCTGCCTTAGGGCGCCCCAATGGGGGGGCGGGAAAATCGCCTGCTCCCCCAGGCCCGTTTACTTACCTCCATGCTGCTGTTCAGGTCCGTGGCTGAGAGGGAAGCGCTGTGCGCTCCCCTCAGGCCGTGCGCATTCAATAAAGTGTGTTGAAACTTTTTTTTTCAAAAAAAAAAGGGCATCCTGGGCATCTGACTGGCATAATATTACCTGGCTCTGACTGGCATAATATTCCTGGGCTCTGAGTGGCATAATATTCCTGGGCATCTGACTGGCATAATATTCCTGGGCTCTGACTGGCATAATATTCCTGGGCTCTGACTGGCATAATATTACATGGCTCTGACTGGCATAATATTCCTGGGCATTTGACTGGCACACTATTCCTGGCATAATATTCCTGGGCATCTGAATGGCATAATATTGCTGGGAATCTGACTGGCACACTATTCCTGGGCTCTGACTGGCATAATATTCCTGGGCATCTGAATGGCATAATGTTCCTGGGCATCTGACTGGCATAATATTTCTGGGCATCTGAATGGCATAATATTCCTGGGCTCTGACTGGCATAATATTACTGGGCTCTGACTGGCATAATGTTCCTGGGCATCTGACTGGCATAATATTACTGGGCTCTGACTGGCATAATATTCCCATTGAAATACTGGTAAGTTTGTTGATTTCACTTTACTTCATTTTAAATATTGTATTTGTTCCCATTTTGTTTCTTCACTTCAAAATAAGATATATGCAGTGTGCATAGGAATTTGTTCATAGTTTTTGTTTTTACTATAGTCCGGCCCTCCAACGGTCTGAGGGACAGTGAACTGGCCCCCTGTTTAAAAAGTTTGAGGACCCCTGGGCTAAATACTGGCATATTGAGTGGCAAAATAGTGTGTCTCAGGTTATGTGTGAATTGGTGAAACTGTGTGTGTGTAAGTGGTAAGGGTGTCTGTGTGTGTGACTGCAAGGGTGTCTTTGTGTTTAAGGGTTTCAATGTGTGACACATTTAGAGCATGCGAGTTGAATATTTAGATGTATTTATTTTCTACACTATACATTATTCATATATATATATATATATATATATATATATATATATATATATATATATATATAATGTAAGGAGGCTTAATGGTGTGGGAGGCGTGGCGGATCAGAGCAGGGGGGCACCAAAATGCACCTTCGCCTGTGTAGACAAAAATCCTTGCACCGGCCCTGATGGGAACTATCACTAAACAAATGCAAATAGCCATTAAAAAAGAAAATTATGAAAAAAGTGGAAATAACAAAACCAGGGTGGATATGTAAACTGGATCCTAAAAACAAAGGTAACAGAAGTATCAGGATATGAATAAGAGTAGGAGGCAGAGCAGTGATGATGGTGAGGCAACTAAGGCACTAGCTTCATGACATAGCTACATAACTAAACAGATACCCAGTCATGTAACAGAGCAGCATGTCTGCCCCTGGTCTGCTCTATAGTGTCAATTACATCTAATCAGACACTGTATCCCCACACTCCAACCCAGCATGCGACAAATAGTGGCTGCATGGACAGAAGCAGGTCTTTGTCCGAAACAGGAAATGACCTACAGCTACATCAACACCAGTGATCACCTAAGAAAGACCAATGGTGATAAAATGAGCCTCTCAACAAGAAGGACTGTAGTTTGCAAAATATCTACTATGAAGCTATTTTCGAAGGTGCGTTCAATTTTTGATTCTTGCCTCATGCGCCGAAAGGCAAGTATACAAACACAGATAGGGTTGCCACCTTTTCATCCAAAAAACACCAGCTAAACAATCGCCTCCATAGATTTTATATTGATCTAAACTTAATTTCTTAGCTTTCCAGATAGGGTGGAAATCCTATTAATGGCCTGATATAAATATGACTTCTGTAGCAGAGTTTTAAGTCATTTGTCTGTGAGAGTCTTGCTTACAGACATTCTGCCCCCATATTTTGAGAGTCCTATTCATCTTACAGGTGAAAGGGCAGGTAAACAATCTAATGGACCGATCCTTTTTTACACACTCTTTCAGGATACAAACAAGAATACTTGGGCGGGGGGTGGGGGAGAAGGTACGTGTTTTGCCCAGGCAGAAAGATCTTTTTTACTAGATGACTTTAAATTTACAATTAGACATGTGCAAAACTAAAATTTTCGTTTCGTTTTCGTCCATTCGGACGAAAATGTTATTTATTTCGTCTAAAACGAATTTCGTTCATTAGTGCATTCGTTTCAGACGAAATTCGTTCATTATTTTCGTTTCGTTAATTTTTATTCGTTCGTTTTATAGAATACAATGTAATACTATTGGCTTTCTATAATCCGAACGAGAGCCCCATTCATAAGAAATTCTTATGAATGGGGCGCTCGTTCGGTTCATAGAAAGGCAATAGTATTACTTGTATTCTATAAGCCGAAAGTCTATAAACCGAACGACTTTCGGTTTATAGACTTTCGGCTTATGTAATACATGTAATCCTATTGCTATTCTATAAACCGAACGACTTTCGGTTTATAGAATAGCCATAGGTTTACATGTATTACATAAGCCGAAAGTCTATAAACCGAAAGTCGTTCGGTTTATAGGCTGTCGGCATTTAACTAATAAGAGACAGAGTCTCCATTCATAAAATTATGAATGGAGACTTTGTCTCCGTGTAGTAAAATGCCGACAGCCTATAAACCGAACGTTCGGTTTATAGGCTGTGGGCATTTTACTACACGGAGACAAAGTCTCCATTCATAATTTTATGAATGGAGACTCTGTCTCCGTGTAGTAAAATGCCGACAGGCTATAAACCGAACGTTCGGTTTATAGGCTGTCGGCTTATGGAATACATGTATTCCTATTGCTATTCTATAAACCGAACGACTTTCGGTTTATAGAATAGCCATAGGATTACATGTATTACATAAGCCGAAAGTCTATAAACCGAAAGTCGTTCGGTTTATAGGCTGTCGGCATTTAACTATACAGAGACAGAGTCTCCATTCATAAAATTATGAATGGAGACTTTGTCTCCGTGTAGTAAAATGCCGAAAGCCTATAAACCGAACGATCGGTTTATAGACTTTCGGCTTATATAATACATGTAATCCTATGGCTATTCTATAAACCGAACGTGCATCAATAATACAGCAGGAGGATCACAAATCCCATCAAGATGAGGCAGCCCTCACCAGGATGCTTGCCCCCTTATGTCCCGACGCCCCGTGTTACTTACTGGCTGTCGGCTTTTAACTATACGTTTGTCTCCATTCATAAATTTATGAATGGAGACTCTGTCTCCGTATAGTTAAATGCTATTGTATTCTATAAACCGACTCTATTTCGGCTTATAGAATGCAATAGTACTACGAATGGACGAATGAACGAATGATTTTCCTTTATTAACCATTCGTTCATTCGGCTTTAGTTAGCTTAGCATTTTTGTTCTTCGTTTTTCGGGCGAATGGACGAAAATGCAATTTTCGGACGAAAATGCATTCGTCCGAAAACTAATGCACATGTCTAGTATATATTCACATGTAAATTGCTTTTTTAATAAAAAATTATTATATAAAAAAAATCTTGTTTTTATTTCCTTTTATGTGACAATGCTGCCTCTCTCTTTCCCTTGCCCCCAGATTTGTCGCTCTCCCCCCCTTAGTGTTGTCTCTCTCTCACCCTCCCTTTGGCTCCCCCCTCGCTCCCCTTGTGTCTGTCTCTTCCCCCCTTCCCTCCCCTTGTTTCTCTCTGTCCCCCCCCCCCTTGTTATTCTGTCCCCCCCTCACCTGTTTCTTGCTCCCTGGTGGCTAGTGGGGGCAGCCGGGGGATGTATGCACTATACATAATAGACGGAAGTGTCGGGCAGCATGGAGGTTGTCTGCACGATTCGTGCAGACATCCCCCAGCTGCCCGATTCTCCCTGGTGGCTAGCGAGGCAGCGGAGGATGTCTGCGCGATGAGCGAGACCTCCCCTGCTGCCGCCCGGAACGACAGCCAGGACTTTTATGAGGAAGCCGGAAGTACCCAGCTTCATCATAGAAGTCCCGGCGGTCATGAGCGAGCGAGACCTCCCCTGCTGCCGCCCGGAACGACAGCCAGGACTTTTATGAGGAAGCCGGAAGTACCCAGCTTCATCATAGAAGTCCCGGCGGTCATGCCGGGCGGCAGCAGGAGAGGTCTCGCTCATCGCGCAGACATCCTCCGCTGCCTCGCTAGCCACCAGGGAGAATCGGGCAGCTGGGGGATGTCTGCACGAATCGTGCAGACAACCTCCATGCTGCCCGACACTTCCGTCTATTATGTATAGTGCATACATCCCCCGGCTGCCCCCACTAGCCACCAGGGAGCAAGAAACAGGTGAGGGGGGGACAGAATAACAAGGGGGGGGGGGACAGAGAGAAACAAGGGGAGGGAAGGGGGGAAGAGACAGACACAAGGGGAGCGAGGGGGGAGCCAAAGGGAGGGTGAGAGAGAGACAACACTAAGGGGGGGAGAGCGACAAATCTGGGGGCAAGGGAAAGAGAGAGGCAGCATTGTCACATAAAAGGAAATATAAACAAGATTTTTTTTATATAATAATTTTTTATTAAAAAAGCAATTTACATGTGAATATATACTAGACATGTGCATTCGTTTTCGGACGAATGCATTTTCGTCCGAAAATTGCATTTTCGTCCATTCGCCCGAAAAACGAAGAACAAAAATGCTAAGCTAACTAAAGCCGAATGAACGAATGGTTAATAAAGGAAAATCATTCGTTCATTCGTTCATTCGTAGTACTATTGCATTCTATAAGCCGAAATAGAGTCGGTTTATAGAATACAATAGCATTTAACTATACGGAGACAGAGTCTCCATTCATAAATTTATGAATGGAGACAAACGTATAGTTAAAAGCCGACAGCCTATAAACCGAACGTTCGGTTTATAGGCTGTGGGCATTTAACTATACGGAGACAGAGTCTCCATTCATAAAATTATAAATGGAGACTTTGTCTCCGTATAGTTAAAAGCCGGCATTTAACTATACGGAGACAGAGTCTCCATTCATAAAATTATGAATGGAGACTTTGTCTCCGTGTAGTAAAATGCCCACAGCCTATAAACCGAACGTTCGGTTTATAGGCTGTCGGTTTATGGAATACATGTATTCCTATTGCTATTCTATAATCCGAACTTTCGGTTTATAGAATAGCCATAGGATTACATGTATTACATAAGCCGAAAGTCTATAAACCGATCGTTCGGTTTATAGGCTTTCAGCATTTTACTACACGGAGACAAAGTCTCCATTCATAATTTTATGAATGGAGACTCTGTCTCTGTATAGTTAAATGCCGACAGCCTATAAACCGAACGACTTTCGGTTTATAGACTTTCGGCTTATGTACTACATGTAATCCTATGGCTATTCTATAAACCGAAAGTCATTCGGTTTATAGAATAGCAATAGCATTACATGTATTCTATAAACCGAACGTCGTTCGTTTTAAAGACTTTCGGCTTATAGAATACTATTGGCTTTCTATAAACCGAACTAGAGTCGAGTCCCCATTCATAAGAAATTCTTATGAATGAGGAGGGACTCTAGTTAGGTTTATAGAATGCCAATAGTATTCTATAAGCCGAAAGTCTTTAAAACGAACGACGTTCAGTTTATAGAATACATGTAATGCTATTGCTGTTCTATAAGCCGAAAGTCTTTCGGCTTATAGAACAGCAATAGCATTACATGTATTCTATAAACCGAACGTCGTTTGTTTTAAAGACTTTCGGCTTATAGAATACATGCTGCTATTGGCTTTCTATAAACCGAAAGAGTCCCCATTCATACGAATAGGTCAATTGACCTATTCGTATGAATGGGAACTCAATTTCGGTTTATAGGAAGCTAATAGCATTACATGCATTCCATAAACCGAAAGTCATTCATGTCGGTTTATGGAATGTAGTACAATGCTATTGGTATTGTAAACCGACTCTATTTCGGTTTAGAATGCCAATAGCACGAATGGACGAATGGACGAATGAACGAATGATTTTCGTTTATTAACCATTCGTTCATTCGGATTTTGTTAGTTAAAATTTTCGTTATTCGTTTTTCGGACGAATGGACGAAAATGCTATTTTCGTCCGAAAATGCTATTTTCGTCCGAAAATGCATTCGTCCGAAAACGAATGCACATGTCTATTTACAATGAAGACAATAAAACCCTCTCAGTTTCACAAATGGAAAGTAAATATTTTATCCAACCTTTCCATATACCTCAAACCTTTCCGTATCAGTATGTTTATTCTACATATATTATGCCATGTAATGTTTCATTATATGTCCACTTCCTTATATTCTTGCTCAATTTGTGCAAAATATAAATAATAATACCACCATGCTTCCATCCATTTGTATGTCCTGCCTTGTTTAAGACACTCTCCAAGGTACACCGTTATGTAGACAGTGCAGAACACTGACTACAACAGTAAATAGTGTTTTAGTGTGTAATTTTATCTCATTGGCAAAAGACCATTATTCTAAGTGGCCATGTCTGCTAGATTAAAGGGGTCATCAATGAAAATTAAAAGCCATGATTAGCTGTAGGTTTCCCTGCTGAGCACATCCAGCTGCTTAGAAAAAGCCCTGCTATAGAGCATATCTACCTTATTATACCATGTTTCTGTCATTTGGCTTGCTCACAGTCAACAAAATCTTTGGTTGTCAGCTTTGCAGTTTCTTATTGGCTGTAGTGGCAACCCATGACCCATTGTATACAGCTGACACAATGGGTGTTTAGCCATTTAGAAGCAGACAAAACATGCACTTGAATACATAGGTATTTAGCTCAACAAGCTTTAGAAATAAGCTTTGTTGTACTCAACGGGGAAAGATTTTTCATCTTTCGAGACATTTCTTCTGTACCAAAACATGCAATATTCTAATCATTTCCCTTTAAGTTTAATATGTATTATATGCAGTGCTGGTACTTAGCACTATATTAATATGTCTTTGATTTGCACTGCGTGCTTTCCATAATGCTGAATTTATTAAGTCTCTCCCAGTATGTATGTACATGGATATAGATTTTATTTATTTACTGGCAGAAGGGGTATGTGCTTGGTGCTTTACAAATGTCAGTACACCACTTTTAGTATATGTATATTGTAATATACATATTCAAGTACAAAGGGAAGCTATTACACATTCCTGCTGTATAGAGCTTACAAAATGGTTAGTAAATAAATTATTCTACAAATTCTGTTAATCTCTGAGTCATTTGTTACTTAGTGTAAAGCATTAGAATTAGGGCAAATACTGTTGGCTATCTCTGGCTTACAATCTAATTTATTCTCTTTTATACAGAATAATATTAGTTAATATTAGTTATATTAATAATATTCCTACAGTCCCATCACTTTGTAGTGGGCAAAGACATTGAAATATAACAAGTTGTGACATACTGCAACAATGAGGATCACACAGCTCATATGACATTACAGTCTAAAACTTCTGGCCGGTTTTTGAGAACAGGTTATTTGATGGGCAACATTTACAATTTATAACTAACACAACTTAGCTGAAGATAAAACTTTAAAGATCTCTCACACGCGGACCTTGCACACTTGAAAATTGCACTGTTAATGAAAAATGCAAATAATGATATACGCTGTGTCCATTTTTAAATGCGTCTGTGATGTCGCTTGCTTATGACATCACCTATCTCCTTCCTTGATATGCTAGATTTCATACATCTTTAATAAAATCTATTTGTCTCTTAATCTATTTCTGTAATTCTGCTAAAACACCATACCCCACTTGCGAGTAAGGACGTTGTTACGGTGCAACCATTCCCATTTATGGAATCTCGTGTTTCTGCAACCCATCCCCATTGGCAATCTCAGCAAGTGATTTTCATCTTCATCACACTCTCTTTGATCAATCTGTCTCTGTTCCATCTCTTTAAGCTTCCATCTTGTTCCCTTTGCCCATCTCTCTATGCCCTTGTTCCTCCTCCAACCGTCTTTTTTGGGCATCACCTTAACTTTATCCAGCTCTCTTACTCATCGGTGGGCACCAATATTGTTAACACTGGACATTCACTGAACTTTGATTATTAATTGACAATTGAATGATGTTCTTGGACCTTCAGAGACCTTGCCTTGGAAACTGGTGTGCTTGTACAGACACTTTACTTATCACTGCTCTTACTATCTATATTTTCATCCAAACGCCTCCATGCCATTTAGCTGGTATTAATATTGACTTCAGAGCAATAATAACTATATGGCAGTAATGCTATGGCCAGTATATTCATCTAAAGAGGCTGGTCACTTTAGGTAATGCCTGTAGACAACACAGCTTATGACCCACAAAAGCACATTTAAATCTGTAAAATTTACTGCATATACAAAAAACAAGCCTAATAAAAGGAATATAACCACACTTACCCCCCCCCCTCCCGCCATCAGTGTGTCGCTCGGCTCCAGTACTAGAAGTCCATAACTTATATTAGTGAAGATACTTTTTTAGTAGGAAAATCTTAACGAAATTAGAGGAAATGAGGAGAAAAGAGGGGAATGGAATAGGTTGATAGTAAACCTCATTATACAACCAAACAAGGGGAGGTAAAAAAAGAGACAAAAGAGTATAATAGAGGATAGAAACTTTTCGGGAGCTTTGCTTGTATGAATGCAGGTATGTATGGTATATTGTCTGTCTGTCTTTGATTTGTTTTGTGAAAAAAACAAAAAAACAAAAAAAAAAAACAAGCCAAATAGTCTTTTACAAGCTGTTTAATAAAAAGAACTGTGTTTGTATTGTTCAGTGAATAAATTAAGGTGCTATTAACCCTTTCCCTATTACAATAATGTGAAATGTTTGCTTGATAGCATCTCTTATAATTATATTGCTTTTAGTTGTGTTGATTGTGCGTCTGTGGGTTGCTGTACAGTTTGGAAGTATCCTTTGCCTCAGATTTCTGAATGTAGCCCGAATAGTACACACACTGCTCAGGTGAACTGAACTAATTCTCCATTTCTCTCACAATGTGATGAAAATGTTTTATCCAGATCATACTGGAAGGCATTGCACTTATCTTATATGGGACCAATGACCCCTTTTATATCTATAATCCCAGGCTACGTTTGTCTGACCTCCTGTAGATTGCACAGACAAGCCTGCTAGCCATTCTCCTTATTAGGACATGGAAGAAGGAAAGATACAGTGTGATAAATGCACACCAGGGAGGAGAAGTAAGGTAGTGAGGTTTGTCTGAGATCACCAGGAATGATTCCCATAGGAATTAAACCCACACATGTGAGTAATATGCATTAACACCTTAGCCACTACACTGCACCTCTCAAATCTCATGTGATGTGTGCATTGTTTGAAAGCATTTTTTTTGTATCAAAATGTTTTCTTGGCAGCGCCAAGTAAAAGGGCAGCAGATGATTTGTGGCTGAAGGGGTTAATGATGCCTGATTCTGTCTGGCTGGTGAACAATCATGTTGATAAGTGAGCAAGAGACTGTCACACTCATTGTACATGGCAACAGGCTGGCTAAGGTTGGTGGGAGGTATGTTGATGTTTGCCTATCTCTCTAATCTGAAGAGCTTTCAATCAAGTAAAACACATTTGTCTATATCCCACATGCTGCCGACGGGTTGTGGATGCGGATGTGTTTCCACCGCTGTGTTGAGCCCACTCATGATGTCATGATGTCAGGTAGTACAGTGATGTCATCGCACAAGGCCAACATGGCCAGACTGCCAGCCAAGGTGGCATAATATCGTTTAATAAAACAATAATTATGGAATCCAAGAGGAGACTTCTACACCTGTAGGAAATAAAGGCTCTAATTTTACAAATATTCACTTTCCTGCCTTCCTTTCTCCCACCTCACTCACTAATATAAACCTACAAAACAAAATAATACAATAATGTAGGCTTCGTAGAATGGACCTTAGGGTATCACACTTTATTCTTCACACACAATCTCATCTTGATGATGATTCTATAACTATAGGGCCCTAGTTATAATGTCAAACTAGGGCATTCTGCCCCGGAACAGACTGCAATTCACTGTTGAATAGGATGGCAAATACTGTTTGCTGTAGCTCATGGCAGTGTCTTAATTATAATAGGCCTTAGAAATGGTATAATGCCAAAATATATACAACTTCTTAATAAATTGGCCCTGTTGTGCTGATTTCTTCTCTTTTTAATCTATCTTTAAACAATATCACTGGCTATGTAGGGAAGAAACTAAGCAGTAGGACCATTGCTTCTTGAGATCGGTCACTGACAGACACTCCCCATATGTACCTTTGCTAATGTACAAATTGGTCTGTCAGGCATACTGTTTGTCTGCTAGACCAGCACAGCTGCACCTGCACATACTGTGCCCACAAGCAGACACTGGAGAAAGTACCCTAGTGCTTGTTTTCTCACTATATCAGAGATTTCTAATAAACAAAACATGAGAGATCATTTAAAATATGTCAACAATATATGCAGATAGTATAAGGTTATTGACAAATGCAGAGCCAAAAATCATATACAGAATAGCACTGGCCAGGATTAGGTAGCCATTAAACAAGTCTCATAACTCTCAGCCAATTGCTGGTAGGCGTAGAATAAGCTGAGCTTGAATACTTAAGGTTTGGTACAGTTACACACTCTTACTGCTTCATACGATGCTCACACAAAGGTGTTTTGTTATTAAACATTATTCCTCTAGTTTTATATCACATTTTACACCCTATTCAACACAAAAAGACAAAGCCGTCAGCGCAGAATTATTTCTGCCTAAGTAAAGATGACCTAACTCTCTAAGTGCCATTCAGTTCCTTCTGTGCCAGGCTGACAGGTGGTTTTGTTTGTGAGGAGCAAGACATCCAGAGCCTGTGAAGGACACAGGGGGTGAGTTTAGTAAAAGACTCTCTTAATATCTTACAGCAGGGAGCATTTGTTTTTTTAATAAAGTATCTTTCCCCTGATCCCCAGCTCAATTCATCTCAGGCCTGAAACCAAGGACAAGGAGAGAGGGGGAGGATGCTGGAGGAGGAAGCTAGGGAAAGATGGAAGAAGAGGGAGAGTGGGAGAGAATATGGGTGAGGGGGAGAGAATAATAGGTGGGTTAAGAATAAAGAAGAAGGTAAGAGAGAGAAAAAGAGAATAAAGATGAGGCAGAGAATTCATTTGAAAAGGATATAGTGTTCAGTGATGAAACAAGATCATATAAAGAGAATCCGACACAAAATTAAGCTTTAAAATAAGTCTTCTACTTCTGTTTTTAATACCTCCTACAATTCAGTGTAAATCAGGCCAAAACATATACTACACCCCAGTTTACTGTTTAATAAAACCCAATTTCAGGGCAAATCATTGTTTGTAGATTGAAACATGCATCACTACCAGTTGGCTGATGGTAATGGGGGTTATAATCCAACCACTGCAGAATTCTCAATGATGCTGTGTTTCCCACTTCTCATTTTTACACTCATATATTAAAATGCACTTATTTTACAACGATTTATATTATAATTTACTCATCTAATTTCATTGTTCATTATGCATATTTAGATGTTCAATTCATTTTCCAAAACATATCGCTGCTTTACTACTAACTGAGAAACAAGCCTGAACCCACGAATTGTATCTTTCACTCAGTGCAACGTTCCAAGTATCTTTCTGATGATTTCCTGAGAACTACCTCAGTTCATTTGATTAAAGTGGGACCTGTGATTAGACAGGTTGGAAGCTGTATCAGCCAATGCCTGATGTTACTCACATAACATTGAAAATGGGGAGCTGTGCAAATAGATTAAGTTATAGGCATTTCAGGGGCAGGGACCATTATGGATCAACTCCCCCACATAAACACACTAACAAGGTGGCTGTAAATGTTTTAAAAATGTAAATGCTGTGTGTAAATTTCCTCTCAAATGACAGTGTTATCTGATTAAAGAAAACACAAAGTTTCCATGACAACCAAAATAAACTGACCAGATTTTTGGAATTAAATCAGTAGAACATTTCTGAGGAGCCAATGGAGTTTACAAATGGCTGTATGTTAGATAACCAAGTATATACTAAAATAGGCAGTGAGTGATTTTAGTCGGTAATCAATTTCAACTCATGAGGTTTATCATCTGCCAGGCTATCTGTGAGTTTCCACTGGATACAGCAGTAATCAGTAATCAAAATAGATCTCCTACCCTCAGTATTGTGAGGGGCTGCATTCACTGATGATCAGCTGGCAATAGCAAACAATCTCTAAAAACGGGTGCTCCATGCTTATAAAGGTTTGTTAAACAGTTTTTCCTGAATAAATCGGTGAATATAGACAGATCTATTACTGGTGGGTTATTGGGAAAAGCAGATAATATATTGCCATATTTTTGTACTATACAACCCTCCTTCTAAGGCATCTTATTTTCTAGATACATTTTCACTCTAATTTCCAGGTTTGTAGTGCCCGGTTACAGAATTAAAATTACTGGAATCTCTTTAAGCTATTAATATACACTGCCTGGCTAAAAAAGTCGCCACCAAAAAAAAAAAAGTCACTCACGCTAATATTTCGTTGGACCGCCTTCAGCTTTGATTACGGCACTCATTCACTGTGGCATTGTTTCGATAAGCTTCTGCAATGTCACAATGTTTATTTCCGCCCAGTGTTGCATTAATTTTACACCAAGATCTTGTAAAGCAAAGCCTTGTCCAGCACATCCCAAAGCTTCTACATGGGGGTAAGATCTGGACTCTGTGGTGGCCAATCCATGTGTGAAAATGATGTCTCATGCTCCCTGAACCCCTCTATCACAAACTGAGCCCGATGAATCCTGACATTGCCATCTTGGAATATGCCGTGTCATTAGGGAAGAAAATATTCATTGATGGAATAATCTGGTCATTTAGTATATTAAGGTAGTCAGCTGACCTCATTCTTTGGGCACATTATGTTGCTGAACCAACTGCAGCAACCCCAGACCTATTTGCTTAGTTAAATCCAGATGGCAGCTTTTTTTGGCCAGGCAGTGTATATATATATATATATTATGCCTGTATGAATATATAGGTACATCCATACATACACATAAAGGTATAAGTTAAACCCTATCAATGGGGGTTCTGTATAAAAGTCAAAGTTCTAAAAAGTGTTCCGTTGAAACCTTAGGAATGTTCCTGTTGATTAGATCACTCCTAGAACTTGGCCCCAAACGTTCTCTTTATACATAACACCCAATAAAGAATAGAAGCCATCAATAAATAGGATCTGTGTGATCATCAGGGGAACTCCACCTGATCTCTGCAAACTAGAACTTGCACTAGTCATTGACATCAGATTCCACTTGCATCAAAACTGCTCACATATCCACCAATATCACCAGACCTCATAAGGCCTAACTCATAACTCTATATCTCTATAACTTTATACATATGTGGAATATAGTTGTGTTGTCTGCAAGTAATATGCTGGGTCTTGTTGCTGCAGCTTGTGGCAAGACCTACCCCAGTGTCATAGACATTAAGCAGTAAGGTTGAGTAGGCATTAAGCTCACTTTGTCTATCATTTATAAGCAACAATCTGCAATTCACTAACACTTCTCCTTACAGGATTCAAGGGCAAAGTAAAAGCTTGATTCTGCTTTCATCACCAAACAAGTAATTTTAACCTGATGGCTAATCAATGACAGGTTAGGGAGTTCATTATTCTATGCACCCTTTTTCTATTAGATAGTTTTTTCTTTTTATACACAGAACAAATTATATGTATGGTAGAGGATTATGGGTAATGTTGACCTCAAAACGGGCAAAGTTTGAAAATGGAGCATACAGCAGGTGAGTTTTAAGTATGGAGATATACTAAGATGCCATAGAGGTGATATGGTTAAAAGTCTATGTTTCACACAGGTGCTGCATTAAACGATACTGTCACCTAAATAATATTGATTGTGGAAATGTAGAGAACAAAAAAACATGTATTTATTAGTATGTTAGCATATTTGAAAGAAATACAGAGATTGACTAAAAGTGTTTTTTTTTTGGTAAATTTAGCTGTGTTCTTTTCTCTATCTATGACATTAATATACAGTGCAATTCTGACCAGCAGTCCTTAAAAAGGACATTATGTAACTAGAGAGGGCTACAAAATTAACAAAAGGAATGGAAGAGCTTAGTTATGAAGATAGACTAGAAAAGTTGCATTTGTACATTCTGGTAAAATGGCATATTATAGTGGATATTATAACGTTAGATGCAAGGCCAATATAATGAATTCCAAAATTCAAAAATGTTAAATTTGGCTATTTTGAATTTGAGAATTCGAAAACCTGAAATTCACATTTAGGGCCTTATCAGTCAATGTTGAGTACACCCTTAATATTTTAAAGCTTCTTCAAGACTTTTATATTCAATTCTTCAACTAAAATCTGGAGAATTAATATGTGCGAATTTCGTATATGTTTTCGGGGGTCATCGGTTTTCATAGCCTAATTGTCCTGATATGAATGCTTAGGTTTCTGAACTGCCTAAATGGTTGATTCAAACCAGAATTCAAGTATACGTAATAGCTAGATTATGGAAATTCAGCTAGCTATTTCGGGCCAGGTTAGTCTATATTGGGTAGACCCTTTAGTTTTTTTGTAGCACGATATATAAATTGCATATTCTCAAATGTGGTAATAAATTAGCATAGGGTCCCATAAGGTGATGTCATAAGCCTAAGACAGCACAAAGAAACCTAAAATAAATGTTTACCCTAATCTTTTCTTTTAATTCTCCTAACACAATTTGTTATTCTATAAAATGTTTAGGAGTCACACTTCAATTAATCCTGTTGCGACAATGGACATACCAGGTAAAAGCTGTGAAACATGCATAAGTAATGGTCAACGCATCTAGCAACACCAGAATTTGGTCCCCCAGGCCTCTAAGATAGCTCCCCGGAGGCAACAGGTCCCTCCAATATGGCACTGCCCTGTAGACTACACTGATCACTTCTGTTGCTCTGTTGCTAGACTACTCTGGAGGCAGTAAATAACTTTACAGGTAAAAACAAAAAAGCCCAATCAAAAAAAAAAAAAATCAGGGTTACACTTAGGGTTACAGATGTTAGGGATAGTGGTATAGTAGTTATATTTAGGATTAGGGTAAGGAACATGCTTGTTATATTGTAAATGGAACAGGTGCTCTCTCTTAGTCAAACATAACATAATTATTAAATTGCATTAACAGCAAGTTATTTGGTTTACAATATTGTTTCTCCTGGGCTAGCCCCAATTTAGAGACTGAAAATGGTTATGAAACCAAAAAATGCTACTTTAGTTATTGTCCTATAACGTGTAATAAACAAGTAAACATTGGATATTTCTAAATTCAGGACAAATATTAGATTATATTTAGCAGGTTTTTTTTATTTGCTTTTGTAGATGTGTAAACAAATGTTTATAGTAAATGATATGATGTGATGCAAACAATGGTATCTAAAGAAAGCCCTTTTTATGGCAATAAAACCAATATATAGTATGTGTGGGTAAATTACAGCTAAACAAAAAACACTGCACTGAAGAAAAACAACCATTGTCACAAAGGGTACACAATTTTAAAAACAAGGTCAAGGATGGGTGTAAAGACACAGAAGATATTACCAAATATGCCATGCAGCATTATTATAGATCACACAGATTAAAGAAGGTAGAACCAACTATGTGAAGGGGACATATTATTACACTTTGTTTTGTAGCAGTTTGTGTATGTTTAATGTGTTTTCTATTTATGTGTGCAATATTGATGTGCAGCTTTGTTATGTTTGTGAGACCACAGAACCACACATTTTATCAGCAGCACAAACCATGCATCCTTAACTAATTGTAAATAAATAAATTATGCATTTATCGTAACAGGATGAAATACTAAAGAGACATTTTGTATCACTGTTTATGTTGCAATTTTTTCTTATTTCAGATGTTTCTTTTTCTAGTTTCCTTATGAATATGCTTTTCTCTCCCCTTTTCAATATCAGCAATATCTTAGGACAAAATAACAGAAACACTACAAAGATATGGTTACTTAGTTATTAAGTCACCAGTACTAACGCTGCTGCAAAGTGAAGTCATTTAAGTATCATTGCCAATTAGCAGTACCTATGTGTCATCCATGAGAGGTCTGGCAATTATCACTTTCTTATATCAGTTTTGTATCTCTACTTCCCAAGAAGGACTGAAACTATTCTGACGGCAAAAGGGGGGCCTTATCTACATTTTGGTAATTATGTTTAGGGGGTTATGTTATTCTGTCTGCCCCTCTCTAGGATGCTGTGGTGCAGTGTTCTATATTTCTTATTGCAGGTATATTAATTATCCCCCAATTTCTATTTTCTTTATTAATATGTCCTATTTATGCATGGTTTACTATCCCAGTTCAGCATTGAATACAGTTCTTGGTGTTGTTGTTTTTACCTTCTCTTTAGTGCCAAACCGTAGACATTCTTGTTCTGTGTCTAGGTCTGTATATCTATGTAGGTGTGTGCACATATGTGTCAATAATAATCACTCACACACTGGGGTATATAGCTAGGTCTATGTGTATTCATCTCTGTTTGTGCCTGCACATGTCTATCTTTCTGCTTGGGGCTGTCTCGATTTCTTGTTCGGGTGTTTCATTTGTTCCAGTGTTTCCAGGGACACCAGAGGGAAAAAGAGACAACGATAGTGCACATGCTCACACTGAATACTCAACAGCACTGTATATGGGCAATTGGTGAATCAGCAATGGACTTGCAGCCTTCTAGCACAAACACATGTGCAGTTAGTTGGCATGCTGTGTGCCACCCAGTTGCAATGTACAGCTGGATGTCCATATTGTAGGAACAAGATGTTGTGTGTCAGACAGATATACACATCCATAGACTCACCTAGACTGATGTACATACACACAGAAAGACCGAAGATAGGGATGTGGCAGGAGAAGAAACGGGGGCTGTGCTGTAGACAAGGGTCTACAGGTGACTGTTCTAGAAGAGAGGAGATAGGGGACGGCTCTAGAAAAGAGAGAATTGCCCAGAGTCCCATTAACATTAAAGATAGCCATGGGGGTACTTACTGAAAATACACGCTGTATAGTTGTATTGATTCCAAGGAAATGTTATGAGGCCATTTTTCCTGCATCAGCAATTTGCTAACCTTATTATAACCTCTCCATAACCCTGCATCCACTGCTTACCATAACTGTTCTCAATAGATCTGCTAACTGCTCTGTAAAATGACTTGCACACATACCACATTCTACAGCTCTGTATAAAGGAATAACTAACAATGTGTTGCTGAACTACAATTCCCATAATCTTAGTCACCATGATACAAGTAGGCCACCTATGCTTAACCACGCTCAACATTTTAAATGTATATTTAAATTGTTCTGTGGAGATCTGATAACTGCAAATTACATTGTTATGATATATGGGGGCAAAGTTATGGCTGCTGAGGTACAAAAGACACCAAGTAGTAGGACATGGTCTCCTTGTGTACCCGCTTGTGGCAATGATGTGTCAGTGACAGACGAGCTCTGCTATTGGTTTCACAATATTCTCTATGGATAAACACTTGCAGTGATCCTGCTCAAAACCACATTATAAAATAAAAACCTTATTTCCTGTATTCTTACCTGTTTAGCTCAGTAAACAATCATTTATTTTTGTCACTTGACTCCTAATTGACTTCAATTTAGAAGAACTACACAAATTATGTTTGCCCAATTCTGGAGTAGCTTCCTCTGGACGCAAGTGCTTGCATGCATACAGTCGATATGAATGTGCAGAAGGCTGACTAAAGGAAGCAGGAAGCCATTTTGGAGAAGGGAACAAACATGGCAGTGCTTATGCAATGAAGAGTATGGAATGATAATCATGTTCCATGACAATTTACAAAGGAAAAATGCTGAGGGTTAGAAGGTCTTTAGAAATTCCTTCCTCTAGAGCAAGGGAGTTTTTTTCTGAAGTGGACTGCATGTGCAGAGATACTCATGAGTATTGGTCTGCAACATATATACTTTTTAATTTCATAGTAATAGTGAATAGCCTGTTAGCTATAGAAACATGTAAGGTTGTTTAGCAGTAAGACATAAGCAGTCAAAAAACAGTTTAAACAAACTTTATTCAAACAAATCTGTATATTTATAGGGTAATGGGTATATCATACCTCCCAAGTGTCCCTGTTTAGGAGGGACAGTTCCTATTTTGCACCCAAATCCCCTTCTTTCCTCCTCAATTGTGCCTCTTGTTTCTGGGAACTCAGAATTTTTGGTTTGTATAACTGTATCACAGAGCCCCAGAGAAATAAAACTCACAAAAAATTGTGTTTAAACTACAGTAAATGTTTTTTTTTTATGTTAATGTATATAAATAAAATACTTTCTTCTTGTTCTAAATGACTATCATTACGGCAGACATCTTGGGTCAGATGGGTCAGTTGATCTGACCAATATGACCCAAAATTCTATCCAACATGCCTGCCTCCTGACTGTGCTATAAAAGCAAAGAGAGCTCAATAAGGTAATTTACTTGTATTATTTTATTGAAGAATTTCTGTTGAAAATACCTACACTCAGGGACACAATGTATTTCATTTTTTTCCAGGGATTTGTGTGCTCTGCACAGCCAGCACACAAACCCCGGAAATACACAAAAAACATCCGAGGGGCCGACGGCGGCAGCGAATTCGGCATCAGAATCACTCACTCACCAAATTCGCAGCTTCCATCTGTCTCCCGAATGTATTTCTGGGGTTGGCGTGTTCTCTGTTCGGAGCACACAAACTCCGGAAATATGGAGCGCGGCTCTGTGCTAGGTGTACGGCGCCCATCTAGCACATATGGAGCATCCGCGCCTGCCTACACTTCAATCTTCCTATTAAACAAAGCTTATTTTATGCTGACACTCGTCCTTTAAAGTGTACCTGTCATGTGTTGCATGGTTATCACTTTATAGGGAATAAAAATGTGCCTATTTATTGTGCTAGCCAATTAGAAAGCTTTTCATCAAAGTACAGTTCTATGCCCTTACACTACGCCTTAGCATAGAACTTCTATCTATCATGATCATCAATCCCTTTCATACAAATCATCATATTGTTCTATTCAATTATGTTTCTACATCTTACTCCACCGCTTCTTAGAATTTATAAAGCTTCCTATTTTTCTTATAATAACTTCAATATAAATAATCCAAACTCTTTTAACATCACAGTAAATTGTATGTAATAGATCCTCCCCCTAAAATAAAGCACTGACTAATCCTGTAGACCTTACCATTTCCCTTCATCGTAGCTTATCGATCCATCTAACCACTTCCACATAACTCATCATATTGCTTGACAACCACTTATAGCTGACTTTATTATCAACCCCTTCCAATAACTTGGCCTACTGAATACTTCCTGTAACGCATAGATTCTTAAATGATAACAACTTTCCTCCCATATATGTTAGTCTTACATTTAACCATTTCCTTCTCCCATCCTATGCCAAGTCCCCCATGCAGTGTCTCTTTTTGGTGCCCAGATCCCCATTCTTTCCTAGCCTAACATATACTGCAAACAAGACCTTTAGCATCCTAATATTGGTTTATATGGGTGCTTTTAAATATAGTTAATTAGAACTTATAATGTTACCCACCTATTCATTTCCTTTTTTCACTGTGCTCCCCAGCACACAACTCGGTTATACTTCCCTATATAAAATCAGCATAGCAACTTCCCTCTCAATGGCTTCATTGATAATCCAATACATCCATAGGCAGACATGCAATTGCCACTGAGAATCCTATTCCAAAGAGGATTTCATTTACTAGAAGTTTGTGTTACACACCTACAAACACACCTAAGCACATACAAAGAACTGTACTATTCTATATCAATCTACAATAGTCAACTAAACACAACATATCTCTTCTGCTTCCACTTTCAACACCTTTCTTTGTCCAAACACACCTTTACCCATCGCTTTCACTGCAAAAATCTTGCAACCCAGTGCAAGGACCAAAGAAACACCATAAGATATAATTTACCCCCCCCCCCCCCAAACGTACTCTATTTACTTAACTCCATATACTCCCCTCCTTTCTGGTTTACTTGGTTCTGCCTATTGAATTAGTTCTAGCTACCTTATAACATGCTCTAACAACGCACATCCTATTTATCACCTTCTCTAAATCCCTCTACTTTATTGAAATAAAGTGAATAATCAAGAAAAATGCTTTAAAAAAGTACAGGTTAAGTAAACACCTTTTTCTGATGTAGTCTATGGTAAGTATGGTGCCTATCAGATTAATTCTTAACCAAGCCACCAGGAACAATATCATGGTGTTTTCTTCTACCCTGAATTTAAGTGTGCACCAGGGCTTATTAACCTGTTGCCCAGAGGAAATAAAAGGACTGGTTGACGTTTATTGCTTTCTAGTAAAAATAAATATGCTGGATCAATGATAATGGTCACTGTTTGGAAGTGGAGGCATAGACTAGATCAGATGGGGGCTTAAACATAGCAGGAGAGGGAGAAAAGACCAAGAGACTAGAGATTGGAGGGGGAAAGATATCAGGGAACATAAAAAAGGGAAGGAATTATAGGACAAGGGGGATTTAGGTGGAAGAGCCCATGTACAGGTAGGGTTGCCTTTTGTTCAGAAAAATACTGGCCTTGCTACTGTCTCCATAGACTTAACATTGGTCTGATGCCAATGGTTTACCGGCCTGCCGGTAAAATACCGGCCAGGTGGCAACCCTGTGTACAGGGAATGGAGAACATACTAAGATAGTAATACGTTGTTTGAGAAGTGAATAAGATGCAATATAAGAAAGCAAAAAAGGACACAAACATACTTCACAAGAGAAAGGAAAAAAGATACTGGAGGAGGAAGAGGAGACAAAATGAAGATAGGAAAAAAGTAACTGAAGGAAATACGTGGTGGGAGAGGAAGCTGGTCAAAGCAGGAGATGCAAAACTCATTATGTGGAAAAGACAAAAACTGAAGAAAGAGATAAGAGAGCTTGTAGAAGGTGAGGAGAAACAATTGGTTATATATAGGGGAGTGATAGATGGAAAGTGGAATTAAGACAAGGGAAAAATTATTGGAGAAAAAGAGGGAGACAGAGACAGGTGGCAACAAAGTCCTGCTAGAGGTGCAGCGTGATAAAATAAGTAACTGGGTGAGAGAAACTAGAGAGTACTGACAATTGGGGAAAAAGACAGGTGTATATGATACTAGTGACTTGTGAAAATATTCTGGACATTTTGTTTTTGGTGGACAGAGTCAGATTCAGAACCAGATAGCTGGAAACCAAACCAGCTAGGTAGGACCTACCCACCCCTGCAAAAAATTATCTGATAGGTTCCATTGATTTAAATTACATCACAAAGGTGTAGGATTTAGGAATATGATCACAGAACATACAAGGAATGAAAGGTTTCATTTTCCGTTATCAACATTTTCTGTGGTCTGCCAAAAGACTCAAAATGATATATTCTTCACAGTATAGCGTTATACACATTGTACATGTTTTAATGCATCTTACTTCTGCTGAAAGGTTATGCCAGGTATCTATTACCATTTATGCAATAGAATACTTTGAAATTATTTTATTTTCTCCAGTGGTAAAATAAATTGATTGAAATGAGTCATGATTCTGATTATGCGTTTTTTGTTCTCTTCTTGTCCTCTTGTTCACTTATACTTCTCTCTTGAAACATATTACATTTTTGATATATTTTAACCTTTTCTCACCCTACCAGAGTTGAATGCTGGATGCTATTCAGCAAAAGGAAAGATTAGGGTTCTGTCAGTGTATGGACCAGAAGCTGTACCAAAAAGGGGCGTGGTTTCAGAACACTGCGTGATATCACACAACTATGCAAGATTGAGCTCCATCCTATATAGTACAGCTAACATCAGTGGCGGAACAAGACTGTTAAAGACCCTGGAGCAGAAATTATTTCTGGGTCCTCCATCATGCCAAGATTTTTTTTCCATTCTAGAATTTTGTCTGTCATAGGCATCTTAAAGGGACGGCCCTGGGTGCATTGTAGCTATTGCACCCATTATTTTTCTAGCTGTCTGGAGTACACTTCTTTCATGCTTAGGCTATGTCTGTCTTACAGGCTCTTACAAGCATTCATAGTTTAAACACAATGTACATGTGCACAGTGGACTGTCAAATCTGGGACTGTTGGCAAGTACAGCAGTGGAGAAGATGAGCATCTCCTTTAAACGCGAATAATACTTTACGGGCAAATGGTGGTGGAGAATAGAGGCCTGTTAACCAGTTTATTTTCCTTTTTTTTTAATTTTTTTTAGAATCTTCTAAAATGGACCATCATCTGATATACAGTATATACTAAGTACTAGTTTAGTCTCCCTGTTTTAACTGTAGCAAAATTATTGTCTTAAATATGGTATGCAGTACTATGATAGTTTTTTTTCCGTATGCCTTTGTTGTGCTGAGTATCATTGGAAATGTCTGCACAACTAGAATGTGATAGTGGTAGCTGATCTTTGGCACTCCCACTGTTATAGATTTGCCAAACAGTGTCTGAGCATCATGTTACAATGTACAACAGTTAGTGTGAAAGGCAGTAATAGCTAATCTTTGGCACTCCTACTGTCTATGCAACATAGGGAATAAAAAACAAAAACAAAAAAACACCACCACTCAATGAAAGGTTTTTCAGTCTCCCCTCCTGCTTGCCTACCTAAAAGGGTCTTTTGTCCTGGTGTCTAGTTTTGGCACTGTTCTTATCCTGTGTGCTCTGGTGTTTAATGTTATATGCCTGTTCATGATGTCAGTATGCATCATGCATGACATAGACACTGCGAGGGAGAACAGCTATAGAAATATTACATTTTTGCTTGCCCTGCAATGCATTAGATGAAATGGGGGAACTTTCATTTACTCGTATTCCCTTTGTTACCTGCCCGCTGTAGGACCTCTTCTACCTTTCATGCCCTTGATGACCTACAACAAACATTTAGGATAATCTATGGCAGTATGACTATATCTATACGCATCAGCTAGAAGTAGTGTTAACATTGTCAGTGAGCTTAGTTAAACAGGAATTATGCATGCAGCCAAGACAGTTTGTCTGCTTGCATCATAAAGAGCTGATTAAAGCAGGTTTGCATATTCTCTCTCACAGCTGCCAATGACTGTCTTGGGTGGGACTTAAAGAGACTCCATCACCTAACAGTGTCTGCAGTGTGAATGTAGAGGACAAATAATGATTCAGATATTTCCTACTCTCAAAGTCGCCAGCTGACTCCAAATAATGTAGAGAGGAGGCATCCATAGAAAAATATTCCAAATGTATTGAATTCCGTGGACTATAAAATCAGCAAGGGCACAAAGACGGGTGTGAAAGACACAGGCTAAACACTTAATGCATTTCTCACGAGGTTAGCCCATGTCTTTCGTACCCGTCTATGTCCCCTTGCTGATTTCCTAGTCCACGGAATTCAATACATTTGCAATATGTTTATATGGATGTCCGATATTATGGTCAGATATTATTGGCAGAATTGCAAGCAAACGCTTTTTACATTTCCCCCATGGCCTATTTATGACATCACTTTGTGGTACCACATGCAAACAAGCTACCGAGGAAAAATAATTAATTTGCATATGGTACTGCACAATCAGAACTTAAGTAATGGTGGTTAGGTGAATGCTGGATTAATGAAGAGTTTAGGAAACAGATCCATGCATCAAAGAAGAGTATAAATCAGTGATGGCGAACCTATGGCACGGGGGCCACTTCCAGCACTCTGGAGTCTCTCAGGTGGCACTTGGCATCTAAATGTATTGTCACCATCATATATGAAGCATATGGACACGATGAGAGGGAGAAACTGAAGGAAAAGAAACAAAAACAGGAAAAAGGAGAGAATAAAAAGGAAGAGCATCTGGAATAAAAATGGGAGACGGGTTATAATAAAGGGAGAAATGGCACTTTGAGCTCGATAACTTGTATTACTGCATAAAAATGGGCACTTGGGCTCAAAAGCCTTTGCCATCACTGGTATAAATAGTAACTCTTATTAATCCCAAATTTTCCGAGCGGTTATTGTACCCTTTGAAGACAACTGACTCTAGCATGGGTAAACCCTGCTAGTTTTAGGGGATATTAAATGGTTTACAGCACTTCTCTGTATATATGTAGAAGAATGAACTGGCAATTAGGTTCATATCTACCATCTGTGTCTTAACTGTAAAAATAGTAATGTCACAATTATGTACACATAATGTAACTTTGTAAAGTTTGGTACAAAAGTGAACATATGTGATGATTAGAGAATTTCTATATACATTTAATTTCAAAAATGCAATCATTGCTCATGCATTCTCTCTGTTCTGCAGTCTCTATTCTCTATGTTAAACTCCCTTTTATGCCCTATCGCACCAGCTCCCCTTGTCACATTCATAAGCCAGGACCTTAACATCTAGTAAAAGGATTGACACTATCAGAAGTGACATCTCAAGCTCTGACCTATCCTCAGTTACCACTGCTGTGAAATAAACTCTAGTGCTAGACCTCATGGCCAATCACCAGCACTAGTCCAGGGCATTGGTATACAGTCCACTGTTGTGGACTGTAGTTCCCAGCATGCAGTCAGTTTAACAGTTATTCTGGACTTCAGCCAGCCTGATCTTCAAATAGAGCACATTTTGGTCTGTTCTGAACAGAGCAGCCTGGGAACTGTGGATCAGTCCTTGCTAAGGTGACCACATGGCTGTTTTATTCAGGGATGCAGAGCAGTAACGAGTGTGATGCAATGGAGGCTCTCAGTGGAGACAGCAATGATGGAAGCTCTCCCATCTGTGAAGCCAGAATGTTGTACCCTAGCCCATCATGCGGCATCTCGCGGTGGCACTGATAAATCATAAAGATTAAGCTACCTAAACACCACTGATCTCATATTCTCATTATGAAACGTTATGCAGGGTGATGCCATTTTCTGTTCTTGCCTCAGGTGCAGAAAGAGCTAGCTACAACTCTGCAGTGATCCTTATGACTGGTCTGCAGGTTTTATTCTACCCATTGCAGCCCTGGAGTATGCATTTCTGATAGGTGTCCCTGAATAAAACAGCAATGTGGTCACCATAGTACAAGCTACCTGTGGCTCAGTGGTTAACTGCAACTAGGCTGACTACATCTCCATTTTATTCAGGAACGCTTATGAAAAATGCATGTGCCAGGGCTGCATAGGCTAAACTGAAGACTGCAGGCTGTTCTACATTTTACAGATTCTACTGATTACAGCACTGTAATATATACTAGTCCCTCAATAAAATGACAATGTGGTCACCCTAACTGCAACTCTCAACATCAGGGCTTATTTCTACTATATGTACTCTATACTGAGTCATAGCAGAGTAGCTAGGGCCTAGGCATCCATCTGTAGCCCCCCCCCCCCCCCCCCCCAACTGCTGTAGAACTACAAAACCATTCATTCCACACCAGCTTTTTAGAATGGCAGGAAATTAATGTAGTAATAGTACAGAACCAGCTGCAGGGCCTGAGTTGGACGTCGAGGAGCTAAGGTAACACCTACTAACACCTATACTTTTATATTACTATTGATAAATCATGACACACAAGCACCCAGCTGTTTCTGAACTGAACTTCTATGTGGAAGCTACATGTGACCAGATGGAAATCAATTAACTAATCAAGCGGTGGATCCCACGGAACCACGTGGATTAGTTAATCATACCTCCCACCAGGGGCGTACCTAGAGCATTTGGCACCCGGGGCGGACCCTGAGTGTGGCACCCCCCCTACCCCCCCCCCCCCCCCCATAAAAATGCAATAAAACACCCACAATTTTTTCAATGTTTGAAAATTGTACAATTATAGATACCAGGAATAGTGTGCCAGTCAGATACCAGTAATATTGTGCCAGTCAGATACCAGTAATATTGTGCCAGTCAGAGCCCAGTAATAGTGTGCCACTCAGAGCCCAGTAATAGTGTGCCACTCAGAGCCCAGTACTAGTGTGCCAGTCAGAGCCCAGTAATATAGTGCCACTCAGAACCCAGTAATATAGTGCCAGTCAGAGCCCAGTAATAGTGTGCCACTCAGAACCCAGTAATATAGTGCCAGTCAGAGCCCAATAATAGTGTGCCACTCAGAACCCAGTAATATAGTGCCAGTCAGAGCCCAGTAATAGTGTGCCACTCAGAGCCCAGTAATAGTGTGCAAGTCAGAGCCCAGTTATATAGTGCCACTCAGAACCCAGTAATGTGCCAGTCAGAGCCCAGTAATAGTGTGCCACTCAGAACCCATTAATATTGTGCCAGTCAGATACCAGGAATATTGTGCCAGTCAGAGCCAGTATTATTGTGCTAGTCAGAGCCCAGTAATATAGTGCCAGTCAGAGCCCAGTAATAGTGTGCCAGTCAGTGCCCAGTAATAGTGTGCCAGTCAGTGCCCAGTAATAGTGTGCCAGTCAGTGCCCAGGATTATTGTGCCAGTCAGTGCCCAGTAATAGTGTGCCACTCAGAGCCCAGGAATATTGTGCCAGTCAGAGCCCAGTTATATAGTGCCACTCAGAACCCAGTAATAGTGTGCCAGTCAGAACCCAGTAATATAGTGCCAGCCAGATTCACAGTAATATAGTGCAAGTCAGAACCCAGTAATATAGTGCCAGCCAGAGCCCAGTAATATAGTGCCAGCCAGATGCCCAGTAATATTGTGCCAGTCAGTGCCCAGTAATAGTGTGCCACTCAGAGCCCAGTAATAGTGTGCCAGTCAGAGCCCAGTAATATAGTGCCACTCAGAACCCAGTAATATTGTGCCAGTCAGTGCCCAGGAATATTGTGCCAGTCAGATGCCAAGTAATTTTGTGCCAGTCAGTGCCCAGGAATATTATGCCAGTCAGATGCCCAGTAATATTGTGCAAGTCAGAGCCCAGGAATATTGTGCCAGTCAGAGCCCAGTAATATAGTGCCAGCCAGAGCCCAGTAATATAGTGCTAGTCAGAACCCAGTAATATAGTGCTAGTCAGAACCCAGTAATTTAGTGCCAGCCAGATGCCCAGTAATATAGTGCCAGTCAGAGCCCAGTAATATAGTGCCAGCCAGAGCCCAGTAATATAGTGCCAGCCAGAGCCCAGTAATATAGTGCCAGTCAGAACCCAGTAATAGTGTGCCACTCAGAACCCAGTAATAGTGTGCCAGTCAGTGCCCAGGAATATTGTGCCAGTCAGTGCCCAGTAATAGTGTGCCACTCAGAGCCCCCCCCCCCCCCATCACTTACCAAATCGCTGCTTCTCCCGGACGGACGACTCCTCCGTGCAGTCTTCCATCCTGCACGGAGGAGGGAAACACAGTCGCCGGATGTGACGTATCGTCACATCCGGTCGCTGTGATTTTTTTTTTTTCACCCGGCGGCCGCATCCAGAGGATTCGGCCGCCTGAAAAAAAAAAAAAAAAAGGTAAGCAGCGCGGGGGGTGCCGGCAGCACCCCCCTAGTCAGTGGCACCCGGGGCGGGCCGCCCCCCCCCCGCCCCCCCCTCGGGACGCCACTGCCTCCCGCCATTTCAAATAACCACAGAGGCACACCTTTGTTTTTGTGGGAGTGGTTGAAGGCATGGCTATGGGCAGGGCAGTACAGGGACCGTTTAAGCAACTTATATGACAGTTATTAACTATTTCATTTTGTTTCATTTTCCTTACAAAATACAATATATAAAAACATTTACTGCAGTCAAAACACACTTTTATTGCTCTGGAGCCTTGTGATACATTCATACACACCAACAATTCTACACTCCTAAAAAATGGGGATAACAGAGAAGCAAAGAGGGACAGAGGAATTTGGGTTCAAAATAGTGACTGACTCTTCTAAATGGGGACACTTGTCAGATATAGTATATTTATTTCTATCTGTCCACGTGTGACTTGTACATACTGCAAGGCATCATTCAAAAGTTATATAGGGCCGGTAAAAAATTGGCTTGACCCCAATGTTAAGTCTATGGAGATAGTAGCATGGCCGGTATTTGTTTGAAGAAAAGGTGGCAACCCTAGCATGAGTGTTACTATTATCAATAAAAATGGTGCTTTATTTGTTTGCAGTTGAACTTCCAGTCTGGAGAGCTTAAAACTTCACTAACCCTATAGCTGATGTATAGCATGCTTACTGATTGCTAGATAAATAATCATTTCAAACCCTCAGAAGTCAGAAAAATAGCCAGATTGGAGGGGTTTTTCTTCAAACCGGCTATTCTTGTCATAGGTTTTGCTATTCTGTCGTCAATGCATCACAATTCACTGTTGAATTTTTTTTCCACTTTTTATAAAAGAAATTGGTCAGATTCATGCATTAAAATGCCTCTCTTGCTCTCGTCCCGTGATGGCTTACATTGGCACTGCAAATGTTTGGGAAACACATATCCCAGGATGCTCAGTCAAAAGGCTGTCCGAGCATCCCTGTGTCAACAGTGTTTGCAATTTCATTAGCCCACCCATTATCATCAGAGACAGACTAAAGTTGACAGGCAGGAAAGATATACTGACAGGTACAGAGATTGATAGACGGACAGACAGACACAGATGGAGAGGCATGACAGATGTACTGACAGATTAGGTACAGAGATTAATAGACAGACAGACACAGATGGAGAGGCAAGACAGATATACTGACAGAAAAGGTACAACGATTAATAGACAAACAAAAACAGACACAGTTAGATAGACACAGACAGATATACATGAAAGACAGATAATGTATAGAGATTGATAGACAGACACAGAGACAGACAGACCGAGATAGACAGGCACATAGAGACAGAGACACACAGATTCAGATAGGCAGGCAGAACATATATAATGGCAAATAAGGTAAATAGATTGATAAACAACGAAAGAGAGACAGACACAGATAAGCAGACAGGACAGAAATACTGACATACAAGGTACAGAGATTCACAGACAAACAAAATTATTACACAGAAAGTGCTACACACTACCATAAGTCCCTTATGGTAGTGTGTTGAGGAATTATGGGGTTTGTAGTTCTGTCATAGTTAGACGCCTAGGCCCTAGGATATTTAGAAGTGAAAAGTGGTGGAGCCCCAGATCATTTTGGTAGGATAGTAGAAGGCAGCCCTGCGGGCAAATTGCCACTCTGCCCCCTTTTGCCAGCCTTCCCTGTCTAGGGGTGTATTTTATCTTGAGCATCAGATGTGAGTTCTATGGTAAAAGATTCCATTAAATTAAATTTTTCATGACTTCTGAATGTACAGCTGTACACATCTCACATGTGCAGGGCTTTAGTTAGTGCGATTCCCTTATACTAAAGCAGAGTTATTTTATCAGTACCCTTTAATCTGGCTTTTATGCTTAGCACTTTAATGATATTATCACGTGATACTTACTCACAGCATTGTCTAAAGCCAGGATATACAGTGTAATGACTAAAGTCATTTATAGGCTCAGTATATTTAAATCTGAAAGAAGGAAGCACCAATCCAGAATCCCATCTCAATCCAGGAACCCAGCCCCTTTAATAGTATACACAGTGGCAATAAAGAGCATCTCAAAGACGTTACACATTGTTTAGCTTGGAGGAAAGACGTAACAGGGGGGATATGATAGAAATATTTAAATACATAAAGGGAATCAACACAGTAAAGGAAGAGAGTATATTTAAAAGAAAAAAAAACTACCACAACTAGAGGACATAGTCTAAAATTAGAGGGGTACCGATTTAAAAGTAATATCAGGAAGAATTACTTTACTGAGAGGGTAGTGGATGTATGGAATAGCCTTCCAGCGGAAGTGGTAGAGGTAAACACAGTCAAGGATATTAAGCATGCGTGGGATAGACACAAGGCTATCCTAGCTATAAGATAGGGAACTGGGGACTAATAAAAGTATTCAGAAAAATTGGGCAGACTAGATGGACCGAATGGATCTTATCTGCCGACACATTCTATGTTTCTATGTCTTAGCAGAGTTACATGCAAATGCATAGATGTAAAGAAAAATATAATATAATATATTAGTTGCCTGCTGTTCTTGACATCACGGTTTGTCACCATATGCAAATTATTCTCCACTGAAGTAGTTTAGCATGTAGTGCCCCAATATATAAAACCCCTTTTTTTTCTTAATGTATGCATTTCCTTGCATTTCTGCTATTACAAGGCATAAATCATTCTTATGCATCACATTTACACTTCCTGTATTATTTAGCTGACTTGGCCCCTTTAAGACATTCTTCAGAAATCATTCATGGTAACTATTGACATATAACACCTACTAAATTATAAGTTTAACAAAATTAAATTATTGGTTAAAGTAAGTTAAATTGGAAATTGAAATCAAAATTGAATTTGAAATCCTAAGTTACATTTATTACTTGTCAAATAACCTAAAATTGATTTAAATTTAGTAAGCAGGTATGATTTATTCATTTTAGTATGAATAGGTCCTGTTTCAGGATTATTATTTTATTGAGTGGAATTAAAAATTTGGCAGCACTTTAAAAAAAAAAAAAGTCATTGAAATAGCTGCCACCAAAATATGTTTCTTGCCCCAATGGTATTGATGTGTATCAGATTAGTACATAACACGGATAGAATTTGTATTATTCTATGCCATCAGCACTAGCAGCACAGCTGTGCTGCTCTTTCTTTACATGTGAACCTCTAAGTGCCACTTCTCAGTACTTGTGCTCCTGGATTTCTCAGCTGTTTTTGACTCTACTGACAATCCCATCTAGACTTCCTCTTTCGCTGACATTGACTCAACCATATTCCGGTTCATATGCTTTTTTGTACATCCCCCCCCCCCCCCCCCCCCCGGAGGTTATTAAGGTACAGGAACAAATTATTAGGGTTTTTTTTTTCACTTAATTTTTCCTTCAATGAAATTACTCCAAGATCCTCAACCTTTTATATCTATGGGGATGTATTCACATACCAGCTGTACATCTAATTATTTCTATAAAGTTTCTTGTGTTGATAGGAACTACTTCCTGTATGTCCCATTACCGTATAAATACAGGTAACTAGACTGTTCTACAAATGGGAGCAATTAGAAAATATTTGCACCCTCACCCTGACGTAAGAATCGAATGAAGGTAGAGATCTAGAGATCCATGATTTTAAATAACGAGAAATTGTGATAAAATTGTAACTAAATGATGAATGTAAAAGGAAAAGAAGGGAATCTAATTATTCCCCATGGTACTTAATGTATTTGTTGGTGGATTTGTTTCAACAGTAATATTAAATGTTTCTGTTGTGGATCATGTATGTATAAAGTTTTGTATATGATATGACAAAATAATAAAGATTATAAATATTTAAAAAAAAAAAAAAATTATTTGCACCCTACTGAGCACCAGTGAAGTTTTTTTTTAACCCTTATTTATTTTATCAGTCTAGTATACATTTTCACAACCCTCCATAATATCCTTCATACAGACAACCTACAATTTTTGTTTTGATGTTTGTTTGGGAAAAGAGTCATTCTACAACTTTATCTATGTGTACGTTTAAACAAAAATGCAATCTTTTTATTTTTGCTTTCCTGAACAGCCTCACTCTTGAGGCTTCCAGGAAAGAAGCTGTGCCACCGATCGAAGAGAAAACACAGCGATCAATGTTGATTTTAAAGCATCCCATACATGTACAGGCATTGTTGTGAAGTGGTTAAAGGTACCCTGTCACCTTCACATTATTTCTAATGTGAATAGAGAGAATACCAAAATGTCATCATCTATCCATAGTGTTAGTGTTATATTGCAAGGTAATGCATAAATTAATAGAAAAGCATTTTGAAAATGTGTCTGTTTGACGTCACCTTGTGGCTTCATATGCAAATTACACGTGTCCCTTCGGAAATGTTTCATTATCGCGTCAAACGACAAGTAATACCGTAAGCAGGAGACACCCTAGGTACATTTAAAACACATTTTCCTTTTAATCTATACGTTTCCTTGCAATGCTAATATAAAGTATAGATATTATTTAGCAATGTTTTGGTGATGGAGATCCTTTAAAATCCCAAACTAACATCTACCAGTCATGTTTAGCAGTTATGACATGCATACACCACCCATTGGGCCTGATTCAATGATGTCATTGATCATTTATCACAGTTTTTTTAAACTCAGTGTTATCTGTTGCATTGTATGGCAACTCGGGCCATTGAATATAACCCGTTATGTGACATTATTTGCCTTTATTAATCTGTTGCTTAAAATTTAGACAAATTATCCCTCTTTGTTCAATCTTTTCAACGTATTCTTATTTGACATTCAATTCAGTTCTGAATCCCTGTTTCAGTGCATCTAATACATTGCCATCAAGCTAATTTGTCTATCATAGTGATCCTAATCTGCATCACTTTGAAGGTCAGCGTTACAGCTTTACATTTATTCCAGAAGCCTTGGAAAGCCAGAGCAGGGATCTGTAAAGCTTTAAATGAAGCCGCACCATCTTCATCTCCAAATAACCCACAGCACACCCTACGCTCTGTCAATGATCAGCACCTCTATTCCTCATTCATAGCTGCCTCTCTCTCTCTCTCTCTCCACCTGACAGACATCTCTTCTGCTGCCCTGTCTCACTACCTTTCATTCGCAGACAACCCCCCCCTTCCTGCAGAATTTTAAGTGCTGTGTGAAAACTCACCTTTCTAAGTGAAATATTTGAAGCCACTAATGCAATCTAAAGGCGGCTGCATGGGAGAACATAAATGACATCATAATATTTCTCACCAATAAAAGTATTTCCTATGTAATGCATGAAATGCTTAATCCTTTTTTATGGTAGAAGCCTTCATCATCTCCTCCCTCACATTAGCCCTGAATTTGCAATTTGTTTATTATCAATACTATCTACTCTCCAACGCATAGAGCGGAACTGAGATCAACTGTGATTCACTGGCTATTGTTGGACCAATGTCCCATAATCCTCTACCAGTCTCACAGGTACTAACATAAGAATGAATAGACCTAAATAAACTAATCATGCCTGAAGTATCTTGGTTCGTTTTGGCAGGTTCCTTTGATTGCTGCACTTTATAACAGTGGATACATGTTTCGTCACTTTCTGCTATTAGGGGAACATTTTAAAGGAGGTGAGGGTACTGGTGAGAACCAAGTGTGGAGGAGAAGGAACCATTGTCTATGTATTAGAGTAAGAGCAATGTCTCTGTGTAAGAGGACTAAACATCCTTCTGTAAAGGTCTGAGAGTATAGCAGGCATGTATGTAGTGCTAGCCTTCCTTACATTGGCTGGAATACCTGATATCTACTACTCTTTCTGTAATATCACGTTTTCAGTATGAGGTTGTAGAAAACCTCTCTCATTTAAGAAGTCTGAAAGGTGTTATTATCTCACAGGTTTAGGAGCAGTGATCATTCCTCTGTATGAGGAAAAGGTCATCCGATTTAAGGTAGCACTGACCCTTTTGTGCATAAGTGTCCATGAATAAACATCTTAATATATAAGGGTCTGGCACCTGTGACTATATTGCATTTTAACAATACGGTGGGAGATCTGGAATCGATGGCCATCTCTCTACAAGGATATGCGAACAGTGAATATCTCTGTATCCTGGTCTAGAAGCAATGATCATATCATTGCCAGAAGTCACTTAGTGGCTGTGCTCTAATGTCAGGGCAGGAGTAGTGATCCTCTCCCAGTATAAGAGTACAAAAGCAATATTCATCTCGCAGTGTAGAGGCTGCAGGAATTATATCTCAGTATGGGAACCATAACTATCTTTAATTGTAAGGCTCTGGAAGCTGTATCATCCCATAGTGTAAGGCAATAGGAGTTATCGTATCTCACTATAAGGGTGCAGAAGCAATAACCATCTCTCAGATTTAAGGGCATGAGAACAGCAAGCATCTCTCTCTATAATGTAAGATCAGTCACCATCTCTCAGTACCAGAGAAATGACTGATTGAGTCAATGTCTGTCAGTCTAAAGATCTGGGCACCAATCAGTATAAAACCCAGGATTCCCTGTTCCTTTACACTCTTAAATGTTTCTTAACACAAGTTAGTTCAATAGAATCCCTTTGGAGAAAGGCTCTAGAGCACAGAATATGCTTTGATATAAAGGCTAGGTATTAAATTATTATTGCAGATGGAACCACTCCTTGATACTTATCTGGGACCACAGTTCATAACCAAACCTTATCCCTCTAGCTTCCTTCCTTATTTCCTGCATCAATCCTCCCACTCTCCAAAGGCCTGCTTCTCTTTTCCCTCTTCTTTCCTCCGTCTCACACCCACCCTTTCTGCTTCCTTCCCCATCCTCCCACCCTCTCCCCCTCCTCTCTCCTCTTCCCCCTCACACACCCTGTGCAGTCTTTGAAAATTAGACAATCCCCCTATTAACCAGCCAGTTAAACTGAATTTTGCGCATGGCTCATCTCCCTCCTGTAAGCCCTAACAACTCAGACACCTGCACTCCATTAACCCTCCTGGTTGCCTCCTCTACCCCTCTCCTAACAACCCATATCACCTAATATCATTCCAAATTGTAACCCCCAATATGCCTCTTTTGCCCTCTCTGCCTGAAAACAGAATTAACCTGTTCTTTGCCAGATGCAAAATTGGCCCAGAGAATAAAAGAAGTTAACAAGCAGCCTGCTGCTTAAACCAAATTCTTACAAGCATCCCATAAATGTTTAATTGAAACCACTAGCCACTTTAGGGACACATAATAAATAGGCGCATCAATTGAAAAGGTTTCAATGAGGTGTTGTGGATGGTGGGGGGGGGGGGGGGGGGGGGGATTGGTGAGATATCTATCAGGGTGAATTCATGGCTATTCATTTTCTCCTGGCTGTGGAGAGACAGCATATTCTATTCTGTGCAATGTTTCTCTGCAGATTATGTTAAGAGGCAGGCTTGGCTGAGGAGAGGCTCAGCGGATGCGCTATGCGTGTTTAATGCGTCAAACTGTTCTCATCGCTCAATGGAGGCACTTAGCAATTCAGAGCATGTCCCATCACAGCCCAGCTCTAGAGGAGGAAGGGCCAAAGTATCCCATAGGCTGACAGGCTGGGCTGGTGTCTGTGTGCGTCTGTCTTCTGTGGGTTATATGACACTAGGAGTATGTGTGTGATATTTATATGTGATGGATTAGATCCAGTATATTTGAGATACATGGAGAGAAATATATTATTTTGTAGTGTCTAATATTAGCATCTTACACATGTGTACAAATGAATAATAGGATATTTAAAATGTTTAGTATCTATGTATATTATTTATATAACATACATGTCCATGAGTGTGATGCATTTGACGGGTGTGTGATGGTATGTGAAGGTGTATGTATTGTGGGAACAACAAGGTGTGTGTTTGTAGAGCAGTGTAGACAGGGTGATTATAAATTAGTACACTTATAGTTTAGGAACTAAAGCATTAAAAGTTAAAGTATTAGAAATGTTGTGCCCAACTTTCTAGAATTATACATATGCTTTAAAAAATATTACGCCTCACACTAGATAGTCTTTACTTTGACTCCTAACCAAATTTATATGTAGTTTACAAAACATATTATTGGTGGTATATGTGTTACTGGTCATGTGTTATGGTATGTGATGGATCCCATATGTGTATTTGACAGATTTATTAATGTATTCTGTTGTATGTGTTAGTGTAGTTATGTGTATGTATGTCTAATTTGTGATGTGTATATGTGCAATCTGTGCGGTTCCATGTTTTACATGTACAATATATTTAACTTGTATGTATGAGCATCTTGTGTGCTCACTGGAAATACCTGTTGTATCAGGTGACTGACAATCAGTTTGTATGAGAATGTACCTGTAAGTATCTGTATGCAGTGTAATGTATGGATTTGTTTGTATTTTCCTTGTATATTTTAGACTTTGATAGTTTATAATAAATAATACATAATGTGTTTAGTGTGTATTTTGTGTGTACTGTTTGCATATGTCAAAGGTGAATCTATAAAACATTGTCTTTCTTATTTTGTAATTAGATTGTAAGGGTGGGATAATAATGTAAATGTTTGCAATATAAAACATGGTCTGTATTTGTTAGAGTAACACATGTGTGCCTTCTATTCTCTCTGGGTTTCCTTAATTCAGGTTAGTGAATATTGCATATGGATAAACAACTAGGATTATGTGTTTCTGTGTTTCTTGTGAAGAGTCTGTGTGTCTGTTTATTCACATTTGGTATAAGTGGTAGTGTGTGTGTGTAATTGGGATTGTGTAAAATATATTTGACTAGGAGTATTAGACCATGTTTGAACAAGCGTGCAATAGGAAAATGAGTATGTGTGTAGGAGGTGTAACTGGTGTGTTGCTTGCAATGTATTTGTGAACATATGTGCCTGAACTTTGTGTATGCAAGATCTGGACCCTGCATATGGTGTGTGGTATTTGCTTGGCATACGTTATATGTTGTGTTGTTGTGTGTGTCTAAGTATATGTGCGTGGACATGTGTATTAACAATCTGTTACTAAAACGACCATGGCTATGAGTAATACACAGTATTAGTGCACAATTACACCCACAAAATAAATTGCACAAGGACATTAGTAGATACATGATTTACATTAATTACAGTAAGAAGGATGATCAAAAACCTAATAAGCATAGATATGATTGTGTAAGAATATTATATATATATATATATATAAATGTATATATATATATATATATATATTTATATACATACACACACGTATCTATCTGTGTAGTATGAATATGTGCAAATAAATAAATATATATACATGTGTGTGTGTGTGTGGTGAGAATGCATGTAGTGTAGTTTTAATATATACAATATATATTTGATACATATAAGCATGTATGTTTAGAAGTAATGCAAACATAATTTGTGTATTATATATATGAAATATACGTGTGTGTACATTTGTATGTATATATATATATATATATATATATATATACATACATACCATGTGCATACATATACATTTATATTATACACAAACACACTCTTTGAAAATCAGTTTGGCACATACAATGTACACACGTCTGCTGTGCCTCAGGCAGAAGCCAGTATGTGTGTGTGTACACTGTATGTTGTAAGGCTGGATTGCTGACCTGCAGTGATTGAAGAGGGGAGTTGTGGGGGAGGGGGTGGGTGGTCTGTGTACCACTATACTAATCATACTGTTACCTCGCTCCGCCTGGCACACAGTCCTCATCCCCTTTCAAGTGGGCTGTGATTAACCATTTCATTCCCACAGCAAAGCTCTCGCAGGACCCTTTGGCAGTGAAGAGGGTTAAAGGAGGGGCAGCTTTAGGTTAGGGACTATCAGTGATGAGACAGCCACCATTAACTCCTAAAGAATTAGAGGAATAAGATATGGAGTACTCTAGTGCCAGGCCTCTAAAAAATTCTGCCACAGCTTCCTATCACACATAATAAATGCCAGCAATAAGGGAAAACATCAGCATTACTTATTGCCAACCATGTACCAACTGGTATATATAATCCAGAGGGCTGGATATTTGAAAGACGAATGAGAGATTTAGAAAGCTAGCTAAATGACCTTCGATGTATATGAGTATGTATTTATATTGATAGCTAAATATGAGCACACACATATTACATATAATAATGTGTGTGTGTTATATATATATATATATGTAGATATAAATAATCAGACATGCATACAATTTTTTTTATTATACATATATGTGATATTTATACATACCTATATCTATACATATATATGTCTATATGATATATATTTGTGTGTATGTGTATGTGTGTACATGTCTATCAAAAGGCATTTTTGAAAAATTAGAGAACCTTCATTTGCAGTATCTAGACCTCTTGCAATTAATTGGAGTTATTGGTTAAGTATGTAAGGTAGTAAGGATGGGTAAGAAGAAGCGATTTAACCTCTAAAATGCCTAGAAGGCCTAAAAACCCTAATGACAAAGTATGGGTTCAATTAAACCATCCACAGAGCACTAAATTAAAGGTCAAATAATGACTTCAGTACTTTAAGTTAATAAAAATATATATAACATACAAAAAATGGCTTTGTCTACTACACCTCCCATAACTATATCCAGATTTGTATAGAACATGAAGGGCCTGCACAGCACTTAATCTATCCACAATATTATTTTTTTATTAGAAATATTTGACATCCATTTTACATATCAGGGTAACCAGACCAGGTATGTCTCAAAACCCCTTTTGGATTTATTCACATCTTTTGTTACTAAGCATTCAGGATCACCATTGAATTAATGCAGAATAAAGGCACACACAATGCACATAGAGTAAGGTATACTACACACCTTTTTTTTTACTATAGTATGTGTCCTACTGCTTCCATCTTAACAAAATCTATCATTCACATCACCACAATGAATGCCTGGAAGTGGATCAGTCTCTCCCCAATCACTCTCCCTCCCCCCTCCAGTTTATTAGCTCAGTCTAGCCACCCCTTGTTTAAAAAAATGAAATGATAAGATGGAGGAATATGTAGTTTTCTGATTCAGGAGAGAGGGAGGGGAGCAGGAGAGCAGAGGAGGAGGGGGAGAAATGTAAGATAAGAAAGGGTCTGATCCAGTCACAAAAATACCTTCAAGGCAACATGTTCTCCACAATCCAGAATGGGTCATGACTTCTTCATTCTTTTTGCTTGTTTCATTTTCACTTATGGATTTGCTCTTGCAGACCCCTCTAGAGTATAACCAGTAGTCTGTACCCACAGCAATTGTCATCAAACTAAATGCTGCAAATGCCCCCACAGTGGTTAAAAGCATCTGAACACCTCTATCAAACAGACCCATAGTTCTTCATTCTATAGACATCCAACAGTCTTCTGGTTTGGGGTGATAGGATCTGAAGCTTGGGGTTTTTAACTAGGAATGGTGTTGGACCTTGCCCAAAAAGATGAGGTATCCTGATAGAAAAATACCCAAAGTAAAGCTGGAAGCTTTGAGGATGGAAAGCTTCTTGTCCATCAGATCATGTCCAAATGCAGGTAGCAAAAATAAAAAAAAAAACCAAATACAGTAGTACAGACAGACACACACACACAGGAAAGCAGCAGTATTAAGACACAGAGATGGTATAATCTCTCTAATCCCTTTTCCTAAAATTCTGATCTTCAGTTTCCATAAGTGATGGCTAATTGGGAAGCTGTGTGCAGCAGGAGTAAAAATGCAGCATCTTCATCACCAACCTGCAGCATCTGGACCAAGGCAGGGGGGGATTATAGGGTTAGGAATGCAGCTTTGCCTTGCTTTATTTTGTTCTGCAGCCTGCGCCATGTAAAAAGGAAAAAAAAATCCCAGGTTTTTCTTCTTGTTCTTTTTTTTTCTTTCTGCTCCTGACAGATATTTCTCTTCTCCCCTCTTCTGGTGTCTGTGTGTGTGTGTGTGTGTCTGTTGGAGTGTGGGATTCCTCCCCTGCTGTTGATTACACTGCAAGCCTCCTCTGGATGCTGTAAGGTTTGGCTTGAGAAGAACTGCGGGTTTTGCAGTCCATAGTTCTACAGCTGAAGCTCACTATGAGGCCCCCACGTCGATGTCCTGGGAGGGAGGCAGGCTTGCTTTGTAGGGTGGGCTGGTAGCTGTGCTTCCTCTGTCGTTGCATGAAAGTAATGCTGCTAGTGTACAGAGTGCAATATCCTTTCGTTGCCTCTGTCTGGGACGTGGTGCTGAAATGGTCAGCTCCTAGACAACACTACTGCTGAGCACTTTCACACAGGACCTCCTGTACGGGAAGAGCCAACTGGTGTAAACCTTCATGTCCCTCCTCTCCGTGTTGTCCTAAGTCACCACCCCTGCACAGCTTTTAGGAGGGGGTGTCAGTTCCTTCTGCACCCCCCCTGTCTTTTCCAAATGCAAGCTCCGCAGCCAAATTATTTCAAAATCCCTTGGATAACCTTATCAGGATTAAGGAGTCAGAATAGGGAGAGGCTGACTCACTGTTTTGCACCCCAGTCTCCTCATTGTAACATTACGTGCCCAGATCTTCATACCACAGTCTCACATTACAATCAGTCCAACAAGAGAAGGGAAAAAATACTTCAATCAGGCATTTTCCTTCCTGGAGGGTAACAGATACAACCCTCCCCTCCTCTTCTTCATTCAATGAGTCTCTGCAACAGTACCTATTTAAATTGCTATATCTCAATTGTACTTAACAAAAGAAATAGCTTGTTATATTAATAAGAATTATCCTTGTAACAATATCATTCATATGAATGCTCAACATTTCTGTTATAAAAAAGAAAAATATCAATCTATTTATACTACAAAGGACATTTGTAAATTATGTTTTAAAAAAAAAAACACATAAGTACACTGGCCACCAATGGGGACTCTGACACCCCATAAATAGTGAGTGCTTAAAATAAGCTGGGTTTCTCTGTGGCAATCTCAAAAGAGCACTTGCTCAATGTCCTACATTGGTAGTTAAGATATTACAGGATCTCATAAGCCTGCCGCTTAATTATTTCCAAGTTAATTGGGATAATCATCCTGCTCTGCTGACAACCCAGTTCTAGCATACTGAAAGATTCCAGAGAGGTGAAAGGGGTTTTGATTGTTGGGAATATTAACCCTTGAAAATATTGCATTATAAGTGGTCTCAGCAGCCAATGAAAAAAATAAATAAGTAAAATAATATTTTTATTTAGTGGAGAAAAAGGGAATGTTTTCTGCTCTCTGTGTAGGAGGATATCATAGCATTCTGTAGAGCAATGTGGGACAAAGGGTTAATGGAAGGTTGCCTCCATGTGAATATTACTTTCTTATGTATTGCTGTAAAGTTTCACAAGCATATATTAATGTCACAGAGAAACGGGGGGCTCTCTTCAGTGATGGGAGCTATGACTTATCACTGTTTTTTAACACAATATTTCCTTTTGCAGTGTATAGTATTCAGTCACCCGGAATAAAATAACTCAGGATATTGAGTGGAACCTAGGATGGGTAATGACTAGAGATAGATAGATATAACAATGTTTTGTGGAAGAGGAAAGTAGGGGTTGGTCAGTTTCTGTCTTACATCCACATGTAGCATGATGGTTTTGGACATTTGGCTACAGGTGGAATTAGAATGTGCTTATGTTAATAAAAAATAAAAAAAATAGATTCTCCAGTGCAAAGTCACGTCTTGAGAGCTCAAGTAATCAGTCATTCATCACAAAACTTCTTACATATGAACCATTACTCTGGTTCCTATGTGGTGGCCCTGTATAATGATGGGAAAACATAGAGGACAGATTTTTCTCTTACTTTTGGCTGTTTTGTGTCATGAAATTGCATAAGGTGGTTAGTCTACCCCCCCCCCCTCCGCCTCCCTCCTGTGCTGTTAGTTACACAACTGATTAAAGAACAAATATTTTCACTATGGATTTTGATACAGCTGCAGTCTGTTTTCCTTAATTTAATGTTTATTATTGTTCAGAGTGATGGCTCAACATCCCAAAGGCACCAGTGATCGATATCACAAATGGTAGGACTGGTTGTCCAGTATTCAGAGGTTTCACCTGGTCAAAGCTACTCATAAACACTTGAAGGGACACTGATCATTGTTTGTACTGTGAAAGTTTTTTGAAGGCAGACTATGATATGAAGGCTAGCAGTGGCTGATGATCTGTGAAACTATTGGCATGAATGTTGGACTTATCCAACTTTAAGTTTAGAAGAAGAAGCCACTGCCTTAAAGCTGTCTGTGTCTTTACTGACCATTTCAGTCAAACTGACTTTTGACATAGGTTGGTGAATGGGGTAGCTGCCCTAGTAGTTCTTATTCTGTAATGGACTTTGAAGTCCTCTTAGACTGTTCTGATGTAGGGTAGGTGGAGTTCGCAGACTGAAATTACACTTGAAGAGTTAAAGAGAACTTAGGAAGCAGGTTATTGGTCCCATGTAGGCCCAAGTACCATTAGTGACTACCACTAGCTGCAGTGGAAGATCTGAGAAGAATCTAGAATAAGGAATGTCTAGTTTCAGCAGCCATTTCCTGTTCTGTGAGGAAACAAAGAGGAGGTAATAATTATTGACTTTCCATTCTGCAGTTGGTGGTTGGTGTGAAGAACTGTACAGCTTGGTCTCACAAGGGCTGAGAGGCACCGATGCACAGCTCATAGTGAGATGTATTTTGGCCATATGATGTTCACTGAGTAAGATGGAAGAGAAAGCTTGTATCCAGTGATGATGTGTGCTCAACATTTACTGGACACTTCCCCAGGATCACGAGAAAGTTACCCATAAGTGCCATGGCTGAGGTATCTTGGCCCTGTCACAATGCTCCCTAGGTCATATGTACTACCTAGACCTTGACTTATGTTACAGTATAGCCATATTGGCAGTGACGGGGTTAAAACAAATAAACTATTCTTACCAGTTATCACAGTAAGAGGAAACATAAATAAAGAGGAGGGAATAAACATAAACCAGCCAACCCCAAGGTAAAGGAAGTCAAAGTGACTGGGAGAGAGACCAATAGGATTAAAGGAGGGATCTAAGGGAAGCTGACCAATAGGGTGAAAGACAGATAGTTAGTGGCCAATGGGGTGGCTGAAATCAATGGTAGTTTGAAGAAGCTAAGGGAAATTGGGCAATACCATGATGAGTGGGGTTTAGTGGTGAGTGAGGAAAATAATAAAATGAATAATAATTTAAACCAGTATAATGTTATCCAACCTGGCAAGTGACACTATAAAAAAAGATACAGAAATTATAGGGCTCAAAAATCAGATTCACTGGATGCTGCAATGTGTCCACTCAGGGCAGTTTCCCCTTTTTGATCTGTGTTAAAGACCAAACCACTCTGACATGGGGGTGTATAGAATTAAAAAGCTTTTTTGTTTGCTGCAGTTCCCTGTTTGAGAGGTGTATTTTATGATCTCTATGTTTAGTTAACCAACTGCCCCCTCTTGTCACTCCCCTGTGGATGCCCTTATTAGTGACCTAGAACATCACTGGAGGTGGCTGTGACCTAGAACATCACTGTAAGTGCATGGGGCCTATAACACCACTGGAGGTGGGTGGGGCCTACAACATCACAATAGGTGGGTGTGGCTGTGATGTCATGAAATAAGTGTATAAAAGAAACCAGCTGCTCAGTTATGGATCAGTTTAGTTTGAGCTAAGCAGCGAACAGGTAGCGATTTTTTTGGAGAATTTGATAGAGCGAATTTAAAATGACAGACAACAGATATGAGAAGGTAAGGGTATGGAACCGTCTAAGGAGGCAGGAAGAACCAGAGGATAGAGCGAGACGAACATGCTGGGAAGAAGAGCAGGTCGTGGAAGAAAACCCTGTGCAACGCATACCTCTCAGGCGAAGAATACAACGATTCTTTAACAATCTGGCCGAGAGGATGCGAACAATTGCAAATCGTCTCAGGTGCAGACGTAGAGGAGTCAGGGCGCCCAACTCCATCGTGAGCGATGTAGAGCTGCCACCTCTAGAACTCAGGCAGCAGAGGCGAAGACGATACAGGAAAGCGACCAGCTCCAATGTGAGTGATGAGGAGCCATGCCAGAGGAGAGCACATGCCAGCACAGCCATGACTACGCTAACAGTCATGGCTCCAACAACTTTAGAGCGACTTGTTTTCCAAGAGGTGCTAGGTAAAGGGGGATTTGGAAAAGTCCAGCTGGCATGCGACTTGGTTAGCAAGCGGTGGTTTGCCGTAAAAAGCGTTATGAAGTCCTCCATAATAAACTCTGAGGATGTCCTCATTGAGAAGCGAGTGTTAGAGATTGCAGCGGGGAGCAATTTCTGCACTCGTTGCTTTTCCACCTTTCAGACTCCAAGCCATCTGTATTACGTGATGGAATTCCTCTGTGGCGGCTCTCTCTATGACTTTATGAAGAACAATGGCCAGCTTCCACTTGCAACCACAACATTCATTGCAGCAGAGATTGTTTGTGGGTTGCAATATCTCCATGGAAAGGGGGTCGTACATCGTGACCTAAAACCCGGTAACATCTTGCTGACCGGTGAGGGACATATTAAGATCTGCGATTTTGGTCTTGCCGCGTCAGACATGTCTGGAGATAGAAAAGCGAAGGGGATTACTGGCACCTCAGGATATATTCCCCCGGAAATGATAACTTTCCAAAGATATAATGCAGCTGTTGATTGGTGGGGACTGGGCATCATCCTTTACCAAATGTCAACAGCAAAGTTCCCCTTCAGCTTTTATGGAAGAAGAGTACTTGAGTCAGAAGTGCTCAAAGGTAGACTCACATTTCCAGCCGGCATCAGCCGTAACACCATGGCTGTCATACGCACTTTGCTGCTCCATAGCGATAGACAGCGGCTGGAAAAAGCTGCCAAGATTAGATTGCACCCCTTTTTTCGGAGCATTAACTGGAAACAACTTGAAGAGGGTGCATTAGTACCACCATTTGCACTGAAAGCAAGATCAGTAAGGGAAAGGTGCAATGTGTTTGGCTATCTGGCAGCGTTCCCAGCACACGAACCCGAAGAAGAGGACATCCTCCTTCCAGAACACCAGGAGAGGTTTAACGGGTTCTCCTCTGCGTCAAGAATTGAGGTGTGTTCCATGCCCTTAATTCTTGTGAAAGAACTAAAAACACCACGTTCTGGCCGCCTTATTACAACTGATATTTACTACAAGATATGGCCCCAATTCCAACTGGGGTCAACAGCAATAACATGCTAGTAAACATCAATATGTTCCATACCCTTAATAACTGCGAAAGAACGAAAACCATCACGTTCTAGCAGCCTTCTTACATCTGAGCCATACTACCAGATTTGGCCCCAATACCAACTGGGATCAACATTAATAATATGGTAGTAAAGAAAAATGACAACACACCAGTTATAGTGTGTTCCATACCCTTAATAATTGTGAAGGAACGAGAACCATCACATTCTAGCAGCCTTCTTACATCTGAGAAATACTACCGGATTTGGCCCCAATACCAACAGGGATCAACATTAATAATATGGTAGTAAAGAAAAATAAAGGGGCTAAATTCGCTCAACAAATGCTCCATAGACCACCAAGAATGCTAGAAACACAAGTCACAAATAGTGTGTTTGCAAGAGACTCACTTTAACAACTAAAGTAACGATCATGATGAAAACTCAAAATGAAACTCAACATTCAACACTTAATGTCCATTCACGCCCCAATGAACGGCACGAGAAAGGGTTGAACCCTATCCCCATTGATTTTCATCTTAGTCTTCGAACCCCTGGCAGACAGAATTAGAACTGACCCAAACATCAAAGGCGTCAGTCACAAAGCATTGAACACAAAATCCACCTGTTCGCAGATGATGTCTTACTCATGCTAACCCATCCCACCATATCTCTGCCCAAGGTCTGTGAAGCTATTCAACAATTCTCAGAAGCTTCCTACTACAAATTGAATATACCCCAAACCCAGGTGCTCCCTATAGGATATCCGCAAACGGCCAGACAATCCCTACGAAATAAATAGTGTGAATGGAGACATAGCGATCCCTCTTATTTGAGCACAAAATTCCCCAAGAACTAAACCGATTGCCATAAACAAAATTCTACACCACTATTTATGCAGGCAAAAGCAGGACTTGCGAAATGGTCGAAAATATAACTGTCCTGGCTAGGCAGGATCAACGCTCTGAAAATGATGATAGTGCCGAAATATTTATATTTAATGTGTACCCTTCCGATAGCACTCCCTAAGTGGACCAATAAGCTCCATCGCCCTCTTGAACACAAGATGGGCTCCACATTCCACCTCGTATCCATGAAACCCCTTTACCCAACAACTAAAGTAATGATAGAGGCATGGCGAATACTCAAAAAAGAAACTCAACATTCCACACTTAAAGGTACTGTCTAGTCCCCAAAATGCATCTTCTAAATATTAATGCATATTAATGTCCTTTCAATGTACTTTAAAATGCATGTTTTTCATTTTGCAGTGCTTAAAATCTAAAATAATTACAGCTAGATGAAACTGTGAAATTACAGCAGTATGCACGAAGCCAGGACTGCCCACACTAGGTAAGTAAAAGTTTTTTTTTGTTTTTTTTTGCTGCAAGAACCAATGAGAATAGTTGTATTCAAATGAATGGTATTTCCTGTCTTTCTAGTGATGTAGTCAGACAATGTGTTGCACTGTAAAGAGATTCTACTTGAACACAAAATCGGCCTGTGCGTGGATGATGTCCTACTCACCCAACAACTAAAGTAATGATAGAGGCATGCCGAAAACTCAAAAAAGAAACTCAACATTCCACGGTTAAAGGTACTGTCTAGTCCCCAAAATGCATCTTCCAAATATTAATGCATATTAATGTCCTTTCAATGTACTTTAAAATGCATGTTTTTCATTTTGCAGTGCTTAAATTCTAAAATACTTACAGCTAGATGGAACTGTGAAATGACAGCAGTTTGCAAGAAGCCAGGACTGCCAACACTAGGTGAGTAAAAGTAACTTTTTTTTTTTTTTTTTGCTGCAAGAACCAATGAGAATAGTTGTATTCAAATGAATGGTATTTCCTGTCTTTCTAGTGATGTAGTCAGACAATGTGTTGCACTGTAAAAAGATTCTACTTGAACACAAAATCGGCCTGTGCGTGGATGATGTCGTACTCACCCAACAACTAAAGTAATGATAGAGGCATGCCGAAAACTCAAAAAAGAAACTCAACATTCCACGGTTAAAGGTACTGTCTAGTCCCCAAAATGCATCTTCCAAATATTAATGCATATTAATGTCCTTTTAATGTACTTTAAAAAGCATGTTTTTCATTTTGCAGTGCTTAAATTCTAAAATACTTACAGCTAGATGGAACTGTGAAATGACAGCAGTTTGCAAGAAGCCAGGACTGCCAACACTAGGTGAGTTAAAGTAACTTTTTTTTTTTTTCTGCAAGAACCAATGAGAATAGTTGTATTCAAATGAATGGTATTTCCTGTCTTTCTAGTGATGTAATCAGACAATGTGTTGCAATGTAAAGAGATTCTACTTGAACACAAAATCGGCCTGTGCGCGGATGATGTCCTACTCACCCAACAACTAAAGTAATGATAGAGGCATGCCGAAAACTCAAAAAAGAAACTCAACATTCTACGGTTAAAGGTACTGTCTAGTCCCCAAAATGCATCTTCCAAATATTAATGCATATTAATGTCCTTTTAATGTACTTTAAAAAGCATGTTTTTCATTTTGCAGTGCTTAAATTCTAAAATACTCACAGCTAGAAGGAACTGTGAAATGACAGCAGTTTGCAAGAAGCCAGGACTGCCAACACTGGGTGAGTAAAAGTAACTTTTTTTTTTCTTTCTGCAAGAACCAATGAGAATAGTTGTATTCAAATGAATGGTATTTCCTGTCTTTCTAGTGATGTAATCAGACAATGTGTTGCACTGTAAAGAGATTCTACTTGAACACAAAATCGGCCTGTGCGCGGATGATGTCCACACGATGGGCTCCACATTCCACCTCGACATCCATGAAAACCCTTCCTGTAAAACAATACAAAGTTTCTAGCAATCCATTTTTAATCTCATCAAAACAACTGTATCTGTTACGTTTGCCACCATACTTGATTGTGGCTTCTTCCTCATCCCCAACTCATTGCATACCCACTCCAAAAGACCGGTGAAACACATTCTAATAACCTGCCAAGCCAATATCGCAAAAGCCTGGAAACAACCTACAACACCATCTATTGCAGAAATCATTCAAACCATCAACACCAATGAAGACTATGAATATATGTCGGCGGTCCAGGAAAAGAAACTTGCACTCTGGTCGAAAACTTGGACCCCATGGAAACCCCACATATACAGGGAGGCAATTTTCCATCACCATAGAAAGAAAGCCCTGCAGCCTGATACCACCTAATCGTATTTAGTCCACACTGGAAGATCCCTGATGGCATCCCTGATGTTGCACCCCTTCCATCCCCACTTCCCCATCTCTTATCCTTCCCCCCCTTTAAAAAATAAATATATATATGTATATACACACCCAACCGCTCACTCTCATCTATTTAACATGTACTGTACTATATCGACAATATAATACATTTCTCCTGCCTGTTGAGCTATGGTACTGTATTTCCTGTGTATTACAAATAAAAAATGTTTAAAAAAATAAAACAACCTAATTCATTTATATCAACATACTCCTTAAAGGACAACTATATTAATTTATTTTGGGGGTACTTATTTTATACTCAATTTGATTCATATGCGTCTATTCACTAAAATTTTAATTTGGAGTTCAACTTTCAGTTTGACTTAGAAAAATAACCTGGGATGGAATCTTCCCCATTGAAAGTAATGGGAGAGTAAGTCAAATTAGGAACCTGATTTTGCCCCAGATGCCAGATTTGCACTCAGGAGCTGCACTGGAAACCAACTTTGCACCCAGGAGCTGCCCATGCAAGCAAATCTGCACCCAGAAGCTGTCCCAGAAGCCAGATTTTCACCCAGGAGCTGCCGAGGCAAAGCAGTCATGTGGTCAGAATGGGTGGATACTAATATTACTCATGTGGTAAGAATGGGTGGAGACGAATAGTAGTCACGTGGTCAGAATGGGTGGAGACTAATAGTAGTCATGTGGTCAGAATGGGTGGAGATCAACAATAGTAGTCATATGGTCAGAATGGGTGTAGACAATAGTAGTCACTTGGTCAGAATGGGTTGAGACTAAAAGTAGTCATGTGGTCAGAATGGGTGGAGAGTAATAGTAGTCACATGGTCAGAATGTGTCAGAGTTATTCTCATTGGTCCATGAGTTAAAGGGCTAGACAAATGATATAATCCTACCTCCCTGCACTGATTGGTTGATCTCTTCCTCTTCCCCCTGATTGGTCATCAACTAGTTTGCCACCAAATTTAATTATCGCCTTGCATTCCATGCTAAGTTAATCTGTTCACGGTTCTATTGTTCAATCAATGTTATCTTCTGTTTTGTTATGCTTTAATAAAGGTTCTTATTTTTCTTCTGTACCTGAGACCTATGTTTGTGTGATTATTGAGACATAGAGCAGAGGGGACAGTGACTTTTATTTGGGACTTGCTGGCTTTCATTATGAGCTAAAGGAGGTGACTACCCATCCTAGGATACGTCTCCTTACAGGAATACGTAAAAAAAATAAATAGATTCTCCAGTGCAAAGTCATGTCTTGAGAGCTCAAGTAATCAGTCATTCATCACAGAACTTCTTACATATGAACCATTGCTCTGTGTCAGGCTTTCATTTTTACTTTTGTTTTTTTTTTACTCGCGATCGCGTCATTAGACCACGCCCCTTCATTAGGTCACGCCCCTTTCAATGACGCCATCTTCCTGTGACTATAAATAACAGTCTGCAACAGACACAAATCGCTGAGTATTGTCTTTAGCAGCTGTTGTTCCTGACTCCTTAGCTCCAAGCTACCTTAAAGTATCTTGCTACTTTCATTTTTGATTACCTGTTGCTGACCCGGATATCCTCGACCATTCTGATTTCTCCAATCCTGACTTTTGGCTTCCTGAATCGAATTGTGTACTTCTCCAATCCTCTGAATACGGACCGTCCCTGTCAGGCCCGGACTGGCCATCGGGCACACCGGGCAAATGCCCGGTGGGCCTCGGTGGCCATGGGCCGAGGCCGGCAGGGGAGGTCCCAGCAGTGGCCTCTGGGTCCCAGAATCTCCCCTGCCGGTCTATGCGGGGCCGGCACTATCCGAGCGCCGGCCCCGCTGTTTGACATGAAGGGCCGGTGAGGACATCAAAGATCTCCCTCACCGGTCCACATGCTGTCAAATCCGGCCGCCGGCGAGAGAGAGGGAGGGAGACTGGAGAGAGGACCCCGGCGGTGCTCTAACTTGCAGCTCCACTGGGTTCCTCTCGCGAGATCCGGAGCATTGCCATAGCAACGACCGGATCTCGCGAGAGTGAACTCTAGCCGGCAGGCTAGAGTTCACTCACCACGAGGGAACATTGCCACCGCCAGTCCCAGGTACCAGCGTGCCGGTCCCCCCCTCCCAGGCTAAAGGTAAGAAAGGAGTGATGGGTGTGAGAGTGCTGTGTGTGAGTGCTGTGTTTGATGTGTGTGAGAGTGCTGTATAAATGTTAGAATGGATTGTGTGTGTGTGTGTGTGTGTGTGTGTGTAGGGGGGGGGGTAGGTAAATAAACAAATAAAATAACAGGCATTATTAATTTGTTTGTTTATTTACCCCCCCCCCCTACACACACACACACACAATCCATTCTAACATTTATACAGCACTCTCACACCCATCACACACAGCACTCTCACACCCAGCACTCTCACACACACAGCACTCTCATCCATCACACACAGTACTCTCACACACAGCACTCTCACACCCAGCACTCTCAACCATCACACACAGCATTCTCACACAGAGCACTTTCACACACACAGCACTCTCACACACAGCACTCTCACACCCAGCACTCACACCCATCACACACAGCATTCTCACACAGAGCACTCTCACACCCATCACACACAGCATTCTCACACACACAGCACTCTCACACCCAGCACTCTCACACCCAGCACTCTCACCCATCACACACAGCATTCTCACACAGAGCACTCTCACACCCATCACACACAGCATTCTCACACCCATCACACACAGCATTCTAACACCCATCACACAGAGCACTCTCACACCCATCACACACAGCATTCTCACACACCCAGCACTCTCACACCCAGCACTCTCACACCCAGCACTCTCACCCATCACACACAGCATTCTCACACAGAGCACTCTCACACACACAGCACTCTCACACCCAGCACTCACACCCATCACACACAGCATTCTCACACAGAGCACTCTCACACCCATCACACACAGCATTCTCACACCCATCACACACAGCATTCTCACACCCATCACACACAGCACTCTCACACACATCATACACAGCACTCACGCACTCACCCACATCACTCTCACACACCATCACTCTCACACACCATCACTCTCACACACCGCCCCCTCACACACCGCCCCCCCCTCACACACCGCCCCCCTCATCACACCGCCCCCCTCACACACACATACTGCACCCCTCACATACACACAGAACCCCCCAACACACTGCACAACAGACATACACAATACTTACATATATATATATATATATATATATATACACACAGCACCCCTCACACACATACTGCACCCCTAAACCCATTACATTCCAGACACACACTAGATCCCTTACCCAACTCTGGATCATCTACACACATACACAGACTAGATCCCTATATACACTCTGAAACCGTTATAAACACACACTCACTAGATCTCCTATACACATTCTGGGTCCTTCAAACACACACTAGACTCATATATATATATGTATATATACACACACTAGATTCCTTGTAAGCAAACACATACTACACCCCTAAACACACACTACATCTATATATATATTCACACACACACACACACTATAGCCTGTATGCACACACTTGCTATATCCCCTATACACACATTCTCTACAGCCCCTAGCCACATATGCATCACATTACACCACAAACACAACACAACTAAAACCGAACCTTATTACACAATACCACACCACAATCAGCTTACTCTACACACACGCAATCCCACAAGCAGGCTCCAAACACATGCTCAATACTCTTTCCTGGCATTTTTGTCTCCTGGTATCCATTTATAGAGACACCAGAGACAAGTTGCAAGGAAACACAGTGCAAGCATGTTATTACATTTGCTTGCACTGTGCAGAACAAATACAGGGCTTTTTTCTCATGCTAGAGCTCTTCAGCAGAGCTCTGCGCATGGTCTGCCCTGGAAGAGCATTGAACCAATATGCTCACTTTGAGAGGGAGCGTGTTTGTCATTGGTGATGACAAAACACACCTCCTCTGCCCCGCCCCCTTCTTAGTGGGCCGCTGTGATCAAAAAATGCCCGGGCCGAATTTTTCTCCCAGTCCGGCCCTGGTCCCTGTTATCCTGCATTTTTCTCTATCACCTAATCGCAATTACCTTCCATATCTTCAATCAAGTGTTCCATCAAAATTTTTACTTTATACTTCAATCAAGTTACATATATTTTTCCATATATCTTCAAACCATTTATTTTTTCTCTGCAATCAATATCAGTCAGTTTTTTCTTCTTTTTGCTGCTAAACTTTAATACAAGAATTGCTTGAACGATATACCTTGTGTGGATTGTCATTTATTTCTGCAGTTGAGTTTCCAAATATTCTTAAAGTCACAGCTCCCCTGTAACTCTGGTTCCCATGTGGTGGCCCTGTATAATGATGGGAAAACATAGAGGACAGGTTTTTCTCTTACTTTTGGCTATTTTGTGTCATAAAATTGCATAAGGTGGTTAGTCTACCCCCCCCCCCCCCCCTCCGCCTCCCTCCTGTGCTGTTAGTTACACAACTGATTAAAGAACAAATATTTTCACTATGGATTTTGATACAGCTGCAGTCTGTTTTCCTTAATTTAATGTTTATTATTGTTCAGAGTGATGGCTCAACATCCCAAAGGCACCAGTGATCGATATCACAAATGGTAGGACTGGTAGTCCAGTATTCAGAGGTTTCACCTGGTCAAAGCTACTCATAAACACTTGAAGGGACACTGATCATTGTTTGTACTGTGAAAGTTTTTTGAAGGCAGACTATGATATGAAGGCTAGCAGTGGCTGATGATCTGTGAAACTATTGGCATGAATGTTGGACTTATCCAACTTTAAGTTTAGAAGAAGAAGCCACTGCCTTAAAGCTGTCTGTGTCTTTACTGACCATTTCAGTCAAACTGACTTTTGACATAGGTTGGTGAATGGGGTAGCTGCCCTAGTAGTTCTTATTCTGTTATTGGACTTTGAAGTCCTCTTAGACTGTTCTGATGTAGGGTAGATGGAGTTCGCAGACTGAAATTACACTTGAAGAGTTAAAGAGAACTTAGGAACCAGGTTATTGGTCTCATGTAGGCCCAAGTACCATTAGTGACTACCACTAGCTGCAGTGGAAGATCTGAGAAGAATCTAGAATAAGGAATGTCTAGTTTCAGCAGCCCTTTCCTGTTCTGTGAGGAAACAAAGAGGAGGTAATAATTATTGACTTTCCATTCTGCAGTTGGTGGTTGGTGTGAAGAACTGTACAGCTTGGTCTCACAAGGGCTGAGAGGCACCGATGCACAGCTCATAGTGAGATGTATTTTGGCCATATGATGTTCACTGAGTAAGATGGAAGAGAAAGCTTGTATCCAGTGATGATGTGTGCTCAACATTTACTGGACACTTCCCCAGGATCACGAGAAAGTTACCCATAAGTGCCATGGCTGAGGTATCTTGGCCCTGTCACAATGCTCCCTAGGTCATATGTACTACCTAGACCTTGACATATGTTACATACAGTCTAGCCATATTGTTATAATCACACACTTCCAGCATGCCATATTGGCAGTGACGGGGTTAAAACAAATAAACTATTCTTACCAGTTATCACAGTAAGAGGAAACATGAATAAAGAGGAGGGAATAAACATAAACCAGCCAACCCTAAGTTAAAGGAAGTCAAAGTGACTGGGAGAGAGACCAATAGGATTAAAGGAGGGATCTAAGGGAAGCTGACCAATAGGGTGAAAGACAGATAGTTAGTGGCCAATGGGGTGGCTGAAATCAATGGTAGTTTGAAGAAGCTAAGGGAAATTGGGCAATACCATGATGAGTGGGGTTTAGTGGTGAGTGAGGAAAATAATAAAATGAATAATAATTTAAACCAGTATAATGTTATCCAACCTGGCAAGTGACACTATAAAAAAAGATACAGAAATTATAGGGCTCAAAAATCAGATTCACTGGATGCTGCAATGTGTCCACTCAGTGCAGTTTCCCCTTTTTGATCTGTGTTAAAGACCAAACCACTCTGACATGGGGGTGTATAGAATTAAAAGCTTTTTTGTTTGCTGCAGTTCCCTGTCTGAGAGGTGTATTTTATGATCTCTATGTTTAGTTAACCAACTGCCCCCTCTTGTCACTCCCCTGTGGATGCCCTTATTAGTGACCTAGAACATCACTGGAGGTGGCTGTGACCTAGAACATCACTGTAAGTGCATGGGGCCTATAACACCACTGGAGGTGGGTGGGGCCTACAACATCACAATAGGTGGGTGTGGCTGTGATGTCATGAAATAAGTGTATAAAAGAAACCAGCTGCTCAGTTATGGATCAGTTTAGTTTGAGCTAAGCAGCGAACAGGTAGCGATTTTTTTGGAGAATTTGATAGAGCGAATTTAAAATGACTGACAACAGATATGAGAAGGTAAGGGTATGGAACCGTCTAAGGAGGCAGGAAGAACCAGAGGATAGAGTGAGACGAACATGCTGGGAAGAAGAGCAGGTCGTGGAAGAAAACCCTGTGCAACGCATACCTCTCAGGCGAAGAATACAACGATTCTTTAACAATCTGGCCGAGAGGATGCGAACAATTGCAAATCGTCTCAGGTGCAGACGTAGAGGAGTCAGGGCGCCCAACTCCATCGTGAGCGATGTAGAGCTGCCACCTCTAGAACTCAGGCAGCAGAGGCGAAGACGATACAGGAAAGCGACCAGCTCCAATGTGAGTGATGAGGAGCCATGCCAGAGGAGAGCACATGCCAGCACAGCCATGACTACGCTAACAGTCATGGCTCCAACAACTTTAGAGCGACTTGTTTTCCAAGAGGTGCTAGGTAAAGGGGGATTTGGAAAAGTCCAGCTGGCATGCGACTTGGTTAGCAAGCGGTGGTTTGCCGTAAAAAGCGTTATGAAGTCCTCCATAATAAACTCTGAGGATGTCCTCATTGAGAAGCGAGTGTTAGAGATTGCAGCGGGGAGCAATTTCTGCACTCGTTGCTTTTCCACCTTTCAGACTCCAAGCCATCTGTATTACGTGATGGAATTCCTCTGTGGCGGCTCTCTCTATGACTTTATGAAGAACAATGGCCAGCTTCCACTTGCAACCACAACATTCATTGCAGCAGAGATTGTTTGTGGGTTGCAATATCTCCATGGAAAGGGGGTCGTACATCGTGACCTAAAACCCGGTAACATCTTGCTGACCGGTGAGGGACATATTAAGATCTGCGATTTTGGTCTTGCCGCGTCAGACATGTCTGGAGATAGAAAAGCGAAGGGGATTACTGGCACCTCAGGATATATTCCCCCGGAAATGATAACTTTCCAAAGATATAATGCAGCTGTTGATTGGTGGGGACTGGGCATCATCCTTTACCAAATGTCAACAGCAAAGTTCCCCTTCAGCTTTTATGGAAGAAGAGTACTTGAGTCAGAAGTGCTCAAAGGTAGACTCACATTTCCAGCCGGCATCAGCCGTAACACCATGGCTGTCATACGCACTTTGCTGCTCCATAGCGATAGACAGCGGCTGGAAAAAGCTGCCAAGATTAGATTGCACCCCTTTTTTCGGAGCATTAACTGGAAACAACTTGAAGAGGGTGCATTAGTACCACCATTTGCACTGAAAGCAAGATCAGTAAGGGAAAGGTGCAATGTGTTTGGCTATCTGGCAGCGTTCCCAGCACACGAACCCGAAGAAGAGGACATCCTCCTTCCAGAACACCAGGAGAGGTTTAACGGGTTCTCCTCTGCGTCAAGAATTGAGGTGTGTTCCATGCCCTTAATTCTTGTGAAAGAACTAAAAACACCACGTTCTGGCCGCCTTATTACAACTGATATTTACTACAAGATATGGCCCCAATTCCAACTGGGGTCAACAGCAATAACATGCTAGTAAACATCAATATGTTCCATACCCTTAATAACTGTGAAAGAACGAAAACCATCACGTTCTAGCAGCCTTCTTACATCTGAGCCATACTACCAGATTTGGCCCCAATACCAACTGGGATCAACATTAATAATATGGTAGTAAAGAAAAATGAACACACCAGTTATAGTGTGTTCCATACCCTTAATAACTGTGAAAGAACCAAAACCATCACGTTCTAGCAGCCTTCTTACATCTGAGCCATACTACCAGATTTGGCCCCAATACCAACTGGGATCAACATTAATAATATGGTAGTAAAGAAAAATGAACACACCAGCTATAGTGTGTTCCATACCCTTAATAATTGTGAAGGAACGAAAACCATCACATTCTAGCAGCCTTCTTACATCTGAGAAATACTACCGGATATGGCCCCAATACCAACAGGGATCAACATTAATAATATGGTAGTAAAGAAAAATAAAGGGGCTAAATTCGCTCAACAAATGCTCCATAGACCACCAAGAATGCTAGAAACACAAGTCACAAATAGTGTGTTTGCAAGAGACTCACTTTAACAACTAAAATAACGATCATGATGAAAACTCAAAATGAAACTCAACATTCAACACTTAATGTCCATTCACGCCCCAATGAACGGCACGAGAAAGGGTTGAACCCTATCCCCATTGATTTTCATCTTAGTCTTCGAACCCCTGGCAGACAGAATTAGAACTGACCCAAACATCAAAGGCGTCAGTCACAAAGCATTGAAAACAAAATCCACCTGTTCGCAGATGATGTCTTACTCATGCTAACCCATCCCACCATATCTCTGCCCAAGGTCTGTGAAGCTATTCAACAATTCTCAGAAGCTTCCTACTACAAATTGAATATACCCCAAACCCAGGTGCTCCCTATAGGATATCCGCAAACGGCCAGACAATCCCTACGAAATAAATAGTGTGAATGGAGACATAGCGATCCCTCTTATTTGAGCACAAAATTCCCCAAGAACTAAACCGATTGCCATAAACAAAATTCTACACCACTATTTATGCAGGCAAAAGCAGGTCTTGCGAAATGGTCGAAAATATAACTGTCCTGGCTAGGCAGGATCAACGCTCTGAAAATGATGATAGTGCCGAAATATTTATATTTAATGTGTACCCTTCCGATAGCACTCCCTAAGTGGACCAATAAGCTCCATTGCCCTCTTGAACACAAGATGGGCTCCACATTCCACCTCGTATCCATGAAACCCCTTTACCCAACAACTAAAGTAATGATAGAGGCATGGCGAATACCCAAAAAATAAACTCAACATTCCACACTTAAAGGTACTGTCTAGTCCCCAAAATGCATCTTCTAAATATTAATGCATATTAATGTCCTTTCAATGTACTTTAAAATGCATGTTTTTCATTTTGCAGTGCTTAAAATCTAAAATAATTACAGCTAGATGAAACTGTGAAATTACAGCAGTATGCACGAAGCCAGGACTGCCCACACTAGGTAAGTAAAAGTTTTTTTTTGTTTTTTTTGCTGCAAGAACCAATGAGAATAGTTGTATTCAAATGAATGGTATTTCCTGTCTTTCTAGTGATGTAATCAGACAATGTGTTGCACTGTAAAGAGATTCTACTTGAACACAAAATCGGCCTGTGCGCAGATGATGTCCTACTCACCCAACAACTAAAGTAATGATAGAGGCATGCCGAAAACTCAAAAAAGAAACTCAACATTCCACGGTTAAAGGTACTGTCTAGTCCCCAAAATGCATCTTCCAAATATTAATGCATATTCATGTCCTTTCAATGTACTTTAAAATACATGTTTTTCATTTTGCAGTGCTTAAATTCTAAAATACTTACAGCTAGATGGAACTGTGAAATGACAGCAGTTTGCAAGAAGCCAGGACTGCCCACACTAGGTGAGTAAAAGTAATTTCTTTTTTTTTGCTGCAAGAACCAATGAGAATAGTTGTATTCAAATGAATGGTATTTCCTGTCTTTCTAGTGATGTAGTCAGACAATGTGTTGCACTGTAAAGAGATTCTACTTGAACACAAAATTGGCCTGTGCGTGGATGATGTCCTACTCACCCAACAACTAAAGTAATGATAGAGGCATGCCGAAAACTCAAAAAAGAAACTCAACATTCCACGGTTAAAGGTACTGTCTAGTCCCCAAAATGCATCTTCCAAATATTAATGCATATTAATGTCCTTTCAATGTACTTTAAAATGCATGTTTTTCATTTTGCAGTGCTTAAATTCTAAAATACTTACAGCTAGATGGAACTGTGAAATGACAGCAGTTTGCAAGAAGCCAGGACTGCCAACACTAGGTGAGTAAAAGTAACTTTTTTTTTTGCTGCAAGAACCAATGAGAATAGTTGTATTCAAATGAATGGTATTTCCTGTCTTTCTAGTGATGTAATCAGACAATGTGTTGCACTGTAAAGAGATTCTACTTGAACACAAAATCGGCCTGTGCGCAGATGATGTCCTACTCACCCAACAACTAAAGTAATGATAGAGGCATGCCGAAAAACTCAAAAAAGAAACTCAACATTCCACGGTTAAAGGTACTGTCTAGTCCCCAAAATGCATCTTCCAAATATTAATGCATATTAATGTCCTTTTAATGTACTTTAAAAAGCATGTTTTTCATTTTGCAGTGCTTAAATTCTAAAATACTTACAGCTAGATGGAACTGTGAAATGACAGCAGTTTGCAAGAAGCCAGGACTGCCAACACTAGGTGAGTTAAAGTAACTTTTTTTTTTTTCTGCAAGAACCAATGAGAATAGTTGTATTCAAATGAATGGTATTTCCTGTCTTTCTAGTGATGTAATCAGACAATGTGTTGCAATGTAAAGAGATTCTACTTGAACACAAAATCGGCCTGTGCGCGGATGATGTCCTACTCACCCAACAACTAAAGTAATGATAGAGGCATGCCGAAAACTCAAAAAAGAAACTCAACATTCTACGGTTTAAAGGTACTGTCTAGTCCCCAAAATGCATCTTCCAAATATTAATGCATATTAATGTCCTTTTAATGTACTTTAAAAAGCATGTTTTTCATTTTGCAGTGCTTAAATTCTAAAATACTTACAGCTAGAAGGAACTGTGAAATGACAGCAGTTTGCAAGAAGCCAGGACTGCCAACACTGGGTGAGTAAAAGTAACTTTTTTTTTTTCTTTCTGCAAGAACCAATGAGAATAGTTGTATTCAAATGAATGGTATTTCCTGTCTTTCTAGTGATGTAATCAGACAATGTGTTGCACTGTAAAGAGATTCTACTTGAACACAAAATCGGCCTGTGCACGGATGATGTCCACACGATGGGCTCCACATTCCACCTCGACATCCATGAAAACCCTTCCTGTAAAACAATACAAAGTTTCTAGCAATCCATTTTTAATCTCATCAAAACAACTGTATCTGTTACGTTTGCCACCATACTTGATTGTGGCTTCTTCCTCATCCCCAACTCATTGCATACCCACTCCAAAAGACCGGTGAAACACATTCTAATAACCTGCCAAGCCAATATCGCAAAAGCCTGGAAACAACCTACAGCACCATCTATTGCAGAAATCATTCAAACCATCAACACCAATGAAGACTATGAATATATGTCGGCGGTCCAGGAAAAGAAACTTGCACTCTGGTCGAAAACTTGGACCCCATGGAAACCCCACATATACAGGGAGGCAATTTTCCATCACCATAGAAAGAAAGCCCTGCAGCCTGATACCACCTAATCGTATTTAGTCCACACTGGAAGATCCCTGATGGCATCCCTGATGTTGCACCCCTTCCATCCCCACTTCCCCATCTCTTATCCTTCCCCCCCTTTAAAAAATAAATATATATATGTATATACACACCCAACCGCTCACTCTCATCTATTTAACATGTACTGTACTATATCGACAATATAATACATTTCTCCTGCCTGTTGAGCTATGGTACTGTATTTCCTGTGTATTACAAATAAAAAATGTTTAAAAAAATAAAACAACCTAATTCATTTATATCAACATACTCCTTAAAGGACAACTATATTAATTTATTTTGGGGGTACTTATTTTATACTCAATTTGATTCATATGCGTCTATTCACTAAAATTTTAATTTGGAGTTCAACTTTCAGTTTGACTTAGAAAAATAACCTGGGATGGAATCTTCCCCATTGAAAGTAATGGGAAACAAAATTTTGGAGAGTAAGTCAAATTAGGAACCTGATTTTGCCCCAGATGCCAGATTTGCACTCAGGAGCTGCACTGGAAACCAACTTTGCACCCAGGAGCTGCCCATGCAAGCAAATCTGCACCCAGAAGCTGTCCCAGAAGCCAGATTTGCACCCAGGAGCTGCCGAGGCAAAGCAGTCATGTGGTCAGAATGGGTGGATACTAATATTACTCATGTGGTAAGAATGGGTGGAGACGAATAGTAGTCACGTGGTCAGAATGGGTGGAGACTAATAGTAGTCATGTGGTCAGAATGGGTGGAGATCAACAATAGTAGTCATATGGTCAGAATGGGTGTAGACAATAGTAGTCACTTGGTCAGAATGGGTTGAGACTAAAAGTAGTCATGTGGTCAGAATGGGTGGAGAGTAATAGTAGTCACATGGTCAGAATGTGTCAGAGTTATTCTCATTGGTCCATGAGTTAAAGGGCTAGACAAATGATATAATCCTACCTCCCTGCACTGATTGGTTGATCTCTTCCTCTTCCCCCTGATTGGTCATCAACTAGTTTGCCACCAAATTTAATTATCGCCTTGTATTCCATGGTAAGTTAATCTGTTCACGGTTCTATTGTTCAATCAATGTTATCTTCTGTTTTGTTATGCTTTAATAAAGGTTCTTATTTTTCTTCTGTACCTGAGACCTATGTTCGTGTGATTATTGAGACATAGAGCAGAGGGGACAGTGACTTTTATTTGGGACTTGCTGGCTTTCATTATGAGCTAAAGGAGGTGACTACCCATCCTAGGATACGTCTCCTTACAGGAATACGTAAAAAAAATAAAAAGATTCTCCAGTGCAAAGTCATGTCTTGAGAGCTCAAGTAATCAGTCATTCATCACAGAACTTCTTACATATGAACCATTGCTCTGTGTCAGGCTTTCATTTTTACTTTTGTTTTTTTTTTACTTGCGATCGCGTCATTAGGCCACGCCCCCTTCATTAGGTCACGCCCCTTTCAATGACGCCATCTTCCTGTGACTATAAATAACAGTCTGCAACAGACACAAATCGCTGAGTATTGTCTTTAGCAGCTGTTGTTCCTGACTCCTTAGCTCCAAGCTACCTTAAAGTATCTTGCTACTTTCATTTTTGATTACCTGTTGCTGACCCGGATATCCTCGACCATTCTGATTTCTCCAATCCTGACTTTTGGCTTCCTGAATCGAATTGTGTACTTCTCCAATCCTCTGAATACGGACCGTCCCTGTCAGGCCCGGACTGGCCATCGGGCACACCGGGCAAATGCCCGGTGGGCCTCGGTGGCCATGGGCCGAGGCCGGCAGGGGAGGTCCCAGCAGTGGCCTCTGGGTACCAGAATCTCCCCTGCCGGTCTATGCAGGGCCGGCACTATCCGAGCGCCGGCCCCGCTGTTTGACATGAAGGGCCGGTGAGGACATCAAAGATCTCCCTCACCGGCCCACATGCTGTCAAATCCGGCCGCCGGCGAGAGAGAGGGAGGGAGACTGGAGAGAGGACCCGGCGGAGCTCTAACTTGCAGCTCCACTGGGTTCCTCTCGCGAGATCCGGAGCATTGCCATAGCAACGACCGGATCTCGCGAGAGTGAACTCTAGCCGGCAGGCTAGAGTTCACTCACCACGAGGGAACATTGCCACCGCCAGTCCCAGGTACCAGCGTGCCGGTCCCCCCCTCCCAGGCTAAAGGTAAGAAAGGAGTGATGGGTGTGAGAGTGCTGTGTGTGAGTGCTGTGTTTGATGGGTGTGAGAGTGCTGTATAAATGTTAGAATGGATTGTGTGTGTGTGTGTGTGTGTGTAGGGGGGGGGGGTAGGTAAATAAACAAATAAAATAACAGGCATTATTAATTTGTTTGTTTATTTACCCCCCCCCCCCCTACACACACACACACACAATCCATTCTAACATTTATACAGCACTCTCACACCCATCACACACAGCACTCTCACACCCAGCACTCTCACACACACAGCACTCTCATCCATCACACACAGTACTCTCACACACAGCACTCTCACACCCAGCACTCTCACCCATCACACACAGCATTCTCACACAGAGCACTTTCACACACACAGCACTCTCACACACAGCACTCTCACACCCAGCACTCACACCTATCACACACAGCATTCTCACACAGAGCACTCTCACACCCATCACACACAGCATTCTCACACACACAGCACTCTCACACCCAGCACTCTCACACCCAGCACTCTCACCCATCACACACAGCATTCTCACACAGAGCACTCTCACACCCATCACACACAGCATTCTCACACCCATCACACACAGCATTCTAACACCCATCACACAGAGCACTCTCACACCCATCACACACAGCATTCTCACACACCCAGCACTCTCACACCCAGCACTCTCACACCCAGCACTCTCACCCATCACACACAGCATTCTCACACAGAGCACTCTCACACACACAGCACTCTCACACCCAGCACTCACACCCATCACACACAGCATTCTCACACAGAGCACTCTCACACCCATCACACACAGCATTCTCACACCCATCACACACAGCATTCTCACACCCATCACACACAGCACTCTCACACACATCATACACAGCACTCACGCACTCACCCACATCACTCTCACACACCATCACTCTCACACACCATCACTCTCACACACCGCCCCCTCACACACCGCCCCCCCCTCACACACCGCCCCCCTCATCACACCGCCCCCCTCACACACACATACTGCACCCCTCACATACACACAGAACCCCCCAACACACTGCACAACAGACATACACAATACTTCCATATATATATATATATATATATGTATATACACACAGCACCCCTCACACACATACTGCACCCCTAAACCCATTACATTCCAGACACACACTAGATCCCTTACCCAACTCTGGATCATCTACACACATACACAGACTAGATCCCTATATACACTCTGAAACCGTTATAAACACACACTCACTAGATCTCCTATACACATTCTGGGTCCTTCAAACACACACTAGACTCATATATATATATGTATATATACACACACTAGATTCCTTGTAAGCAAACACATACTACACCCCTAAACACACACTACATCTATATATATATTCACACACACACACACACTATAGCCTGTATGCACACACTTGCTATATCCCCTATACACACATTCTCTACAGCCCCTAGCCACATATGCATCACATTACACCACAAACACAACACAACTAAAACCGAACCTTATTACACAATACCACACCACAATCAGCTTACTCTACACACACGCAATCCCACAAGCAGGCTCCAAACACATGCTCAATACTCTTTCCTGGCATTTTTGTCTCCTGGTATCCATTTATAGAGACACCAGAGACAAGTTGCAAGGAAACACAGTGCAAGCATGTTATTACATTTGCTTGCACTGTGCAGAACAAATACAGGGCTTTTTTCTCATGCTAGAGCTCTTCAGCAGAGCTCTGCGCATGGTCTGCCCTGGAAGAGCATTGAACCAATATGCTCACTTTGAGAGGGAGCGTGTTTGTCATTGGTGATGACAAAACACACCTCCTCTGCCCCGCCCCCTTCTTAGTGGGCCGCTGTGATCAAAAAATGCCCGGGCCGAATTTTTCTCCCAGTCCGGCCCTGGTCCCTGTTATCCTGCATTTTTCTCTATCACCTAATCGCAATTACCTTCCATATCTTCAATCAAGTGTTCCATCAAAATTTTTACTTTATACTTCAATCAAGTTACATATATTTTTCCATATATCTTCAAACCATTTATTTTTTCTCTGCAATCAATATCAGTCAGTTTTTTCTTCTTTTTGCTGCTAAACTTTAATACAAGAATTGCTTGAACGATATACCTTGTGTGGATTGTCATTTATTTCTGCAGTTGAGTTTCCAAATATTCTTAAAGTCACAGCTCCCCTGTAACTCTGGTTCCCATGTGGTGGCCCTGTATAATGATGGGAAAACATAGAGGACAGGTTTTTCTCTTACTTTTGGCTATTTTGTGTCATAAAATTGCATAAGGTGGTTAGTCTACCCCCCCCCCCCCCCTCCGCCTCCCTCCTGTGCTGTTAGTTACACAACTGATTAAAGAACAAATATTTTCACTATGGATTTTGATACAGCTGCAGTCTGTTTTCCTTAATTTAATGTTTATTATTGTTCAGAGTGATGGCTCAACATCCCAAAGGCACCAGTGATCGATATCACAAATGGTAGGACTGGTAGTCCAGTATTCAGAGGTTTCACCTGGTCAAAGCTACTCATAAACACTTGAAGGGACACTGATCATTGTTTGTACTGTGAAAGTTTTTTGAAGGCAGACTATGATATGAAGGCTAGCAGTGGCTGATGATCTGTGAAACTATTGGCATGAATGTTGGACTTATCCAACTTTAAGTTTAGAAGAAGAAGCCACTGCCTTAAAGCTGTCTGTGTCTTTACTGACCATTTCAGTCAAACTGACTTTTGACATAGGTTGGTGAATGGGGTAGCTGCCCTAGTAGTTCTTATTCTGTTATTGGACTTTGAAGTCCTCTTAGACTGTTCTGATGTAGGGTAGATGGAGTTCGCAGACTGAAATTACACTTGAAGAGTTAAAGAGAACTTAGGAACCAGGTTATTGGTCCCATGTAGGCCCAAGTACCATTAGTGACTACCACTAGCTGCAGTGGAAGATCTGAGAAGAATCTAGAATAAGGAATGTCTAGTTTCAGCAGCCCTTTCCTGTTCTGTGAGGAAACAAAGAGGAGGTAATAATTATTGACTTTCCATTCTGCAGTTGGTGGTTGGTGTGAAGAACTGTACAGCTTGGTCTCACAAGGGCTGAGAGGCACCGATGCACAGCTCATAGTGAGATGTATTTTGGCCATATGATGTTCACTGAGTAAGATGGAAGAGAAAGCTTGTATCCAGTGATGATGTGTGCTCAACATTTACTGGACACTTCCCCAGGATCACGAGAAAGTTACCCATAAGTGCCATGGCTGAGGTATCTTGGCCCTGTCACAATGCTCCCTAGGTCATATGTACTACCTAGACCTTGACATATGTTACATACAGTCTAGCCATATTGTTATAATCACACACTTCCAGCATGCCATATTGGCAGTGACGGGGTTAAAACAAATAAACTATTCTTACCAGTTATCACAGTAAGAGGAAACATGAATAAAGAGGAGGGAATAAACATAAACCAGCCAACCCCAAGTTAAAGGAAGTCAAAGTGACTGGGAGAGAGACCAATAGGATTAAAGGAGGGATCTAAGGGAAGCTGACCAATAGGGTGAAAGACAGATAGTTAGTGGCCAATGGGGTGGCTGAAATCAATGGTAGTTTGAAGAAGCTAAGGGAAATTGGGCAATACCATGATGAGTGGGGTTTAGTGGTGAGTGAGGAAAATAATAAAATGAATAATAATTTAAACCAGTATAATGTTATCCAACCTGGCAAGTGACACTATAAAAAAAGATACAGAAATTATAGGGCTCAAAAATCAGATTCACTAGATGCTGCAATGTGTCCACTCAGTGCAGTTTCCCCTTTTTGATCTGTGTTAAAGACCAAACCACTCTGACATGGGGGTGTATAGAATTAAAAGCTTTTTTGTTTGCTGCAGTTCCCTGTCTGAGAGGTGTATTTTATGATCTCTATGTTTAGTTAACCAACTGCCCCCTCTTGTCACTCCCCTGTGGATGCCCTTATTAGTGACCTAGAACATCACTGGAGGTGGCTGTGACCTAGAACATCACTGTAAGTGCATGGGGCCTATAACACCACTGGAGGTGGGTGGGGCCTACAACATCACAATAGGTGGGTGTGGCTGTGATGTCATGAAATAAGTGTATAAAAGAAACCAGCTGCTCAGTTATGGATCAGTTTAGTTTGAGCTAAGCAGCGAGCAGGTAGCGATTTTTTTGGAGAATTTGATAGAGCGAATTTAAAATGACTGACAACAGATATGAGAAGGTAAGGGTATGGAACCGTCTAAGGAGGCAGGAAGAACCAGAGGATAGAGTGAGACGAACATGCTGGGAAGAAGAGCAGGTCGTGGAAGAAAACCCTGTGCAACGCATACCTCTCAGGCGAAGAATACAACGATTCTTTAACAATCTGGCCGAGAGGATGCGAACAATTGCAAATCGTCTCAGGTGCAGACGTAGAGGAGTCAGGGCGCCCAACTCCATCGTGAGCGATGTAGAGCTGCCACCTCTAGAACTCAGGCAGCAGAGGCGAAGACGATACAGGAAAGCGACCAGCTCCAATGTGAGTGATGAGGAGCCATGCCAGAGGAGAGCACATGCCAGCACAGCCATGACTACGCTAACAGTCATGGCTCCAACAACTTTAGAGCGACTTGTTTTCCAAGAGGTGCTAGGTAAAGGGGGATTTGGAAAAGTCCAGCTGGCATGCGACTTGGTTAGCAAGCGGTGGTTTGCCGTAAAAAGCGTTATGAAGTCCTCCATAATAAACTCTGAGGATGTCCTCATTGAGAAGCGAGTGTTAGAGATTGCAGCGGGGAGCAATTTCTGCACTCGTTGCTTTTCCACCTTTCAGACTCCAAGCCATCTGTATTACGTGATGGAATTCCTCTGTGGCGGCTCTCTCTATGACTTTATGAAGAACAATGGCCAGCTTCCACTTGCAACCACAACATTCATTGCAGCAGAGATTGTTTGTGGGTTGCAATATCTCCATGGAAAGGGGGTCGTACATCGTGACCTAAAACCCGGTAACATCTTGCTGACCGGTGAGGGACATATTAAGATCTGCGATTTTGGTCTTGCCGCGTCAGACATGTCTGGAGATAGAAAAGCGAAGGGGATTACTGGCACCTCAGGATATATTCCCCCGGAAATGATAACTTTCCAAAGATATAATGCAGCTGTTGATTGGTGGGGACTGGGCATCATCCTTTACCAAATGTCAACAGCAAAGTTCCCCTTCAGCTTTTATGGAAGAAGAGTACTTGAGTCAGAAGTGCTCAAAGGTAGACTCACATTTCCAGCCGGCATCAGCCGTAACACCATGGCTGTCATACGCACTTTGCTGCTCCATAGCGATAGACAGCGGCTGGAAAAAGCTGCCAAGATTAGATTGCACCCCTTTTTTCGGAGCATTAACTGGAAACAACTTGAAGAGGGTGCATTAGTACCACCATTTGCACTGAAAGCAAGATCAGTAAGGGAAAGGTGCAATGTGTTTGGCTATCTGGCAGCGTTCCCAGCACACGAACCCGAAGAAGAGGACATCCTCCTTCCAGAACACCAGGAGAGGTTTAACGGGTTCTCCTCTGCGTCAAGAATTGAGGTGTGTTCCATGCCCTTAATTCTTCTGAAAGAACTAAAAACACCACGTTCTGGCCGCCTTATTACAACTGATATTTACTACAAGATATGGCCCCAATTCCAACTGGGGTCAACAGCAATAACATGCTAGTAAACATCAATATGTTCCATACCCTTAATAACTGTGAAAGAACGAAAACCATCACGTTCTAGCAGCCTTCTTACATCTGAGCCATACTACCAGATTTGGCCCCAATACCAACTGGGATCAACATTATTAATATGGTAGTAAAGAAAAATGAACACACCAGTTATAGTGTGTTCCATACCCTTAATAACTGTGAAAGAACCAAAACCATCACGTTCTAGCAGCCTTCTTACATCTGAGCCATACTACCAGATTTGGCCCCAATACCAACTGGGATCAACATTAATAATATGGTAGTAAAGAAAAATGAACACACCAGTTATAGTGTGTTCCATACCCTTAATAATTGTGAAGGAACGAAAACCATCACATTCTAGCAGCCTTCTTACATCTGAGAAATACTACCGGATATGGCCCCAATACCAACAGGGATCAACATTAATAATATGGTAGTAAAGAAAAATAAAGGGGCTAAATTCGCTCAACAAATGCTCCATAGACCACCAAGAATGCTAGAAACACAAGTCACAAATAGTGTGTTTGCAAGAGACTCACTTTAACAACTAAAATAACAATCATGATGAAAACTCAAAATGAAACTCAACATTCAACACTTAATGTCCATTCACGCCCCAATGAACGGCACGAGAAAGGGTTGAACCCTATCCCCATTGATTTTCATCTTAGTCTTCGAACCCCTGGCAGACAGAATTAGAACTGACCCAAACATCAAAGGCGTCAGTGACAAAGCATTGAAAACAAAATCCACCTGTTCGCAGATGATGTCTTACTCATGCTAACCCATCCCACCATATCTCTGCCCAAGGTCTGTGAAGCTATTCAACAATTCTCAGAAGCTTCCTACTACAAATTGAATATACCCCAAACCCAGGTGCTCCCTATAGGATATCCGCAAACGGCCAGACAATCCCTACGAAATAAATAGTGTGAATGGAGACATAGCGATCCCTCTTATTTGAGCACAAAATTCCCCAAGAACTAAACCGATTGCCATAAACCAAATTCTACACCACTATTTATGCAGGCAAAAGCAGGTCTTGCGAAATGGTCGAAAATATAACTGTCCTGGCTAGGCAGGATCAACGCTCTGAAAATGATGATAGTGCCGAAATATTTATATTTAATGTGTACCCTTCCGATAGCACTCCCTAAGTGGACCAATAAGCTCCATTGCCCTCTTGAACACAAGATGGGCTCCACATTCCACCTCGTATCCATGAAACCCCTTTACCCAACAACTAAAGTAATGATAGAGGCATGGCGAATACTCAAAAAATAAACTCAACATTCCACACTTAAAGGTACTGTCTAGTCCCCAAAATGCATCTTCTAAATATTAATGCATATTAATGTCCTTTCAATGTACTTTAAAATGCATGTTTTTCATTTTGCAGTGCTTAAAATCTAAAATAATTACAGCTAGATGAAACTGTGAAATTACAGCAGTATGCACGAAGCCAGGACTGCCCACACTAGGTAAGTAAAAGTTTTTTTTTGTTTTTTTTGCTGCAAGAACCAATGAGAATAGTTGTATTCAAATGAATGGTATTTCCTGTCTTTCTAGTGATGTAATCAGACAATGTGTTGCACTGTAAAGAGATTCTACTTGAACACAAAATCTGCCTGTGCGCAGATGATGTCCTACTCACCCAACAACTAAAGTAATGATAGAGGCATGCCGAAAACTCAAAAAAGAAACTCAACATTCCACGGTTAAAGGTACTGTCTAGTCCCCAAAATGCATCTTCCAAATATTAATGCATATTCATGTCCTTTCAATGTACTTTAAAATACATGTTTTTCATTTTGCAGTGCTTAAATTCTAAAATACTTACAGCTAGATGGAACTGTGAAATGACAGCAGTTTGCAAGAAGCGAGGACTGCCCACACTAGGTGAGTAAAAGTAATTTCTTTTTTTTTGCTGCAAGAACCAATGAGAATAGTTGTATTCAAATGAATGGTATTTCCTGTCTTTCTAGTGATGTAGTCAGACAATGTGTTGCACTGTAAAGAGATTCTACTTGAACACAAAATTGGCCTGTGCGTAGATGATGTCCTACTCACCCAACAACTAAAGTAATGATAGAGGCATGCCGAAAACTCAAAAAAGAAACTCAACATTCTACGGTTAAAGGTACTGTCTAGTCCCCAAAATGCATCTTCCAAATATTAATGCATATTAATGTCCTTTTAATGTACTTTAAAAAGCATGTTTTTCATTTTGCAGTGCTTAAATTCTAAAATACTTACAGCTAGAAGGAACTGTGAAATGACAGCAGTTTGCAAGAAGCCAGGACTGCCAACACTGGGTGAGTAAAAGTAACTTTTTTTTTTTCTTTCTGCAAGAACCAATGAGAATAGTTGTATTCAAATGAATGGTATTTCCTGTCTTTCTAGTGATGTAATCAGACAATGTGTTGCACTGTAAAGAGATTCTACTTGAACACAAAATCGGCCTGTGCGCGGATGATGTCCACACGATGGGCTCCACATTCCACCTCGACATCCATGAAAACCCTTCCTGTAAAACAATACAAAGTTTCTAGCAATCCATTTTTAATCTCATCAAAACAACTGTATCTGTTACGTTTGCCACCATACTTGATTGTGGCTTCTTCCTCATCCCCAACTCATTGCATACCCACTCCAAAAGACCGGTGAAACACATTCTAATAACCTGCCAAGCCAATATCGCAAAAGCCTTGAAACAACCTACAGCACCATCTATTGCAGAAATCATTCAAACCATCAACACCAATGAAGACTATGAATATATGTCGGCGGTGTAAGGAAATATCCTCTGTCCCTTAATGCGACCGTCTTGGTTTGACTTGTAAATACTGGATCCAGGAGAGCTATTTCACAGTGAATAACTGAGACCGACACCAATGCAACTGTGAAACAACTCTGATTTTAATTGTTTAAACAAGCATATATATACGAAGATAAAAACATTAGTTACTACGATATAATTGGTTATTCTAATATTCTAATATGTAGAAAGGCGTGCTTTATAAGAAAATGCACTTAAAACGTAATATGTAAAATAGTGTTACAAAAGTCGTTCTTATGGAAAATTACAGAACTTTCAGAGACAACTTGTTGATGTTCCAGAAACCTCTGTTCTAGCCTTGGAATAGTAAGATAAGACCATTCTAATAACAATTATGCTACTGGCGTGATCTGGCCTTCCAGAAGGTGCTGCAGACATCAACTTCTTTGACACACTGTCGGCTTTTAACCCTCACAGATCCAAATTAATCCTTTCAATCCCCTCTTAGAACCATATGATTCATATAATATGGTTCTTCCCCTTTTGCTTCTGTCTATAAATCCTTAAATACTGTTGATATCCTTCTGGGGTATGCTGTTGGGGATCGAGGGGCAGATTTGTTTCATACATAGTCATCTGTGTAATGCCTTTAATAACCAATTTACGAAAACAGGGAATTATGCACAATACTACTAGTGCGAAAATAACTAACACCACTAATATGATTATTCCCAATTGAGTGAAAGCCTTTTTCCAATCTCTTAGCCAACCAAAATATTGATCCCAAGGATTGGCAATACCTGAGTTCTTCTTTAGCTCTATGGATAAGTCCTCGAGTTTCTGTATGGCTATGGTAACCTTTCCATTAGGTCCTGTATTGTCAGGAATGTACGTACAACATGAAGTGGGGTCTGTTAATACCTTGCATACACCTCCCTTTTCAGCAAGGAGCATATCAAGAACCATTCTATTTTGGAATGTCATAATGGAGTCGGCTTGTAACTGTTCAGCTAGGCCTTTTAATGCATCTCTTGTATAATTAACAAAACGTTGTTGATTATAATAAATATAGTTTATCCAGTCTACGTTTTTATTTACAGTGATTATAGGCCATATTGATTCAAAACCAGCAGCTACCTGATCTCGAGCCTTAAATTCATCGGGCACCCCTCTTGGGACTCCGATGGTATCAATATATACATGTAGGTCAAAACTACCCTGTGGGGTGACTGAACGTTTTGTTATGTGGGATATGCTCGTGTGGTGTACATTTTCTGTAAAAATATGTATATTCATGAGTGCTTTGGCAAGAGCGCATTCACCTTGCCAATTACCTTCTAATCTGAATCTTATTTTCTTATCACCACAAATCCAATATACATCACTTATTGAATATATTTGGTTTTGAGTTGTATCAGTGGACATGTTGCTATAAGAACTACAATATCCTTCTGAAAAATTGCCTACCGACCTACCAGTACTGCCACCCTTGTAACAGGTGTAGTTACCTGGATATATGGTAATACCCTCACCATGGCGGGGGGTGTTGGTGAGGAGAGGGTATTTGTGTTTCCATCCTTGGCATGTAGAATCATTGGAACTCGTATTGAGGAATGTTTGTAAGAAACACTCCTCAATATCAGAAGGTAAATTTAAAGGAACCGTGCCAAGGTGAGGTCGTGCAGAACCACAAACATAACAATTTGATTTATTTACAGATGTGGCGCTGTATTTCATCCATTCTAACCATAAATTGATATCTGAAAACCCTGTTTCGGCTGCAAATGTATCTTCAAATGTGGGATTGGAAATAGCTTTCATATTATTAAATAGAGACATACGGGGCGGAATGATGGCAACTGTTGGTTTGGATAATACAGGGGATTTGTATCGTTGGTTATTAAACATATCATCAATATAAAAAGGGCAATGAATGCTTCCATCCCCTCCTGGATAATAAATCCTCAATATGTATCTCCCTCTATCACTAGGGGATGGGTTTTCAATATTTAAGGAAAGTTGGATTGCATCTGATTTCCTCATAGTCTTACAGTTATCATAATTGTAGGTTGCTATGTTTCCTACTTTCATGAGGGTCATCCTGGTGAGTAGGGATTTGCCAAGTTTATCTTTTCGATCAAGGGCACTCTTAGGTTTGTATCCCCAGTCGTGTCCAGTGTTCCAACCTACTGATTCCCAATATTTACAATCATCCCCCCAATAGGAATCTGTTACACATATGTATGGAGTGACGCATATAGGAACAGTATCCCTATCACATAAACTGTGGTTGAATCTAAAAGTAGCTACCTGGGTGTTGGATGAATTAAACCAAAAGGTGGTGTTGGCCCCTTTTGTGTTAGAAAATATATTTTTTACCGTCATTATTATTCCAGTATATGGGGGTGCCTCCCTCTTGTGTAATATCTACTTCAGTTTGGGTATTGTGTATGTTACAGAAAAACAAAATCAACTTAATCGTCCACCATGTTCCAAAACTGAGGGAGTCTTTCATCATCTTCAAGGTCAGGGCTGTCTGCCCCCGTTAATACCTCAGATGTGGGTGGGTTGTCTTCGAGGTCAAGACTGTCTGTCTCCGTTCTTACCTCCTTTGTTTGGTGATTCTCTTCGAGGTCAGGGCTGTCTGCCCCCGTTATTACCTCCTTTTTCTGTACCAATTTCACTCTTGTGGCATGTATCCACGTAGGGGAGTTTTCAGTTAGCACAGCTGTGCGGGTGATAGCCACTACCGTTGTCGTGGGTCCGTATGGGAAATCTCCAGGATTCTTCTTCCGAATAGCTTTCACTATCACTTCATCTCCGACTTGGAATGGGTGTGTTGGTTCCTGTGAAAGAGAGGGAGACTTATAAGCAACGTTTCCTTCAATTTTATCTAATGTTGTGATTAAATCACGTACATATTGTTCCCTTATGAGATCTAAATCTCCTTCTTGAACTACTAGGGGCTTCCTAGCCCAAGGGGTGGGGAAAGGACGTCCCATTAAAATCTCAAAAGGGGATAGACCTGTCTTTTTATTGGGGGTCATTCTGATTTCTGCAAGTATTATAGGTAACATGGTTTTCCATTTCTCAAATGACCCTGCAGTAGCCTTTCTTAGTTTGTCTTTGAACGTTCTGTTCATGCGCTCTACAATCCCTGAACTCTGCGGGTGATATGGGATGTGAAATTTCCATTCGATGTGAAGGAGTTTCACTAGTTCTTTGTTTACTTTAGAAGTAAATGCGGGACCTTGATCAGACTCAATCTTGGTTGGGCATCCCCATCTGGGAATAATGTCTTGTGTTAAAATGCGTGCAACTGTTTTGGCATCCTCTCGTTTGGTAGGGAAAATTTCGGGCCAACGTGAAAACATGTCCACAATCACTAAAGCATATTCCTGGAGTCCCTTTTTTCGTGGTATATGTGTGAAATCAATTTGTAAATGAGTGAATGGTGCTGTGGGATATTCCAAATGTTGATGTTTAATTGATGTATTGGTGTTAGGATTATTTCTGAGACATGTGATGCAGCGTTTAATGTAATCATTGATTAATATGCGTGCGTCTGTCAAGTAAAAAGAGTCTGTCAGTAACGTGTGTGTTGTCTGTATACTGTTGTGTCCAATGGTGTCCCAGAGTGAGTGGGGTAGATAATTCCACCATCATTGCAGAGGCTGCCAGAGATCTTAGACATGCCGGCATTCCTTGTACAGAAACTGGCATAACCTTTGAGAAAAATGCACAAGGACGCAACTTGCCTCCGTGAAATTGGGTGAGCACCCCCGCCATAGTTTTACAGTTTTGTCTGGCAAATATGTGAAATGACAATTTGTAGTCAGGGAGTCCTAAACCTGGGCTTGACATTAATGCACATTTCAAAAAATCATGAGCATACAACATTTCTGGTGACCATTTGATAAGATCAGGCTTGTCTGCCAGAGTGGTTTGTCTCAATATGTTATCATAATATGAACAGTCGGGAATCCATTGTCTGCAATAGTTAATCATTCCGAGAAAAGACAGCATGTCTTTCTTGGTGTGCGGGGTGACCAGTCCCGCTACAGATTGGATTCTTCCCGGACTGATTTTGCGTACCCCTTTTGTGAGAACAAACCCTAAATATTCAACCTGTATTTGACACCATTGCATTTTTGTTAGAGAAACTTTGTGACCACATTCAAACAAACATTGTAACAGTGATAAACCATCTGCCAGGCAGTTCTCCTCTGACATACTACATAGCAGCAAGTCATCCACATATTGTAATAGGACAGAACCACAGGGGGGGTGCCATGATTGCAAAGTGGCTTGGAGGACAATACTGTACACAACTGGTGAATCAGTATAACCTTGGGGCATTCGTGCCCAAGTTAGTTGTCGACCCTCAAAGGAAAAAGCAAAAAGAGGTCTGGTCTCTTCGTCAACTGGGATCGAAAAGAAAGCATTCTTAAGATCAATGACAGTAAAATAGACAGCGTCTGCAGGGATAGCTGAAAGTAACTGAGTTACATCAGGGACAATGGGTGCAATTGGGACAATGAGATGGTTAATTGCCCTAAGATCTTGCACAAATCTGGTAGTGCCATTAGCTTTGGCCACAGGGTTCACTGGTGTACAGAAAGGGGATATAACATCCTGAAGGATACCTTGTTTTAGAAAATCGGTAATCATAGGTCTGAGACCTTCTATTTTCTCTTTGGACAATGGGTATTGTTTTTGGTATACTGGTGTTATACCTGGTTTAAGTGTTGCTCTGTAAGGGGTGCAATCGATAAAACCTGTGTCGTAATCACTAGTAGACCACAGCCGTGTATCTATTTGTTGTAATGTCGGATGTAATGTGGTTGGTATATGTAAGAGAAACATAGGGGTGGAGGCAGTAACGGGCATAAGATCTGAACTAACATGTAGTCCGTCCTCAGTTACCTTAACTTGTAATTTTAATTTGAAAAATAAATCTCTTCCCAATAAACTGACTGGACAATTGGGGATTACGTGAAAAACATGAGTGGTCAAAAAATCACCGTCTGTAGTTTTCAAAATCAATGGATCAGTCTGGTAAGTTTTTGTTATAATCCCATTAATTCCCATAGAAGGATCAGACTTTCTGAGGGGTCCTTTGTAAAGATCCCCGCACAAAACACTGGTAGTGGCCCCACTATCAACCATAAAACCTATTTTTCTTCCTTCAACCATTAAAATAATTAAAGGTGATTCTTTCCAGTGTTGTGTGATTTGCATGAAAGTAGGGATGGAATCCTCCGGGCAGCATCATTGTTGATACTGTCTGTTCCAATCAAGGGGGAAGCGAGGACTCTGAAATCCTTGTTCGTTTGTTTGTGGGGGATTATAGTGAAGGGGGGGGGGGATTATAGTGAGGGCTGTTGGTGTGGGCTTCCCGTCTCTGGAAATTATCCCGTCTCTGGAAATTATCCCATCTAGGGAAATTATCCCGTCTCGGGAAGGGACATTCCCGTGCCCAGTGGTCGGCTTGGCCACAATTAAAACAAACACTGGGTCTGGGGGGGTATTGGGGTGGCCCCTGTTGTTGGTCGTGGTGTGCAAATTTAGGGTTTCTATTGTTCCTGGGATCAGTGTATATTTGTGTTTGCTTTACCTGTGGTTGTCTGCAATTACCTTTGTAATTGTGAGTTAAAGGGGTAAGTTTCTTTTGTTCAAAACACCCTGCTGCTTCTTTTTCATGTATGTGTTTCTCAAAATCTTTAAGATTATCGGATGTCCAGGAACTAACATTTTGTTTGAAAGTGAGTATGAGGCTGGATGTTAGGTTATTTACAAAAGTAGAAATAATGAGGCTGTCACTATTAATTGTTGGAAGACCGGCCTCATGAATCCAACATTCAATAAATCGTTTCCAGAACTCTGGAACAGTTTCAGTTGACTTTTGTTTACAGGCAACTGCAATGGGCAGGGATGATCTTTGTGTGAAAACTTCTAACATGTGGTTAGTTATTTCTGTCCACATATTGTGTATGCCTGCATCAGTATTGAGTGCATATGTATCGGAGGTTATATTTTGTTGGACATTATTGATGGTTGGAACTTTGGTCCAATCCCATCCGGACCTGGATCCTATCAGTGTATCAATAATCAATCTGATATCTTCTTGGGTATAATTTCGGCCCTTACAGGCCTTTTTTAGATACATCAGAGTACCTTGTGGGGCGATTGTGGGTTGAGGACAATTTTTAATGATGCGATCAATATCGTCAATTTCAATGGCCTTTTTCATTAGTTGGTCTCCTATTGTCATAAAAGGGAGATTAAATTTTACTTTGGTCCCTTTATGTTTTTGTCGAGTAACAGGTGGACTAAGTATAGTTTGTTTAGTGGAGTCGGCACAGGTCGACACTCCGGTTGCTCCTAGATCAGTATCAGAATCGGAGTCAAACTGAAAATCCTGTGATCGCCAATTTTCATGGCTTTGATCAGGTAAGGGTATAGGGACAGGTTGTGGGAGTGGGGGTGCATCAGGGGCAACCCTGTGGGGTTGTGTTTGAATTACATGACTTATGGCCATTACTTCTAAATCTTCAGGATTTAGAGAGGGATAGAGACTTGTATTGTGTCCAGCATCTGGATGTTGGTGAGGGGATTGTTTTAGAGGGATCTTGTACGGAGCAGGAGGAGGAGGTGGAAGTTTAGGATTGTGATAGTTCTGTAATTCTTTTTCTATATTATGGAAAATAGCAGAATCATCACTGAGTTTCTTTTTGGGGATCTTATTTTTGGTAGAATTTGAGGATCTGTCATACCAATGTGGGGCAATTTCTAACCACTGTTCCCCTCCTAATTGCATGTATTTGTGATCCCACTGTGGATCCCCGTGGTAATATGGAAAAGTTTCCTCGTCTCCGAGACAAAGTCCCTTTACCATATCCATATGAAAAGGCTCATTATCTCCTGTCCTCGGAAATGGACTGCTGGATTTCATGAATTCAGTCCATCCGGCCATATTATCTACCCAGGGATTTATCAAAAAATAATTTGTGGGACTAACTCGGGCCACATATTGTTTACATGTTTCCCCAACATTCGGTATAGGGTAATCAGTTTTGGACTCGTAAATTCCCATTTTAAACTAATGAGTTTACTGTATAAATAATATAAATATTTATACTTACCACCTATAAAGAAATAGCAGGGAAATAATATTCTTAGACGTACACTTACCACCCGTCTAAGGTTCCTTATAACTCTATAATTAATCTTATATATGTACATACATACAAATATACAATTAACATGCAAAATTACAATTAAACAAGTCAAACCAAGAATAGTCTAGTCTCCCTGAGACTGTAAATTTAAGTGTATAATACCCCTGGTAATAAAGTGAAAGATCTCCCTGAGATCTGTGTGTTAGCCTCCCTGAGACTGTGAGGATCTCCCTGAGATCTGTGTGTTAGCCTCCCTGAGACTGTAAGGATCTCCCTGAGATCTGTGTGTTAGCCTCCCTGAGACTGTGAGGATCTCCCTGAGATCTGTGTGTTAGCCTCCCTGAGACTGTAAGGATCTCCCTGAGATCTGTGTGTTAGCCTCCCTGAGACTGTAAGGATCTCCCTGAGATCTGTGTGTTAGCCTCCCTGAGACTGTAAGGATCTCCCTGAGATCTGTGTGTTAGCCTCCCTGAGACTGTAAGGATCTCCCTGAGATCTGTGTGTTAGCCTCCCTGAGACTGTAAGGATCTCCCTGAGATCTGTGTGTGTGTCCCTGACACGTGAATGTAAGGATCTCCCTGAGATCTGTGTATGTGTCCCAGACACGTGAATGTGAGGATCTCCCTGAGATCTGTGTAATATAAGGATCTCCCTGAGATCTGGTTATGTGTCCCGGACACAAAAACAAAAACAAAAAATATTATAAGGATGTATGTCCCTGACACACAAATATAAGGATCGGGATTTGGCCAGTGCCCTCAGTCCGATAGATAAACCCAAAAAAAGTATATCTTACCGGACAAAGGATGACCTTCCCGATCCCGGACGAGCCCCCAAATTGTAAGGAAATATCCTCTGTCCCTTAATGCGACCGTCTTGGTTTGACTTGTAAATACTGGATCCAGGAGAGCTATTTCACAGTGAATAACTGAGACCGACACCAATGCAACTGTGAAACAACTCTGATTTTAATTGTTTAAACAAGCATATATATACGAAGATAAAAACATTAGTTACTACGATATAATTGGTTATTCTAATATTCTAATATGTAGAAAGGCGTGCTTTATAAGAAAATGCACTTAAAACGTAATATGTAAAATAGTGTTACAAAAGTCGTTCTTATGGAAAATTACAGAACTTTCAGAGACAACTTGTTGATGTTCCAGAAACCTCTGTTCTAGCCTTGGAATAGTAACATAAGACCATTATAATAACAATTATGCTACTGGCGTGATCTGGCCTTCCAGAAGGTGCTGCAGACATCAGCTTCTTTGACACACTGTCGGCTTTTAACCCTCACAGATCCAAATTAATTCTTTCAGGCGGTCCAGGAAAAGAAACTTGCACTCTGGTCGAAAACTTGGACCCCATGGAAACCCCACATATACAGGGAGGCAATTTTCCATCACCATAGAAAGAAAGCCCTGCAGCCTGATACCACCTAATCGTATTTAGTCCACACTGGAAGATCCCTGATGGCATCCCTGATGTTGCACCCCTTCCATCCCCACTTCCCCATCTCTTATCCTTCCCCCCATTTAAAAAATAAAAATATAATATGTATATACACACCCAACCGCTCACTCTCATCTATTTAACATGTACTGTACTATATCGACAATATAATACATTTCTCCTGCCTGTTGAGCTATGGTACTGTATTTCCTGTGTATTACAAATAAAAAATGTTTAAAAAAATAAAACAACCTAATTTATTTATATCAACATACTCCTTAAAGGACAACTATATTAATTTATTTTGGGGGTACTTATTTTATACTCAATTTGATTCATATGCGTCTATTCACTAAAATTTTAATTTGGAGTTCAACTTTCAGTTTGACTTAGAAAAATAACCTGGGATGGAATCTTCCCCATTGAAAGTAATGGGAGACAAAATTTTGGAGAGTAAGTCAAAGTAGGAACCTGATTTTGCGCCAGATGCCAGATTTGCACTCAGGAGCTGCACTGGAAACCAACTTTGCACCCAAGAGCTGCCCATGCAAGCAAATCTGCACCCAGAAGCCAGATTTGCACCCAGGAGCTGCCGAGACAAAGCAGTCATGTGGTCAGAATGGGTGGATACTAATATTACTCATGTGGTAAGAATGGGTGGAGACGAATAGTAGTCACGTGGTCAGAATGGGTGGAGACTAATAGTAGTCCTGTGGTCAGAATGGGTGGAGATCAACAATAGTAGTCATATGGTCAGAATGGGTGTAGACAATTGTAGTCACTTGGTCAGAATGGGTTGAGACTAAAAGTAGTCATGTGGTCAGAATGGGTGGAGAGTAATAGTAGTCACATGGTCAGAATGTGTCAGAGTTATTCTCATTGGTCCATGAGTTAAAGGGCTAGACAAATGATATAATCCTACCTCCCTGCACTGATTGGTTGATCTCTTCCTCTTCCCCCTGATTGGTCATCAACTAGTTTGCCACCAAATTTAATTATCACCTTGTATTCCATGGTAAGTTAATCTGTTCACGGTTCTATTGTTCAATCAATGTTATCTTCTGTTTTGTTATGCTTTAATAAAGGTTCTTATTTTTCTTCTGTACCTGAGACCTATGTTCGTGTGATTATTGAGACATAGAGCAGAGGGGACAGTGACTTTTATTTGGGACTTGCTGGCTTTCATTATGAGCTAAAGGAGGTGACTACCCATCCTAGGATACGTCTCCTTACAGGAATACGTAAAAAAAAAAAAATAGATTCTCCAGTGCAAAGTCATGTCTTGAGAGCTCAAGTAATCAGTCATTCATCACAGAACTTCTTACATATGAACCATTGCTCTGTGTCAGGCTTTCATTTTTACTTTTGTTTTTTTTTTACTCGCGATCGCGTCATTAGGCCACGCCCCCTTCATTAGGTCACGCCCCTTTCAATGACGCCATCTTCCTGTGACTATAAATAACAGTCTGCAACAGACACAAATCGCTGAGTATTGTCTTTAGCAGCTGTTGTTCCTGACTCCTTAGCTCCAAGCTACCTTAAAGTATCTTGCTACTTTCATTTTTGATTACCTGTTGCTGACCCGGATATCCTCGACCATTCTGATTTCTCCAATCCTGACTTTTGGCTTCCTGAATCGAATTGTGTACTTCTCCAATCCTCTGAATACGGACCGTCCCTGTCAGGCCCGGACTGGCCATCGGGCACACCGGGCAAATGCCCGGTGGGCCTCGGTGGCCATGGGCCGAGGCCGGCAGGGGAGGTCCCAGCAGTGGCCTCTGGGTCCCAGAATCTCCCCTGCCGGTCTATGCAGGGCCGGCACTATCCGAGCGCCGGCCCCGCTGTTTGACATGAAGGGCCGGTGAGGACATCAAAGATCTCCCTCACCGGCCCACATGCTGTCAAATCCGGCCGCCGGCGAGAGAGAGGGAGGGAGACTGGAGAGAGGACCCGGCGGAGCTCTAACTTGCAGCTCCACTGGGTTCCTCTCGCGAGATCCGGAGCATTGCCATAGCAACGACCGGATCTCGCAAGAGTGAACTCTAGCCGGCAGGCTAGAGTTCACTCACCACGAGGGAACATTGCCACCGCCAGTCCCAGGTACCAGCGTGCCGGTCCCCCCCTCCCAGGCTAAAGGTAAGAAAGGAGTGATGGGTGTGAGAGTGCTGTGTGTGAGTGCTGTGTTTGATGGGTGTGAGAGTGCTGTATAAATGTTAGAATGGATTGTGTGTGTGTGTGTGTGTGTGTGTGTGTGTGTAGGGGGGGGGGTAGGTAAATAAACAAATAAAATAACAGGCATTATTAATTTGTTTGTTTATTTACCCCCCCCCCCCTACACACACACACACACAATCCATTCTAACATTTATACAGCACTCTCACACCCATCACACACAGCACTCTCACACCCAGCACTCTCACACACACAGCACTCTCATCCATCACACACAGTACTCTCACACACAGCACTCTCACACCCAGCACTCTCAACCATCACACACAGCATTCTCACACAGAGCACTTTCACACACACAGCACTCTCACACACAGCACTCACACCCATCACACACAGCATTCTCACACAGAGCACTCTCACACCCATCACACACAGCATTCTCACACACACAGCACTCTCACACCCAGCACTCTCACACCCAGCACTCTCACCCATCACACACAGCATTCTCACACAGAGCACTCTCACACCCATCACACACAGCATTCTCACACCCATCACACACAGCATTCTAACACCCATCACACAGAGCACTCTCACACCCATCACACACAGCATTCTCACACACCCAGCACTCTCACACCCAGCACTCTCACACCCAGCACTCTCACACCCAGCACTCTCACCCATCACACACAGCATTCTCACACAGAGCACTCTCACACACACAGCACTCTCACACCCATCACACACAGCATTCTCACACAGAGCACTCTCACACCCATCACACACAGCATTCTCACACCCATCACACACAGCATTCTCACACCCATCACACACAGCACTCTCACACACATCATACACAGCACTCACGCACTCACCCACATCACTCTCACACACCATCCCTCTCACACACCATCACTCTCACACACCGCCCCCTCACACACCGCCCCCCCCTCACACACCGCCCCCCTCACACACACATACTGCACCCCTCACATACACACAGAACCCCCCAACACACTGCACAACAGACATACACTTACATATATATATATATATATATATATATATATATACACACAGCACCCCTCACACACATACTGCACCCCTAAACCCATTACATTCCAGACACACACTAGATCCCTTACCCAACTCTGGATCATCTACACACATACACAGACTAGATCCCTATATACACTCTGAAACCGTTATAAACACACACTCACTAGATCTCCTATACACATTCTGGGTCCTTCAAACACAAACTAGACTCATATATATATATGTATATATACACACACTAGATTCCTTGTAAGCAAACACATACTACACCCCTAAACACACACTACATCTATATATATATTCACACACACACACACACTATAGCCTGTATGCACACACTTGCTATATCCCCTATACACACATTCTCTACAGCCCCTAGCCACATATGCATCACATTACACCACAAACACAACACAACTAAAACCGAACCTTATTACACAATACCACACCACAATCAGCTTACTCTACACACACGCAATCCCACAAGCAGGCTCCAAACACATGCTCAATACTCTTTCCTGGCATTTTTGTCTCCTGGTATCCATTTATAGAGACACCAGAGACAAGTTGCAAGGAAACACAGTGCAAGCATGTTATTACATTTGCTTGCACTGTGCAGAACAAATACAGGGCTTTTTTCTCATGCTAGAGCTCTTCAGCAGAGCTCTGCGCATGGTCTGCCCTGGAAGAGCATTGAACCAATATGCTCACTTTGAGAGGGAGCGTGTTTGTCATTGGTGATGACAAAACACACCTCCTCTGCCCCGCCCCCTTCTTAGTGGGCCGCTGTGATCAAAAAATGCCCGGGCCGAATTTTTCTCCCAGTCCGGCCCTGGTCCCTGTTATCCTGCATTTTTCTCTATCACCTAATCGCAATTACCTTCCATATCTTCAATCAAGTGTTCCATCAAAATTTTTACTTTATACTTCAATCAAGTTACATATATTTTTCCATATATCTTCAAACCATTTATTTTTTCTCTGCAATCAATATCAGTCAGTTTTTTCTTCTTTTTGCTGCTAAACTTTAATACAAGAATTGCTTGAACGATATACCTTGTGTGGATTGTCATTTATTTCTGAAGTTGAGTTTCCAAATATTCTTAAAGTCACAGCTCCCCTGTAACTCTGGTTCCCATGTGGTGGCCCTGTATAATGATGGGAAAACATAGAGGACAGGTTTTTCTCTTACTTTTGGCTATTTTGTGTCATAAAATTGCATAAGGTGGTTAGTCTACCCCCCCCCCCCCCCCCCTCCGCCTCCCTCCTGTGCTGTTAGTTACACAACTGATTAAAGAACAAATATTTTCACTATGGATTTTGATACAGCTGCAGTCTGTTTTCCTTAATTTAATGTTTATTATTGTTCAGAGTGATGGCTCAACATCCCAAAGGCACCAGTGATCGATATCACAAATGGTAGGACTGGTAGTCCAGTATTCAGAGGTTTCACCTGGTCAAAGCTACTCATAAACACTTGAAGGGACACTGATTATTGTTTGTACTGTGAAAGTTTTTTGAAGGCAGACTATGATATGAAGGCTAGCAGTGGCTGATGATCTGTGAAACTATTGGCATGAATGTTGGACTTATCCAACTTTAAGTTTAGAAGAAGAAGCCACTGCCTTAAAGCTATCTGTGTCTTTACTGACCATTTCAGTCAAACTGACTTTTGACATAGGTTGGTGAATGGGGTAGCTGCCCTAGTAGTTCTTATTCTGTAATGGACTTTGAAGTCCTCTTAGACTGTTCTGATGTAGGGTAGATGGAGTTCGTAGACTGAAATTACACTTGAAGAGTTAAAGAGAACTTAGGAACCAGGTTATTGGTCCCATGTAGGCCCAAGTACCATTAGTGACTACCACTAGCTGCAGTGGAAGATCTGAGAAGAATCTAGAATAAGGAATGTCTAGTTTCAGCAGCCCTTTCCTGTTCTGTGAGGAAACAAAGAGGAGGTAATAATTATTGACTTTCCATTCTGCAGTTGGTGGTTGGTGTGAAGAACTGTACAGCTTGGTCTCACAAGGGCTGAGAGGCACCGATGCACAGCTCATAGTGAGATGTATTTTGGCCATTTGATGTTCACTGAGTAAGATGGAAGAGAAAGCTTGTATCCAGTGATGATGTGTGCTCAACATTTACTGGACACTTCCCCAGGATCACGAGAAAGTTACCCATAAGTGCCATGGCTGAGGTATCTTGGCCCTGTCACAATGCTCCCTAGGTCATATGTACTACCTAGACCTTGACATATGTTACATACAGTCTAGCCATATTGTTATAATCACACACTTCCAGCATGCCATATTGGCAGTGACGGGGTTAAAACAAATAAACTATTCTTACCAGTTATCACAGTAAGAGGAAACATGAATAAAGAGGAGGGAATAAACATAAACCAGCCAACCCCAAGTTAAAGGAAGTCAAAGTGACTGGGAGAGAGACCAATAGGATTAAAGGAGGGATCTAAGGGAAGCTGACCAATAGGGTGAAAGACAGATAGTTAGTGGCCAATGGGGTGGCTGAAATCAATGGTAGTTTGAAGAAGCTAAGGGAAATTGGGCAATACCATGATGAGTGGGGTTTAGTGGTGAGTGAGGAAAATAATAAAATGAATAATAATTTAAACCAGTATAATGTTATCCAACCTGGCAAGTGACACTATAAAAAAAGATACAGAAATTATAGGGCTCAAAAATCAGATTCACTGGATGCTGCATTGTGTCCACTCAGTGCAGTTTCCCCTTTTTGATCTGTGTTAAAGACCAAACCACTCTGACATGGGGGTGTATAGAATTAAAAGCTTTTTTGTTTGCTGCAGTTCCCTGTCTGAGAGGTGTATTTTATGATCTCTATGTTTAGTTAACCAACTGCCCCCTCTTGTCACTCCCCTGTGGATGCCCTTATTAGTGACCTAGAACATCACTGGAGGTGGCTGTGACCTAGAACATCACTGTAAGTGCATGGGGCCTATAACACCACTGGAGGTGGGTGGGGCCTACAACATCACAATAGGTGGGTGTGGCTGTGATGTCATGAAATAAGTGTATAAAAGAAACCAGCTGCTCAGTTATGGATCAGTTTAGTTTGAGCTAAGCAGCGAACAGGTAGCGATTTTTTTGGAGAATTTGATAGAGCGAATTTAAAATGACTGACAACAGATATGAGAAGGTAAGGGTATGGAACCGTCTAAGGAGGCAGGAAGAACCAGAGGATAGAGTGAGACGAACATGCTGGGAAGAAGAGCAGGTCGTGGAAGAAAACCCTGTGCAACGCATACCTCTCAGGCGAAGAATACAAAGATTCTTTAACAATCTGGCCGAGAGGGTGCGAACAATTGCAAATCGTCTCAGGTGCAGACGTAGAGGAGTCAGGGCGCCCAACTCCATCGTGAGCGATGTAGAGCTGCCACCTCTAGAACTCAGGCAGCAGAGGCGAAGACGATACAGGAAAGCGACCAGCTCCAATGTGAGTGATGAGGAGCCATGCCAGAGGAGAGCACATGCCAGCACAGCCATGACTACGCTAACAGTCATGGCTCCAACAACTTTAGAGCGACTTGTTTTCCAAGAGGTGCTAGGTAAAGGGGGATTTGGAAAAGTCCAGCTGGCATGCGACTTGGTTAGCAAGCGGTGGTTTGCCGTAAAAAGCGTTATGAAGTCCTCCATAATAAACTCTGAGGATGTCCTCATTGAGAAGCGAGTGTTAGAGATTGCAGCGGGGAGCAATTTCTGCACTCGTTGCTTTTCCACCTTTCAGACTCCAAGCCATCTGTATTACGTGATGGAATTCCTCTGTGGCGGCTCTCTCTATGACTTTATGAAGAACAATGGCCAGCTTCCACTTGCAACCACAACATTCATTGCAGCAGAGATTGTTTGTGGGTTGCAATATCTCCATGGAAAGGGGGTCGTACATCGTGACCTAAAACCCGGTAACATCTTGCTGACCGGTGAGGGACATATTAAGATCTGCGATTTTGGTCTTGCCGCGTCAGACATGTCTGGAGATAGAAAAGCGAAGGGGATTACTGGCACCTCAGGATATATTCCCCCGGAAATGATAACTTTCCAAAGATATAATGCAGCTGTTGATTGGTGGGGACTGGGCATCATCCTTTACCAAATGTCAACAGCAAAGTTCCCCTTCAGCTTTTATGGAAGAAGAGTACTTGAGTCAGAAGTGCTCAAAGGTAGACTCACATTTCCAGCCGGCATCAGCCGTAACACCATGGCTGTCATACGCACTTTGCTGCTCCATAGCGATAGACAGCGGCTGGAAAAAGCTGCCAAGATTAGATTGCACCCCTTTTTTCGGAGCATTAACTGGAAACAACTTGAAGAGGGTGCATTAGTACCACCATTTGCACTGAAAGCAAGATCAGTAAGGGAAAGGTGCAATGTGTTTGGCTATCTGGCAGCGTTCCCAGCACACGAACCCGAAGAAGAGGACATCCTCCTTCCAGAACACCAGGAGAGGTTTAACGGGTTCTCCTCTGCGTCAAGAATTGAGGTGTGTTCCATGCCCTTAATTCTTGTGAAAGAACTAAAAACACCACGTTCTGGCCGCCTTATTACAACTGATATTTACTACAAGATATGGCCCCAATTCCAACTGGGGTCAACAGCAATAACATGCTAGTAAACATCAATATGTTCCATACCCTTAATAACTGTGAAAGAACGAAAACCATCACGTTCTAGCAGCCTTCTTACATCTGAGCCATACTACCAGATTTGGCCCCAATACCAACTGGGATCAACATTAATAATATGGTAGTAAAGAAAAATGAACACACCAGTTATAGTGTGTTCCATACCCTTAATAACTGTGAAAGAACCAAAACCATCACGTTCTAGCAGCCTTCTTACATCTGAGCCATACTACCAGATTTGGCCCCAATACCAACTGGGATCAACATTAATAATATGGTAGTAAAGAAAAATGAACACACCAGTTATAGTGTGTTCCATACCCTTAATAATTGTGAAGGAACGAAAACCATCACATTCTAGCAGCCTTCTTACATCTGAGAAATACTACCGGATATGGCCCCAATACCAACAGGGATCAACATTAATAATATGGTAGTAAAGAAAAATAAAGGGGCTAAATTCGCTCAACAAATGCTCCATAGACCACCAAGAATGCTAGAAACACAAGTCACAAATAGTGTGTTTGCAAGAGACTCACTTTAACAACTAAAATAACAATCATGATGAAAACTCAAAATGAAACTCAACATTCAACACTTAATGTCCATTCACGCCCCAATGAACGGCACGAGAAAGGGTTGAACCCTATCCCCATTGATTTTCATCTTAGTCTTCGAACCCCTGGCAGACAGAATTAGAACTGACCCAAACATCAAAGGCGTCAGTCACAAAGCATTGAACACAAAATCCACCTGTTCGCAGATGATGTCTTACTCATGCTAACCTATCCCACCATATCTCTGCCCAAGGTCTGTGAAGCTATTCAACAATTCTCAGAAGCTTCCTACTACAAATTGAATATACCCCAAACCCAGGTGCTCCCTATAGGATATCCGCAAACGGCCAGACAATCCCTACGAAATAAATAGTGTGAATGGAGACATAGCGATCCCTCTTATTTGAGCACAAAATTCCCCAAGAACTAAACCGATTGCCATAAACAAAATTCTACACCACTATTTATGCAGGCAAAAGCAGGTCTTGCGAAATGGTCGAAAATATAACTGTCCTGGCTAGGCAGGATCAACGCTCTGAAAATGATGATAGTGCCGAAATATTTATATTTAATGTGTACCCTTCCGATAGCACTCCCTAAGTGGACCAATAAGCTCCATTGCCCTCTTGAACACAAGATGGGCTCCACATTCCACCTCGTATCCATGAAACCCCTTTACCCAACAACTAAAGTAATGATAGAGGCATGGCGAATACTCAAAAAATAAACTCAACATTCCACACTTAAAGGTACTGTCTAGTCCTCAAAATGCATCTTCTAAATATTAATGCATATTAATGTCCTTTCAATGTACTTTAAAATGCATGTTTTTCATTTTGCAGTGCTTAAAATCTAAAATAATTACAGCTAGATGAAACTGTGAAATTACAGCAGTATGCACGAAGCCAGGACTGCCCACACTAGGTAAGTAAAAGTTTTTTTTTGTTTTTTTTGCTGCAAGAACCAATGAGAATAGTTGTATTCAAATGAATGGAATTTCCTGTCTTTCTAGTGATGTAATCAGACAATGTGTTGCACTGTAAAGAGATTCTACTTGAACACAAAATCGGCCTGTGCGCAGATGATGTCCTACTCACCCAACAACTAAAGTAATGATAGAGGCATGCCGAAAACTCAAAAAAAAAACTCAACATTCCACGGTTAAAGGTACTGTCTAGTCCCCAAAATGCATCTTCCAAATATTAATGCATATTCATGTCCTTTCAATGTACTTTAAAATACATGTTTTTCATTTTGCAGTGCTTAAATTCTAAAATACTTACAGCTAGATGGAACTGTGAAATGACAGCAGTTTGCAAGAAGCCAGGACTGCCCACACTAGGTGAGTAAAAGTAATTTCTTTTTTTTTGCTGCAAGAACCAATGAGAATAGTTGTATTCAAATGAATGGTATTTCCTGTCTTTCTAGTGATGTAGTCAGACAATGTGTTGCACTGTAAAGAGATTCTACTTGAACACAAAATTGGCCTGTGCGTGGATGATGTCCTACTCACCCAACAACTAAAGTAATGATAGAGGCATGCCGAAAACTCAAAAAAGAAACTCAACATTCCACGGTTAAAGGTACTGTCTAGTCCCCAAAATGCATCTTCCAAATATTAATGCATATTAATGTCCTTTCAATGTACTTTAAAATGCATGTTTTTCATTTTGCAGTGCTTAAATTCTAAAATACTTACAGCTAGATGGAACTGTGAAATGACAGCAGTTTGCAAGAAGCCAGGACTGCCAACACTAGGTGAGTAAAAGTAACTTTTTTTTTTTTTTTTTGCTGCAAGAACCAATGAGAATAGTTGTATTCAAATGAATGGTATTTCCTGTCTTTCTAGTGATGTAGTCAGACAATGTGTTGCACTGTAAAAAGATTCTACTTGAACACAAAATCGGCCTGTGCGTGGATGATGTCCTACTCACCCAACAACTAAAGTAATGATAGAGGCATGCCGAAAACTCAAAAAAGAAACTCAACATTCCACGGTTAAAGGTACTGTCTAGTCCCCAAAATGCATCTTCCAAATATTAATGCATATTAATGTCCTTTCAATGTACTTTAAAATGCATGTTTTTCATTTTGCAGTGCTTAAATTCTAAAATACTTACAGCTAGATGGAACTGTGAAATGACAGCAGTTTGCAAGAAGCCAGGACTGCCAACACTAGGTGAGTAAAAGTAACTTTTTTTTTTTTTTTTTGCTGCAAGAACCAATGAGAATAGTTGTATTCAAATGAATGGTATTTCCTGTCTTTCTAGTGATGTAGTCAGACAATGTGTTGCACTGTAAAAAGATTCTACTTGAACACAAAATCGGCCTGTGCGTGGATGATGTCCTACTCACCCAACAACTAAAGTAATGATAGAGGCATGCCGAAAACTCAAAAAAGAAACTCAACATTCCACGGTTAAAGGTACTGTCTAGTCCCCAAAATGCATCTTCCAAATATTAATGCATATTAATGTCCTTTTAATGTACTTTAAAAAGCATGTTTTTCATTTTGCAGTGCTTAAATTCTAAAATACTTACAGCTAGATGGAACTGTGAAATGACAGCAGTTTGCAAGAAGCCAGGACTGCCAACACTAGGTGAGTTAAAGTAACTTTTTTTTTTTTTCTGCAAGAACCAATGAGAATAGTTGTATTCAAATGAATGGTATTTCCTGTCTTTCTAGTGATGTAATCAGACAATGTGTTGCAATGTAAAGAGATTCTACTTGAACACAAAATCGGCCTGTGCGCGGATGATGTCCTACTCACCCAACAACTAAAGTAATGATAGAGGCATGCCGAAAACTCAAAAAAGAAACTCAACATTCTACGGTTAAAGGTACTGTCTAGTCCCCAAAATGCATCTTCCAAATATTAATGCATATTAATGTCCTTTTAATGTACTTTAAAAAGCATGTTTTTCATTTTGCAGTGCTTAAATTCTAAAATACTTACAGCTAGAAGGAACTGTGAAATGACAGCAGTTTGCAAGAAGCCAGGACTGCCAACACTGGGTGAGTAAAAGTAACTTTTTTTTTTTCTTTCTGCAAGAACCAATGAGAATAGTTGTATTCAAATGAATGGTATTTCCTGTCTTTCTAGTGATGTAATCAGACAATGTGTTGCACTGTAAAGAGATTCTACTTGAACACAAAATCGGCCTGTGCGCGGATGATGTCCACACGATGGGCTCCACATTCCACCTCGACATCCATGAAAACCCTTCCTGTAAAACAATACAAAGTTTCTAGCAATCCATTTTTAATCTCATCAAAACAACTGTATCTGTTACGTTTGCCACCATACTTGATTGTGGCTTCTTCCTCATCCCCAACTCATTGCATACCCACTCCAAAAGACCGGTGAAACACATTCTAATAACCTGCCAAGCCAATATCGCAAAAGCCTGGAAACAACCTACAGCACCATCTATTGCAGAAATCATTCAAACCATCAACACCAATGAAGACTATGAATAGATGTCGGCGGTCCAGGAAAAGAAACTTGCACTCTGGTCGAAAACTTGGACCCCATGGAAACCCCACATATACAGGGAGGCAATTTTCCATCACCATAGAAAGAAAGCCCTGCAGCCTGATACCACCTAATCGTATTTAGTCCACACTGGAAGATCCCTGATGGCATCGCTGATGTTGCACCCCTTCCATCCCCACTTCCCCATCTCTTATCCTTCCCCCCATTTAAAAAATAAAAATATAATATGTATATACACACCCAACCGCTCACTCTCATCTATTTAACATGTACTGTACTATATCGACAATATAATAAATTTCTCCTGCCTGTTGAGCTATGGTACTGTATTTCCTGTGTATTACAAATAAAAAATGTTTAAAAAAATAAAACAACCTAATTTATTTATATCAACATACTCCTTAAAGGACAACTATATTAATTTATTTTGGGGGTACTTATTTTATACTCAATTTGATTCATATGCGTCTATTCACTAAAATTTTAATTTGGAGTTCAACTTTCAGTTTGACTTAGAAAAATAACCTGGGATGGAATCTTCCCCATTGAAAGTAATGGGAGACAAAATTTTGGAGAGTAAGTCAAAGTAGGAACCTGATTTTGCGCCAGATGCCAGATTTGCACTCAGGAGCTGCACTGGAAACCAACTTTGCACCCAGGAGCTGCCCATGCAAGCAAATCTGCACCCAGAAGCTGTCCCAGAAGCCAGATTTGCACCCAGGAGCTGCCGAGACAAAGCAGTCATGTGGTCAGAATGGGTGGATACTAATATTACTCATGTGGTAAGAATGGGTGGAGACGAATAGTAGTCACGTGGTCAGAATGGGTGGAGACTAATAGTAGTCCTGTGGTCAGAATGGGTGGAGATCAACAATAGTAGTCATATGGTCAGAATGGGTGTAGACAATTGTAGTCACTTGGTCAGAATGGGTTGAGACTAAAAGTAGTCATGTGGTCAGAATGGGTGGAGAGTAATAGTAGTCACATGGTCAGAATGTGTCAGAGTTATTCTCATTGGTCCATGAGTTAAAGGGCTAGACAAATGATATAATCCTACCTCCCTGCACTGATTGGTTGATCTCTTCCTCTTCCCCCTGATTGGTCATCAACTAGTTTGCCACCAAATTTAATTATCACCTTGTATTCCATGGTAAGTTAATCTGTTCACGGTTCTATTGTTCAATCAATGTTATCTTCTGTTTTGTTATGCTTTAATAAAGGTTCTTATTTTTCTTCTGTACCTGAGACCTATGTTCGTGTGATTATTGAGACATAGAGCAGAGGGGACAGTGACTTTTATTTGGGACTTGCTGGCTTTCATTATGAGCTAAAGGAGGTGACTACCCATCCTAGGATACGTCTCCTTACAGGAATACGTAAAAAAAATAAATAGATTCTCCAGTGCAAAGTCATGTCTTGAGAGCTCAAGTAATCAGTCATTCATCACAGAACTTCTTACATATGAACCATTGCTCTGTGTCAGGCTTTCATTTTTACTTTTGTTTTTTTTTTACTCGCGATCGCGTCATTAGGCCACGCCCCCTTCATTAGGTCACGCCCCTTTCAATGACGCCATCTTCCTGTGACTATAAATAACAGTCTGCAACAGACACAAATCGCTGAGTATTGTCTTTAGCAGCTGTTGTTCCTGACTCCTTAGCTCCAAGCTACCTTAAAGTATCTTGCTACTTTCATTTTTGATTACCTGTTGCTGACCCGGATATCCTCGACCATTCTGATTTCTCCAATCCTGACTTTTGGCTTCCTGAATCGAATTGTGTACTTCTCCAATCCTCTGAATACGGACCGTCCCTGTCAGGCCCGGACTGGCCATCGGGCACACCGGGCAAATGCCCGGTGGGCCTCGGTGGCCATGGGCCGAGGCCGGCAGGGGAGGTCCCAGCAGTGGCCTCTGGGTCCCAGAATCTCCCCTGCCGGTCTATGCAGGGCCGGCACTATCCGAGCGCCGGCCCCGCTGTTTGACATGAAGGGCCGGTGAGGACATCAAAGATCTCCCTCACCGGCCCACATGCTGTCAAATCCGGCCGCCGGCGAGAGAGAGGGAGGGAGACTGGAGAGAGGACCCGGCGGAGCTCTAACTTGCAGCTCCACTGGGTTCCTCTCGCGAGATCCGGAGCATTGCCATAGCAACGACCGGATCTCGCAAGAGTGAACTCTAGCCGGCAGGCTAGAGTTCACTCACCACGAGGGAACATTGCCACCGCCAGTCCCAGGTACCAGCGTGCCGGTCCCCCCCTCCCAGGCTAAAGGTAAGAAAGGAGTGATGGGTGTGAGAGTGCTGTGTGTGAGTGCTGTGTTTGATGGGTGTGAGAGTGCTGTATAAATGTTAGAATGGATTGTGTGTGTGTGTGTGTGTGTGTGTGTGTAGGGGGGGGGGTAGGTAAATAAACAAATAAAATAACAGGCATTATTAATTTGTTTGTTTATTTACCCCCCCCCCTACACACACACACACACAATCCATTCTAACATTTATACAGCACTCTCACACCCATCACACACAGCACTCTCACACCCAGCACTCTCACACACACAGCACTCTCATCCATCACACACAGTACTCTCACACACAGCACTCTCACACCCAGCACTCTCAACCATCACACACAGCATTCTCACACAGAGCACTTTCACACACACAGCACTCTCACACACAGCACTCTCACACCCAGCACTCACACCCATCACACACAGCATTCTCACACAGAGCACTCTCACACCCATCACACACAGCATTCTCACACACACAGCACTCTCACACCCAGCACTCTCACACCCAGCACTCTCACCCATCACACACAGCATTCTCACACAGAGCACTCTCACACCCATCACACACAGCATTCTCACACCCATCACACACAGCATTCTAACACCCATCACACAGAGCACTCTCACACCCATCACACACAGCATTCTCACACACCCAGCACTCTCACACCCAGCACTCTCACACCCAGCACTCTCACCCATCACACACAGCATTCTCACACAGAGCACTCTCACACACACAGCACTCTCACACCCATCACACACAGCATTCTCACACAGAGCACTCTCACACCCATCACACACAGCATTCTCACACCCATCACACACAGCATTCTCACACCCATCACACACAGCACTCTCACACACATCATACACAGCACTCACGCACTCACCCACATCACTCTCACACACCATCACTCTCACACACCATCACTCTCACACACCGCCCCCTCACACACCGCCCCCCTCACACACACATACTGCACCCCTCACATACACACAGAACCCCCCAACACACTGCACAACAGACATACACTTACATATATATATATATATATATATATATATATATATATATATATATATATACACACAGCACCCCTCACACACATACTGCACCCCTAAACCCATTACATTCCAGACACACACTAGATCCCTTACCCAACTCTGGATCATCTACACACATACACAGACTAGATCCCTATATACACTCTGAAACCGTTATAAACACACACTCACTAGATCTCCTATACACATTCTGGGTCCTTCAAACACACACTAGACTCATATATATATATGTATATATACACACACTAGATTCCTTGTAAGCAAACACATACTACACCCCTAAACACACACTACATCTATATATATATTCACACACACACACACACACTATAGCCTGTATGCACACACTTGCTATATCCCCTATACACACATTCTCTACAGCCCCTAGCCACATATGCATCACATTACACCACAAACACAACACAACTAAAACCGAACCTTATTACACAATACCACACCACAATCAGCTTACTCTACACACACGCAATCCCACAAGCAGGCTCCAAACACATGCTCAATACTCTTTCCTGGTATTTTTGTCTCCTGGTATCCATTTATAGAGACACCAGAGACAAGTTGCAAGGAAACACAGTGCAAGCATGTTATTACATTTGCTTGCACTGTGCAGAACAAATACAGGGCTTTTTTCTCATGCTAGAGCTCTTCAGCAGAGCTCTGCGCATGGTCTGCCCTGGAAGAGCATTGAACCAATATGCTCACTTTGAGAGGGAGCGTGTTTGTCATTGGTGATGACAAAACACACCTCCTCTGCCCCGCCCCCTTCTTAGTGGGCCGCTGTGATCAAAAAATGCCCGGGCCGAATTTTTCTCCCAGTCCGGCCCTGGTCCCTGTTATCCTGCATTTTTCTCTATCACCTAATCGCAATTACCTTCCATATCTTCAATCAAGTGTTCCATCAAAATTTTTACTTTATACTTCAATCAAGTTACATATATTTTTCCATATATCTTCAAACCATTTATTTATTCTCTGCAATCAATATCAGTCAGTTTTTTCTTCTTTTTGCTGCTAAACTTTAATACAAGAATTGCTTGAACGATATACCTTGTGTGGATTGTCATTTATTTCTGCAGTTGAGTTTCCAAATATTCTTAAAGTCACAGCTCCCCTGTAACTCTGGTTCCCATGTGGTGGCCCTGTATAATGATGGGAAAACATAGAGGACAGGTTTTTCTCTTACTTTTGGCTATTTTGTGTCATAAAATTGCATAAGGTGGTTAGTCTACCCCCCCCCCCCCCCGCCCCCCTCCGCCTCCCTCCTGTGCTGTTAGTTACACAACTGATTAAAGAACAAATATTTTCACTATGGATTTTGATACAGCTGCAGTCTGTTTTCCTTAATTTAATGTTTATTATTGTTCAGAGTGATGGCTCAACATCCCAAAGGCACCAGTGATCGATATCACAAATGGTAGGACTGGTTGTCCAGTATTCAGAGGTTTCACCTGGTCAAAGCTACTCATAAACACTTGAAGGGACACTGATCATTGTTTGTACTGTGAAAGTTTTTTGAAGGCAGACTATGATATGAAGGCTAGCAGTGGCTGATGATCTGTGAAACTATTGGCATGAATGTTGGACTTATCCAACTTTAAGTTTAGAAGAAGAAGCCACTGCCTTAAAGCTGTCTGAAGCTAAAAACTGACTTTTGACATAGGTTGGTGAATGGGGTAGCTGCCCTAGTAGTTCTTATTCTGTTATTGGACTTTGAAGTCCTCTTAGACTGTTCTGATGTAGGGTAGATGGAGTTCGTAGACTGAAATTACACTTGAAGAGTTAAAGAGAACTTAGGAAGCAGGTTATTGGTCCCATGTAGGCCCAAGTACCATTAGTGACTACCACTAGCTGCAGTGGAAGATCTGAGAAGAATCTAGAATAAGGAATGTCTAGTTTCAGCAGCCCTTTCCTGTTCTGTGAGGAAACAAAGAGGAGGTAATAATTATTGACTTTCCATTCTGCAGTTGGTGGTTGGTGTGAAGAACTGTACAGCTTGGTCTCACAAGGGCTGAGAGGCACCGATGCACAGCTCATAGTGAGATGTATTTTGGCCATATGATGTTCACTGAGTAAGATGGAAGAGAAAGCTTGTATCCAGTGATGATGTGTGCTCAACATTTACTGGACACTTCCCCAGGATCACGAGAAAGTTACCCATAAGTGCCATGGCTGAGGTATCTTGGCCCTGTCACAATGCTCCCTAGGTCATATGTACTACCTAGACCTTGACATATGTTACATACAGTCTAGCCATATTGTTATAATCACACACTTCCAGCATGCCATATTGGCAGTGACGGGGTTAAAACAAATAAACTATTCTTACCAGTTATCACAGTAAGAGGAAACATGAATAAAGAGGAGGGAATAAACATAAACCAGCCAACCCCAAGTTAAAGGAAGTCAAAGTGACTGGGAGAGAGACCAATAGGATTAAAGGAGGGATCTAAGGGAAGCTGACCAATAGGGTGAAAGACAGATAGTTAGTGGCCAATGGGGTGGCTGAAATCAATGGTAGTTTGAAGAAGCTAAGGGAAATTGGGCAATACCATGATGAGTGGGGTTTAGTGGTGAGTGAGGAAAATAATAAAATGAATAATAATTTAAACCAGTATAATGTTATCCAACCTGGCAAGTGACACTATAAAAAAAGATACAGAAATTATAGGGCTCAAAAATCAGATTCACTGGATGCTGCAATGTGTCCACTCAGTGCAGTTTCCCCTTTTTGATCTGTGTTAAAGACCAAACCACTCTGACATGGGGGTGTATAGAATTAAAAGCTTTTTTGTTTGCTGCAGTTCCCTGTCTGAGAGGTGTATTTTATGATCTCTATGTTTAGTTAACCAACTGCCCCCTCTTGTCACTCCCCTGTGGATGCCCTTATTAGTGACCTAGAACATCACTGGAGGTGGGTGTGACCTAGAACATCACTGTAAGTGCATGGGGCCTATAACACCACTGGAGGTGGGTGGGGCCTACAACATCACAATAGGTGGGTGTGGCTGTGATGTCATGAAATAAGTGTATAAAAGAAACCAGCTGCTCAGTTATGGATCAGTTTAGTTTGAGCTAAGCAGCGAACAGGTAGCGATTTTTTTGGAGAATTTGATAGAGCGAATTTAAAATGACTGACAACAGATATGAGAAGGTAAGGGTATGGAACCGTCTAAGGAGGCAGGAAGAACCAGAGGATAGAGTGAGACGAACATGCTGGGAAGAAGAGCAGGTCGTGGAAGAAAACCCTGTGCAACGCATACCTCTCAGGCGAAGAATACAACGATTCTTTAACAATCTGGCCGAGAGGATGCGAACAATTGCAAATCGTCTCAGGTGCAGACGTAGAGGAGTCAGGGCGCCCAACTCCATCGTGAGCGATGTAGAGCTGCCACCTCTAGAACTCAGGCAGCAGAGGCGAAGACGATACAGGAAAGCGACCAGCTCCAATGTGAGTGATGAGGAGCCATGCCAGAGGAGAGCACATGCCAGCACAGCCATGACTACGCTAACAGTCATGGCTCCAACAACTTTAGAGCGACTTGTTTTCCAAGAGGTGCTAGGTAAAGGGGGATTTGGAAAAGTCCAGCTGGCATGCGACTTGGTTAGCAAGCGGTGGTTTGCCGTAAAAAGCGTTATGAAGTCCTCCATAATAAACTCTGAGGATGTCCTCATTGAGAAGCGAGTGTTAGAGATTGCAGCGGGGAGCAATTTCTGCACTCGTTGCTTTTCCACCTTTCAGACTCCAAGCCATCTGTATTACGTGATGGAATTCCTCTGTGGCGGCTCTCTCTATGACTTTATGAAGAACAATGGCCAGCTTCCACTTGCAACCACAACATTCATTGCAGCAGAGATTGTTTGTGGGTTGCAATATCTCCATGGAAAGGGGGTCGTACATCGTGACCTAAAACCCGGTAACATCTTGCTGACCGGTGAGGGACATATTAAGATCTGCGATTTTGGTCTTGCCGCGTCAGACATGTCTGGAGATAGAAAAGCGAAGGGGATTACTGGCACCTCAGGATATATTCCCCCGGAAATGATAACTTTCCAAAGATATAATGCAGCTGTTGATTGGTGGGGACTGGGCATCATCCTTTACCAAATGTCAACAGCAAAGTTCCCCTTCAGCTTTTATGGAAGAAGAGTACTTGAGTCAGAAGTGCTCAAAGGTAGACTCACATTTCCAGCCGGCATCAGCCGTAACACCATGGCTGTCATACGCACTTTGCTGCTCCATAGCGATAGACAGCGGCTGGAAAAAGCTGCCAAGATTAGATTGCACCCCTTTTTTCGGAGCATTAACTGGAAACAACTTGAAGAGGGTGCATTAGTACCACCATTTGCACTGAAAGCAAGATCAGTAAGGGAAAGGTGCAATGTGTTTGGCTATCTGGCAGCGTTCCCAGCACACGAACCCGAAGAAGAGGACATCCTCCTTCCAGAACACCAGGAGAGGTTTAACGGGTTCTCCTCTGCGTCAAGAATTGAGGTGTGTTCCATGCCCTTAATTCTTGTGAAAGAACTAAAAACACCACGTTCTGGCCGCCTTATTACAACTGATATTTACTACAAGATATGGCCCCAATTCCAACTGGGGTCAACAGCAATAACATGCTAGTAAACATCAATATGTTCCATACCCTTAATAACTGTGAAAGAACGAAAACCATCACGTTCTAGCAGCCTTCTTACATCTGAGCCATACTACCAGATTTGGCCCCAATACCAACTGGGATCAACATTAATAATATGGTAGTAAAGAAAAATGAACACACCAGTTATAGTGTGTTCCATACCCTTAATAACTGTGAAAGAACCAAAACCATCACGTTCTAGCAGCCTTCTTACATCTGAGCCATACTACCAGATTTGGCCCCAATACCAACTGGGATCAACATTAATAATATGGTAGTAAAGAAAAATGAACACACCAGTTATAGTGTGTTCCATACCCTTAATAATTGTGAAGGAACGAAAACCATCACATTCTAGCAGCCTTCTTACATCTGAGAAATACTACCGGATATGGCCCCAATACCAACAGGGATCAACATTAATAATATGGTAGTAAAGAAAAATAAAGGGGCTAAATTCGCTCAACAAATGCTCCATAGACCACCAAGAATGCTAGAAACACAAGTCACAAATAGTGTGTTTGCAAGAGACTCACTTTAACAACTAAAATAACAATCATGATGAAAACTCAAAATGAAACTCAACATTCAACACTTAATGTCCATTCACGCCCCAATGAACGGCACGAGAAAGGGTTGAACCCTATCCCCATTGATTTTCATCTTAGTCTTCGAACCCCTGGCAGACAGAATTAGAACTGACCCAAACATCAAAGGCGTCAGTCACAAAGCATTGAACACAAAATCCACCTGTTCGCAGATGATGTCTTACTCATGCTAACCCATCCCACCATATCTCTGCCCAAGGTCTGTGAAGCTATTCAACAATTCTCAGAAGCTTCCTACTACAAATTGAATATACCCCAAACCCAGGTGCTCCCTATAGGATATCCGCAAACGGCCAGACAATCCCTACGAAATAAATAGTGTGAATGGAGACATAGCGATCCCTCTTATTTGAGCACAAAATTCCCCAAGAACTAAACCGATTGCCATAAACAAAATTCTACACCACTATTTATGCAGGCAAAAGCAGGTCTTGCGAAATGGTCGAAAATATAACTGTCCTGGCTAGGCAGGATCAACGCTCTGAAAATGATGATAGTGCCGAAATATTTATATTTAATGTGTACCCTTCCGATAGCACTCCCTAAGTGGACCAATAAGCTCCATTGCCCTCTTGAACACAAGATGGGCTCCACATTCCACCTCGTATCCATGAAACCCCTTTACCCAACAACTAAAGTAATGATAGAGGCATGGCGAATACTCAAAAAATAAACTCAACATTCCACACTTAAAGGTACTGTCTAGTCCTCAAAATGCATCTTCTAAATATTAATGCATATTAATGTCCTTTCAATGTACTTTAAAATGCATGTTTTTCATTTTGCAGTGCTTAAAATCTAAAATAATTACAGCTAGATGAAACTGTGAAATTACAGCAGTATGCACGAAGCCAGGACTGCCCACACTAGGTAAGTAAAAGTTTTTTTTTGTTTTTTTTGCTGCAAGAACCAATGAGAATAGTTGTATTCAAATGAATGGTATTTCCTGTCTTTCTAGTGATGTAATCAGACAATGTGTTGCACTGTAAAGAGATTCTACTTGAACACAAAATCGGCCTGTGCGCAGATGATGTCCTACTCACCCAACAACTAAAGTAATGATAGAGGCATGCCGAAAACTCAAAAAAAAAACTCAACATTCCACGGTTAAAGGTACTGTCTAGTCCCCAAAATGCATCTTCCAAATATTAATGCATATTCATGTCCTTTCAATGTACTTTAAAATACATGTTTTTCATTTTGCAGTGCTTAAATTCTAAAATACTTACAGCTAGATGGAACTGTGAAATGACAGCAGTTTGCAAGAAGCCAGGACTGCCCACACTAGGTGAGTAAAAGTAATTTCTTTTTTTTTGCTGCAAGAACCAATGAGAATAGTTGTATTCAAATGAATGGTATTTCCTGTCTTTCTAGTGATGTAGTCAGACAATGTGTTGCACTGTAAAGAGATTCTACTTGAACACAAAATTGGCCTGTGCGTGGATGATGTCCTACTCACCCAACAACTAAAGTAATGATAGAGGCATGCCGAAAACTCAAAAAAGAAACTCAACATTCCACGGTTAAAGGTACTGTCTAGTCCCCAAAATGCATCTTCCAAATATTAATGCATATTAATGTCCTTTCAATGTACTTTAAAATGCATGTTTTTCATTTTGCAGTGCTTAAATTCTAAAATACTTACAGCTAGATGGAACTGTGAAATGACAGCAGTTTGCAAGAAGCCAGGACTGCCAACACTAGGTGAGTAAAAGTAACTTTTTTTTTTTTTTTTTGCTGCAAGAACCAATGAGAATAGTTGTATTCAAATGAATGGTATTTCCTGTCTTTCTAGTGATGTAGTCAGACAATGTGTTGCACTGTAAAAAGATTCTACTTGAACACAAAATCGGCCTGTGCGTGGATGATGTCCTACTCACCCAACAACTAAAGTAATGATAGAGGCATGCCGAAAACTCAAAAAAGAAACTCAACATTCCACGGTTAAAGGTACTGTCTAGTCCCCAAAATGCATCTTCCAAATATTAATGCATATTAATGTCCTTTTAATGTACTTTAAAAAGCATGTTTTTCATTTTGCAGTGCTTAAATTCTAAAATACTTACAGCTAGATGGAACTGTGAAATGACAGCAGTTTGCAAGAAGCCAGGACTGCCAACACTAGGTGAGTTAAAGTAACTTTTTTTTTTTTTCTGCAAGAACCAATGAGAATAGTTGTATTCAAATGAATGGTATTTCCTGTCTTTCTAGTGATGTAATCAGACAATGTGTTGCAATGTAAAGAGATTCTACTTGAACACAAAATCGGCCTGTGCGCGGATGATGTCCTACTCACCCAACAACTAAAGTAATGATAGAGGCATGCCGAAAACTCAAAAAAGAAACTCAACATTCTACGGTTAAAGGTACTGTCTAGTCCCCAAAATGCATCTTCCAAATATTAATGCATATTAATGTCCTTTTAATGTACTTTAAAAAGCATGTTTTTCATTTTGCAGTGCTTAAATTCTAAAATACTTACAGCTAGAAGGAACTGTGAAATGACAGCAGTTTGCAAGAAGCCAGGACTGCCAACACTGGGTGAGTAAAAGTAACTTTTTTTTTTTCTTTCTGCAAGAACCAATGAGAATAGTTGTATTCAAATGAATGGTATTTCCTGTCTTTCTAGTGATGTAATCAGACAATGTGTTGCACTGTAAAGAGATTCTACTTGAACACAAAATCGGCCTGTGCGCGGATGATGTCCACACGATGGGCTCCACATTCCACCTCGACATCCATGAAAACCCTTCCTGTAAAACAATACAAAGTTTCTAGCAATCCATTTTTAATCTCATCAAAACAACTGTATCTGTTACGTTTGCCACCATACTTGATTGTGGCTTCTTCCTCATCCCCAACTCATTGCATACCCACTCCAAAAGACCGGTGAAACACATTCTAATAACCTGCCAAGCCAATATCGCAAAAGCCTGGAAACAACCTACAGCACCATCTATTGCAGAAATCATTCAAACCATCAACACCAATGAAGACTATGAATAGATGTCGGCGGTCCAGGAAAAGAAACTTGCACTCTGGTCGAAAACTTGGACCCCATGGAAACCCCACATATACAGGGAGGCAATTTTCCATCACCATAGAAAGAAAGCCCTGCAGCCTGATACCACCTAATCGTATTTAGTCCACACTGGAAGATCCCTGATGGCATCCCTGATGTTGCACCCCTTCCATCCCCACTTCCCCATCTCTTATCCTTCCCCCCCTTTAAAAAATAAATATATATATGTATATACACACCCAACCGCTCACTCTCATCTATTTAACATGTACTGTACTATATCGACAATATACTACATTTCTCCTGCCTGTTGAGCTATGGTACTGTATTTCCTGTGTATTACAAATAAAAAATGTTTAAAAAAATAAAACAACCTAATTCATTTATATCAACATACTCCTTAAAGGACAACTATATTAATTTATTTTGGGGGGACTTATTTTATACTCAATTTGATTCATATGCGTCTATTCACTAAAATTTTAATTTGGAGTTCAACTTTCAGTTTGACTTAGAAAAATAACCTGGGATGGAATCTTCCCCATTGAAAGTAATGGGAGACAAAATTTTGGAGAGTAAGTCAAATTAGGAACCTGATTTTGCCCCAGATGCCAGATTTGCACTCAGGAGCTGCACTGGAAACCAACTTTGCACCCAGGAGCTGCCCATGCAAGCAAATCTGCACCCAGAAGCTGTCCCAGAAGCCAGATTTGCACCCAGGAGCTGCCGAGGCAAAGCAGTCATGTGGTCAGAATTGGTGGATACTAATATTACTCATGTGGTAAGAATGGGTGGAGACGAATAGTAGTCACGTGGTCAGAATGGGTGGAGACTAATAGTAGTCATGTGGTCAGAATGGGTGGAGATCAACAGTAGTAGTCATATGGTCAGAATGGGTGTAGACAATTGTAGTCACTTGGTCAGAATGGGTGGAGAGTAATAGTAGTCATATGGTCAGAATGTGTCAGAGCTATTCTCATTGGTCCATGAGTTAAAGGGCTAGACAAATGATATAATCCTACCTCCCTGCACTGATTGGTTGATCTCTTCCACTTCCCCCTGATTGGTCATCAACTAGTTTGCCACCAAATTTAATTATCACCTTGTATTCCATGGTAAGTTAATCTGTTCATGGTTCTATTGTTCAATCAATGCTATCTTCTGTTTTGTTATGCTTTAATAAAGGTTCTTATTTTTCTTCTGTACCTGAGACCTATGTTCATGTGATTATTGAGACATAGAGCAGAGGGGACAGTGACTTTTATTTGGGACTTGCTGGCTTTCATTATGAGCTAAAGGAGGTGACTATCCATCCTAGGATACGTCTCCTTACAGAGAGTATTTGGAGAGTAATTATATGGTTCTCACGAGTGACAATTAGGGATGCATGGCAGTGGACCTAGAGCCCCAATCAGTAGGCCCAATATAGTCTCCTCAAACAAGTCAAACAATCTCCAGGGGAAAGTGCCTGCTCAGTGGGGACCTTCTCTGGGTAGGCATAGGTGTAATGTTTGGTCAGTGGGAACCATCTGTGACCAGACACAGGGTTTAGGTCCTGCTCAGTTGGGACCTTCTCCAGCCAGACAGAAGGTTTAGGTCCTGCTCAGTGGGGACCATCTCCAGCCAGACAGAGGATTTAGGTCATGCTAGGTGGGGACCTTCTCCAGCCAGACAGGGGATTAGTACCTACTCAGTGGGGAACCTCTCCAGCTAGACAGGGGGTTTAGGCAGTGGCGTCCTGAGGGGGGTGCGAGATGGTCCGGAGCACACCGGGTGACACTTATAGTGGGGGTGACACCCATGCTGGCGGCATCCCTTGCAGCGAATTGCAGCTGCAGCCACTGGATTCGGCTTCCGGAAAAAGAAAAAAAAGTTAAAATCAATGTGACCGGTGGCTGTGTTTCCCTCCTCCGTGCAGGAGGAAAGACTGCTGGAGAAATGGAGCAGCAAATAAGGTAAGTACTGGGGAAGGGGGAAGGATTGTGGTATAAAACAAGAAAAATACTGGCATATTGAGGGGTTAAATGCTGGCATATTTAATGGCAAAATAATGGCATATTGAGGGTTGAAATGCTGCAATATTGAATGGCAAAATAATGGCATATTAAGGGTTTGAATGCTGGAATATTGAATGGCAAAATAATGACAAATTGAGGAGTTAAATGCTGGATTATTAAATGGCAAAATTCTGGCATATTGAGGGGTTAAATGCTACAATATTGAATGGAAGAATAATGGCATATTGAGGGGTTAAATGCTGCAAAATTCTGGCCTTTTGAGGGGTAAATGCTGCAATATTGAATGGCAATGTTCTGGCATATTGAGGGGTTAAATGCTGCAATATTGAATGGCAAAATAATGGCATATTGAAGGGTTAAATGAGGCAAAATTCTGGCATATTGAGGGGTTAAATGCTGCAATATTGAATGGCAAAATTCTGGCATATTGAGGGGTTAAATGCTGCTATTTCTGAACTCAGGACAAATATTAGAAACTATTTAGCAGTGTTTTTTTGTTGTCTCTTGTAGATGAGTATACGATTTTTCAAATAAAAGTCAGACTTTTATTTTTTTTCATTTTGTGCCATATTTTTTTTTATTTCAAATTATATGCTATTATCAACATAATGATATCAAAAGAAAGCCCTTCTGATGACGATAAAAACGATATATAGTTTGTGTGGGTACACCAAATGAGACAGAAAAAAATTACTGCAAAACACAAACACCTCAGATATGTTAAAACATCCCATGTCATCAAGCATCGGAAAAGCCAAAAAAGTCATGTCACTAAGGGGTTAATAGAAAATTATATAACCCTGGAAGTAGTAACTGACAGACCAGCATGTTACACTAGCTGGGTGGAAAAGTATAACCATTATTACCTCAGTCTACATGTATGTCATGGGAGCTGCAGTCAACAACAAAAAAGTTAGTGTAACAATCCCAGTCTGTAACTACAAATCCAATAAAGTTATGGTGGTAATCGTGCTGACTGAATATTATTGTAGTTAGTGTTTGTACTGTAGACTTACTGTATAATGTAATATGGGGGTTGGTTGGGAGCAGTTGGTCAATATGCCAGTAATATTTTGCCACTCAATATGCCAGTAATATTTTGCCACTCAATAAGTCGGTAATTTCCCCTCAATATGCCATTCTTTTGCCATTTAATATGCCACTATTTTGCCATTCTACATGCCGGTATTTTTCCCCTCAATATGCCAGTATCTTGCCATTTAATATGCCAGGATTTTGCCCCTCAATATGCCATTCTTTTCCCATTTAATATGCCAGTATCTTTCCCCTCAATATGCCATTTAATATGCCAGTATTTTGCCCCTCAATATGCCATTCTTTTGCAAATTAATATGCCATTCTTTTGCCCCTCAATATGCCAAGATTTTGCCATTTAATATGCCAGGATTTTGCCCCTCAATATGCCAGGATTATGCCATTTAATATGCCAGGATTTAGCCATTTAATATGCAAGGATTATGCCATTTAATATGCCAGGATTATGCCATTCAATATGCCAGGATTATGCCAATTAATATGCCAGGATTATGCCAATTAATATGCCAGGATTTTACCCCTCAGGATGCCAGGACTATGCCATTTAATATGCCAGGATTTAGCCAATTAACATGCCAGGATTTTGTCCCTCAAAATGCCAGGATTATGCAATTTATATGCCAGGATTTTGCCCCTCAATATACCAGGATTATGCCATTTAATATGCCAGGATTATGCCAATTAATCTGCCAGAATTTAGCGAATTAATATGCCAATTAATATGCCAGGATTCAGCCAATTAATATGCCAGGATTTTGCCCCTCATTATGCCAGGATTTATCCACTCAATATGCCAGGATAATGCCAATTAATATGCCAGGTTTTAGCCATTTAATATGCCATGATAATGCCATTTAATATGCCAGGATAATGCCAATTAATATGCCAGGATTATGCCATTTAATATGCCAGGATAATGCCAATTAATATGCAGTGATAATGCCAATATGCCAGGATTATGCCCCTTAATATGCAAGGATTATGCCTTTTAATATGCCAGGATTATGCCAATTAATATGCCAGGATCCAGCCACTCAATATACCAGGATTGTGCCCCTCAGGGGCCCTGAAATTCCTGGTGGCGGCCCTGCCTCCAGCACAACGTGGTCTGTGAGACCACTTTCAACATTGAGCACCTTTCCTTCTGGCTGAGTGTTTCTGTTAGTGTGTGTGTATGTATGTATGTATGCATATATGTGACTGACTACCTGAGTGAGTGTGACTATGTGTGATTTAGTGTAGTCTACATTTTTGTTGCTGGTTCCTTAAACTCTGTTAAGTTTGTCAAGCCCTGTTATGTCCTTTAGGTGCAATGTGGGTGCAGAGGAATGGAATAAAACCCAGAAATGCAATTTTTCAATAACCTTTTTATTACAAATGAAAATAGTTGAATATTAAAAAAAAATCATAATCAAATAAGTATAACTGCAACTAATTGCATTAATAGATATCATATATATCATAGAGAGAGAGAGAGAGAGAGAGAGAGAGAGAGAGAGAGAGAGAGAGAGAGAGAGAGAGAGAGAGAGAGAGAGAGAGACTGTGTATAGATATGTGTGTAAATATATATTTTCATTGTTTTATAATTGTACTATAGATGAATGTGGCCTGCAGTCACCTCACGTGTATGGCATATTTATTGGGCTCCCATGTGTGGCATAATTAAAGAGCTCTTGTCCTTGGCATATTTAATGGCCCTGTGTGTGACATAATTTTAGGTCTCTTCTCAGTGTGGCATAGCTAATGGGGCTCCTGTGTGTGGCATAGCCAATGGGGCTCCTGGTAGTGGATGTATGAAATATACTTCCAGCAGAAGTGGTAGAAGTTAATACAGTGAAGGAGTTTAAGCATGCATGGGATAGGCATAAGATTATCTTAGATATAAGATAAGGCCAGGGACTAATGAAAGGATTACTTTACTGAGAGGGTAGTAGATGTATGGAACAGCCTTCCAGCAAAAGTGGTACCTCAGGGATCTGTACTTGGACCCATTCTCTTTAATATTTTTTATTAGTGATATTGCAGAAGGTCTTGTTGGCAAAGTATGTTTTTTTGCTGATGATACAAAGATTTGCAGCAGGGTTGATGTTCATGAAGAGATAAGCCAAATGGCAAATGATTTAGCTAAACTAAAAAAATGTTCAGAGCTGTGGCAACTGACATTTAATGTGGAAAAGTGCAAGATAATGCACCTTAGGCATAAAAACCCAATCTCAACATCTGAGGAAAGGGATTTAGGAGTAATAATTTCAGAGGACTTAAAGGTAGGTAGGCAAAGCAATAGAGCAGCAGGAAATGCTAGCAGAATGCTTGGTTGCATAGGGAGAGGTATTAGCAGTAGGAAGAGGGAAGTGCTCATGCCATTGTACAGAGCACTGGTGAGACCTCACTTGGAGTATTGTACGCAGTACTGGAGACGTATCTCCAGAAGTATATTGATACTTTGGAGAAAGTTCAGAGAAGGGCTACTAAACTGGTTCATGGGTTGAAGGATAAAACTTACCAGGAAAGGTTAAAGCATCTTAACATGTATAGTTTGGAGGAAAGACGTAACGGGGGGATATGATAGAAACATTTAAATACATAAAGGGAATCAACACAGTAAAGGACGAGAGTATATTTAAAAGAAGAAAAACTACCACAACTAGAGGACATAGTCTAAAATTAGAGGGGCAATGATTTAAAAGTAATATCAGGAAGTATTACTTTACTGAGAGGGTAGTGGATGTATGGATTAGCCTTCCAGCAGAAGTGGTAGAGGTAAACACAGTCAAGGATTTTAAGCATGCATGGGATAGACACAAGGCTATCCTAGCTATAAGACTGGGAACTGCGGACTAATAAAAAGTATTTTGAAAAATTGGGTAGACTAAATGGACCGAATGGTTCTTATCTGCCGACACATTCTATGTAGGTTAATACAGTGAAGGAGTTTAAGCATACCTGAGATAGGTATAAGGCTATCCTAGGTATAAGATAATGCCAGGTACTAATGAAAGGATTACTTTACTGAGAGGGGTGTGGATGTATGAAATGGCCTTCCAGCAGAAGTGCTAGAGGTTAATAGAGTGAAGGCGTTTAAACATGCGTGGGATAGGTAAAAGGCTATCCTAGATATAAGATAAGGCCAGGGACTAACGAAAGGATTACTTTACTGAAAGGGTAGTGGATGTATGGAATAGCCTTCCAGCAGAAGTGGTAGAGGTTAATAGAGTGAAGGAGTTTAAGCATGCATGGTATAGGTATAAGGCTATCCTAGATATAAGATAGGACCAGGGACTAATAAAAGTATTTAGAAGATTGGACAGACTAGATGGGCCAAATGGTTCTTATCTGCCGACTAGAGTTGAGCGGACACCTGGATGTTCGGGTTCGGCAGGTTCGGCCGAACTTCGAAAAAATGTCTGGGTCCGTGCTCGAACTTGACCCCGAACCCCATTGAAGTCAATGGGGACACGAACTTTTGGCCACTAAAATGCCTCTAAAAAAGTCCTGGAAAGGGCTAGAGGGCTGCAAAATGAAGTAAAATGTGGGTAAGAGTAGGACAAGTGCCCTGCAGGCAAATGTGGATAGGGAAATAACTTCAAATAACATAAAATACATACAAATTACAAATACAGCTGAGCCATAAAATAGCACTAGATGGAATCTTTGATTTTAGCTTTGGAAGAACATAAATCTAAATCTAAAGCATGGCTGCCAGGAGGATCAACAGAATTATCCATTTGAGAGAGGGTTGAAGTGCAGGGTATTCTCTTTCAGTTTATACTAAGTGACCCATAGGTTGAGGAGGCAGTGACCGTGGCGGTGTAGGTGGAAGCGGCGCTGGAGGAGGAGGAGGAGGTAGCCAGAATTTTTCAAAGTGCGCTGTATTTGACGGTTCTATTTGACTCTCAGATATGAAGTGTACCGCAAGACGCAAATGTACTATTTACCATTCAAAACTATTAGAATTTTTCAAAGTACGCTGTAAGCACAGTATTTGACGGTTCTATTTGACTCTCAGATATGAAGTGCACCGCAAGACGCAAATGTACTATTTACCATTCAAAACTATTAGAATTTTTCAAAGTACGCTGTAAGCACAGTATTTGACGGTTCTATTTGACTCTCAGATATGAAGTGCACCGCAAGACGCAAATGTACTATTTACCACAAAAAACTATTAGAATTTTTCAAAGTTTCTCCCTCCTCTACCCTGCGTGTGGGATCATGCGCAAAGGTCAGAGGGAGGGAACTCAGAAGCACACTGGCTGACGTAAGGTACATGGAGGAAGATCGGGAGCCCAAAACCCTGCTTTAAAAAGTGTGTAAGTGTCTGGCTGCGTGTGTAATTGTTTGTCTGCATGTGTAAGTTTTTGCCTGCATGTGTAGGTGTGTCTGTCTGTGTGTGTGTGTAAGTGTGTCTGTCTAGTGTGTGTAAGTGTCTGCCTGCATGTGTAAGTGTGTGTTCGTGTGACTGTGTATGTAGGTGTTTAAGTATCAGGAAATCAGTATGTATCTATGTACAAGTGTGGCTGCATGTGTAAGTGTGTTTTGTGTGTGTATCCATGTGTTTGTTTGTGTAGGTCTGTCTGTGTAACTAGGTACCTGTGTATGTGTGTGTGTGTGTGTAAGTCTGTCTGTGTTCTGTGTGTAAGTTTGTCTGTGTGTGTGTCACTGTGTTTGTGTGTGTAAGTCTGTCTGTTTGACTGTGCATGTGTTTGTGTGTATTAGTGTGAGTATGTAAGTGTGGATGTCTAAGTATCACAGAAATCTGTATGTGTGTAAGTTTTGTCTGTTTGACTTTGTGTGTGTCTGTGTATGTATTTGTGTGGTCCAAGTGTGACTGTGAATGTTTATGTAGGTGTCTAAGTATCACAGAAATCTGTGTGTGTGTGCAGGTCTGTCTGTTTGACTTTGTGTGTGTCTCTGTGTATGTATTTGTGTGTCTGTGTGTAAGTGTGGCTGTGAATGTGTATATAGGTGTCTTAGTATCACAGAAATCTGTGTGTTGAAATGTGTCTGTGTAAGTTTGACTGTTTTTGTGTGTGACTTGGCGTATGCATTTGTGTATGTATGTGGTGTACTGCTGTGATTCACTCACCCTGCACATCGTCTGTGATATATACATAAATATATAAATGTGTGTATATATCACAGACAATAATGTGCAGGGTGAGTGAATCACAGCAGTACAACACATACATACACAAATGCAAATGCCAAGTCACGTGTATACATATATCATTTTCACACATTGAAAAATGAATGTGGCCCACGCCCACATACATTTCTGGTGAAGTGGCCCTCTTCCGAAAAAACTTGGACACCCCTGCTATAAACCGACTCTATTTCGGTTTATAGAAAGCCAATAGCACGAATGGACAAATGATTTTCGTTTATTAACCATTTGTTCATTCGTTCATAGCATTACATGCATTCCATAAACCGAAAGTCTATAAATAGAGATGTCGGGAACATAAAATTTTCCGTTCGCGTACGGCGAACGCGAATTTCCGCAAATGTTCGCTAACGGGCAAACCGGGCGAACCGCCATAGACTTCAATAGGCAGGCGAATTTTAAAACCCACAGGGACTCTTTCTGGCCACAATAGGGATGGAAAAGTTGTTTCAAGGGGACTAACACCTGGACTGCGGCATTCCGGAGGGGGATCCATGGCAAAACTCCCATGGAAAATTACATAGTTGATGCAGAGTCTGGTTTTAATCCATAAAAGGCATAAATCACCTAACATTCCTAAATTGTTTGGAATAACGTGCTTTAAAACATCAGGTATGATGTTGTATCGATCAGGTAGTGTAAGGGTTACGCCAGCTTCACAGTGACAGACCAAACTCCCCGTTTAATGCAGCGCAAACAACCACAAACAGTCCATTTGCACAACCGCAAACTCCCCATTTGCACAAGGTTGGATACGAAGCTAGCCATGTCCCATTCCTTGTCCTCACTGATGTCATTGAAGGTCTCTTCCTCCACCCAGCCACGTACAACACCAAGGGTCCCCGAAAGGTGACAACAAGCCCCCTGGGACGCCTGCTGTGTTTGGTCTTCCACCTCCTCAAAGCCACCTTCCTCCTCTGACTCCTCTTCTTCAGACTCCTCTCTTTGCGTTGCCTCTCTCTGCGTTATTATAAGGTGTGTTAAGTAGTACTATTCCTATCAGTTTAATCCCTGTTACGTCCCCTATCAGGGGACGTGTATATGGCATCGATTTTAGGAACCGAGAGATGGAAAAAGATGCTTGGTCGGTCCTCCTACTTCAAATTTGGTGCACTGCGCGTGCAATCTTATGTGCCACCAGATAGGAGTGGTGTGTTAAGTAGTACAATTCTTATCAGTTTAATCCCTGTTACTTCCCCTATCAGGGGACGTGTATATGGCATCAATTTTAGGAACCGGGAGATGGAAAAAGATGCTTGGTCGGTCCTCCTACTTCAAATTTGGGGCACTGCGAGTGCAATCTAATGTGCCACCAGATAGGAGTGGTGTGTTAAGTAGTACTATTCTTATCAGTTTAATCCCTGTTACGTCCCCCTCATCAGGCTTTTTTTAGTCTAATGTATCGCCCACTGTCAGTCCCTTCGGGATCCATCCCTCATTCATCTTAATAAAGGTGAGGTAATCTAGACTTTTTTGACCTAGGCGACTTCTCTTCTCAGTGACAATACCTCCTGCTGCACTGAAGGTCCTTTCTGACAGGACACTTGAAGCGGGGCAGGCCAGAAGTTCTATCTCAAATTGGGATAGCTCAGGCCACAGGTCAAGCCTGCACACCCAGTAGTCAAGGGGTTCATCGCTCCTCAGAGTGTCGATATCTGCAGTTAAGGCGAGGTAGCCTGCTACCTGTCGGTCGAGTCGTTCTCTGAGGGTGGACCCCGAAGGGCTGTGGCGATGTGAAGGACTTAAAAAGCTCCGCATGTCCTCCATCAACAACACGTCTGTAAAGCGTCCTGTCCTTGCCGGCGTGGTCGTGGGAGGAGGATGATTACTTTTACCTCTTCCCCTGTTAGATTCCCGTTGTGCTGTGACATCACCCTTATACGCTGTATAAAGCATACTTTTTAATTTATTTTGGAACTGCTGCATCCTTTCCGACTTGCGGTAATTCGGTAACATTTCAGGCACTTTCTGCTTATACCGGGGGTCTAGTAGCGTGGACACCCAGTACAGGTCGTTCTCCTTCAGCCTTTTTATACGAGGGTCCCTCAACAGGCACGACAGCATAAAAGACCCCATTTGCACAAGGTTGGATGCCAAGCTACTCATGTCCCGTTCCTCGTCCTCAGTGATCTCACTGAAGGTATGTTCTTCCCCCCAGCCACGTACAACACCATGGGTACCAGATAGGTGACAACGAGCACCCTGGGATGCCTGTTGTGGTTGGTCTTCCTCCTCCTCCTCAAAGCCACATTCCTCCTCTGACTCCTCTTCTTCACAATCCTGTTCCAGCGTTGCCGCAGGTCCAGCAACTCTTCCTCTTCCTCTTCACGCTCATCTATGGCCTGATCCAGCACTCTACGCAGGGCACGCTCCAGGAAGAAAACAAATGGTATGATGTCGCTGATGGTGCCTTCGGTGCGACTGACTAGATTTGTCACCTCCTCAAAAGGAGGCATAAGCCTACAAGCATTGCGCATGAGCGTCCAGTAACGTGGCAAAAAAATTCCCAGCTCTGCAGAGGCTGTCCTAGCACCCCGTTCATACAAATAGTTGTTAACGGCTTTTTCTTGTTGGAGCAGGCAGTCGAACATTAGGAGTGTTGAATTCCAACGTGTCGGGCTGTCGGAAATCAAGCGCCTCACTGGCATGTTGTTTCGCCGCGGGATATCTGAAAAGTGCGCCATGGCCGTGTAGGAACGCCTGAAATGGCCACATACCTTCCTAGCCTGCTTCAGGACGTCCTGTAAGCCTGGGTACTTATGCACAAAGCGTTGTACGATCAGATTACACACATGTGCCATGCACGGCACATGTGTCAACTTGCCCAAATTCAATGCCGCCAACAAATGTATTCCGTTGTCACAAACCACTTTGCCGATCTGATCCACCTGTGCGTTCAGGGCGGACAGGAGTGCTGGTCCGGTGTCACTCTCTGCTTTCAGGCAAGTCAACCCCAAGACGGGGTGACACTGCCATATCCGGGATGTGGAATAGTACCTGGGGAGCTGGGGGGACCATGCTTTGCAGACCAGGTATCAGTGGTCAGATGGACCCTTGCCCCAACACTGTGTGCCAGACATGCCAATACTTCCTTTTGCACAATCGAGTACAGGTTGGGGATTGCCTGTTGTGCAAAGAAATTTCGGCCGGGTACCTTCCACTGCGGTGTCCCAAATAGCTGCAAATTTTTGGAACGCCTCAGACTCCACCAGCTTGTATGGTAAAAGCTGGCGGGCTAAGAGTTCAGACAAGCCAGCTGTCAGATGCCGGGCAAGGGGGTGACTTTGTGACATTGGCTTCTTACGCTCAAACATGTCCTTGACAGACACCTGACTGTGGGCAGATGAGCAGGAACTGCTCAAGGCGAGAGACGGAGTGGCGGATGGTTGAGAGGGGGCAAGGAGGACAGCAGTGGTTGACGTGGCTGAAGATGCTGGACCAGGAGGAGGATGGCGGCTTTGAGTTTGTGTGCTGCTTGTACTCATGTGTTGATCCCATAGGCGTTTGTGATGTGCGATCATGTGCCTTCGCAAAGCAGTTGTACCTAGTTGGGTGTTGGACTTCCCACGACTCAGTTTCTTTTGGCACAGGTTGCAAATGGCATCAATGTTGTCAGAGGCAGACACACAAAAAAAATGCCACACTGCTGAGCTCTGCAATGACGACATTCTGGTGGTGGCAACAGCATGCGTTGATTGGCGTGCTGTCTGGCTGACCCCGGGTGCCGGTGCATGCTGTCTGACTGTGCCACTAGCTCCATGCGACGACCTCCCCCAGCTTCCAACTCGTCTCCTCCTCCTCTCTGTCTCCCCATCTGAACTTTCCCCCTCTTCTTCTTCTCTTCTAGCGGGCACCCACATGACATCCACGGATGCATCGTCATCAACCGCTTCACTTGTATCTGACAACTCAGCAAAGGAAGCAGCAGCGGGTACAACATCATCATCATCACACCGTACGTCCATGTGTGTAATGCTGCCTGACTGAGACATATCCCTGTTATCTACATCCTCTGGCAATAATGGTTGCGCATCACTCATTTCTTCCAGCTGATGTGTAAATAACTCCTCTGACAGATCAAGTGAAGCGGCTGTGGTGCTAGTGTTGGCGGCAGGCGGGCGAGTGGTAACTTGAGAGGTGCCCGAAGCTAAGCTGGAGGAGGATGGTGCGTCATGGTTCCGAGCGGAAGCTGTAGAAGATTGGGTGTCCTGTGTTAGCCAGTCAACTATGTCCTCAGAACTTTTCGAGTTCAGGGTACGTGGCCTTTGAACACTGGGCATTATTCTAGGGCCAAAGGGAATCACAGCACCACGACCACGACGGCCTCTGCGGGGTGGCCTGCCTCTGCCTGTCATTTTTTTTCCGATTAGTGGTACTATGCGTCCAATCTACTGTGACAACAGATATGAGTGGTACTGTGCACTGGCAGAAGTTGGCAGAGTAGACGCTGTAGGCCTGACACACACGCTTGCAGACAACTAACTGCTATTCAATCTATTACAGTCAAAAAATTTTTTTTTAAATGTACACTACTGTTACACCAGATATGAGTTGCACTGGTGTGACACTGTGCCCTGGCAGGCCCTGAAACGCACACGTGTGAAGGAAACTGACTGCTATTATATTACAGTCAAAAAAGTTTTTTGTTTTTTTAAATGCAAGCCATTGTGACACCAGATATGAGTGGTGGCACTGGGCAAGTGGGCACAGTATACGCTGTGAGCCTGACACACACGCTGGCAGGCAGGCAACTGCAATTAGATTACACAGAAAAAAAAGAAAAAAAAGCAGACTGATGTTCTAGCCCTAAAGAGGGCTTTTTGGGGTGCTGTCCTTACAGCAGAGATCAGATGAGTCCTTCAGGACTGTAGTGGACACTGAATACACTAGCCTAGCTATCGATTTCCCTATTAAATCAGCAGCAGCTACACTGTCCCTCCTCTCACTAAGAATGCAGCTTCCGAATGAATCTAAAATGGATGCTGTCCAGGAGGTGGGAGGGTCTGGGAGGGAGGGTCTGCTGCTGATTGGCTGGAATGTGTCTGCTGACTGTGAGGTACAGGGTCAAAGTTTACTCAATGATGACGAATAGGGGGCGGACCGAACATCGCATATGTTCGCCAGCCGCGACAAACGCGAACAAGCTATGTTCGCCGGGAACTATTCGCCGGCGAACTATTCGGGACATCTCTATCTATAAACCGAAAGAGAGTCAGTTTATAGACTTTCGGTTTATGTAATACATGTAATGCTTTTGCTATTCTATAAACCGAAATAGAGTCCACATTCATACGAATATGTCAGTTGACCTATTCAATTGGCTTGTTTTGCCCAGGGGTCCACGATGTTGTTAAGACAGCCCTGCCTGTTACCCAAGACCCACTGAGAGAAGTGGAGGTTTTGTGCTGCCCTAGGCAGACAAATTTTGGGCACCCCCCCTACCCACGATGCACACCCACAACATGACCCATAACCCACGTTGCACACCAAGGACATGCCCCATCACCCAATTTACATGGCTCCATCACCCCATTACATACACATTGCCAATATTATTTGCCATTAATATTCCTCAGCTAATTTGCCCAATAATATGCCAGGTTATTTGCCATTAATAAGTTACAGCCAATTTCCCCAATAATATGCTAGTATATGCCATTTAATCAGCCCCTGCCAATTTGCCTAATATTATTCCAGTATTATTTTGTCATTAAGATTCCCCAGCCAATTTGCCCAATAATATGCCAGTGTTATTCTCCTATTGAATATGCCCCAGCCAATTTGCCCAATATTAAGCCAATGTTATTTGTCATTTAATATGCCCCTGCCAATTTGCCCAAAAATATGCCAGTGTTATTTGCCATTAATTAGTCCCAGCCAATGTGCTCAATAATATGCCAGTGTTATTTACCTTTTAGTATGCCCCAGTAAATGTGCCGAATAATATTCCTGTGTCATTTGCCATTTAGTATGCCCCAGTAAATGTGGCCAATAATATGCCAGTGTTAATTGCCATTTAGTATGCCCCCGTAAATGGGCCCAATAATATGCCAGTGTTATTTGCCATTTAATATCCCACAGCCAATTTGCCCAATAAAATGCCAGTGTTATTTGCCATTTATTATGCCCCAGTAAATTTGACAATAATATGCCAGTGTTATTTGCCATTTAATATCCCACAGCCAATTTTCCCAATAATATGCCAGTGTTATGTCCCATTATTATGCCCCTGCCAATTTGCCAAATAATATGCCAGTGTTATTTGCCATTTAATATGCCCCTGCTAATTTGCCCAATAATATGCCAGTGTTATTTGCCATTTAATATGCCCCAGCCGATTTGCCTAATAATATGCCAGTGTTATTTGCCATTTAATATCCCACAGCCAATTTGCCCAATAATATGCCAGAGTTATTTGCCATTTAGTATGCCCCAGTAAATTTGCCCAATAATATGCCAGTGTAAATTGCCATTTAGTATGCCCCCGTAAATTTGCCAATAATATGCCAGTGTTATGTCCCATTAACATGTCCCAGACAATTTCCCCCCATTTCCCCAATACTTACCTGTTTTTCTTGGTGGCTAGTGGCAGGCAGCATGGTCTCCTCCCCCTGCCGGCAGAGGAAAGGTTAGGGGGGATCTTCCGATCCCTTCCAATCCCAGTGGTAGTACCTAAAACTAAGTGAAATTAAGATCCCAAAGTTGCAAACCAATATTTAGTGGAGAATGTCAATGGAAGAGCTGGTCCCTTACAATTCTATTTGTCCCTCCAGATGTTACCATGATATCTGAGGAGGAAGAGACGAATGGACTGTACATCTGACCTGTCTGTTAAACTTAGCGCCTGTTGGAGAGGAATGGGTGCTTCCCTATTCATCAACCTATTTCAAAAGTCAGTTTTACTTAAATGGTCAATACAGTTTCAGATAGCTTTTGTACATTTAGGTACCAATGGGCTGGGAGACATTTGGGTGGCTCTCAGCCCCCTCTATTGTCGGGAGGGGCCAGGGCTACTTTCCCTGGCCCTCAAAGTATTATACAATGGCTGAGATTAAATGGCTGCCAGCCCATTGTTAATTGGGGCCATGATATTTTTTTTATATTTATGGGGCCGGATGTAATCCGCTGACACCATGGGAAACTGTTCCTTTTTCTTATTTTTTCTTTTGGGAGGACTTGGCTATTTTCACAAGTCTCATTCTTCCCCTTAGAAGTCCATAGGGAGGATAGAAGCTTCACTTCAGTTCGGTGTGTTTCGGCATTTTTCTTCTGAACATTCGATTCTTGATGTGCCACCAATGTGCCTCAAATCCGTCTGAAATTGGGTTGACCCTTTATTTTATTGCATTTCTTTATACTTTCCTATATTTATTTCACATTTATAGCTCATGATATATACCATTATACATTATTGATATACATCATTCTATTTTATTTTTTCTTTATTAGATTTATTTTTATCACATTGTTTTATTTTGTCACAAAGTTTTAATCACTCATAATATATATGTAACAATTATAGAGGTAAACGTACCGTGGTTCGTACGGAGAGGTAGGGACCCCAATAGCAGATAGACTGTTCTTGCCTGGCACCACCGATACCGAGGACTACAGGGCAAGCAGACTTCAATTGATGGCCACAGGCACGAACGTCCGCAGATCGGGTCTGGATGTGCTGCAGCCGTATAGAATAGTCGAGGGATAAGCCGAGTCGGGGAGCCAGAATCGAAGCAGAGTCAGAAGTACAAGCCGGGGTCAGGGGTTCCAGAGTTCGGGATAGTCAGAATATCGTAGCCGGGTCAGGGATTCCAGAGGGCAGCAGAGTCCAGGTGAGAGCCAAAATATAAGGGCAAAAACAGAGGGATAATCCAAAAAACACGCCAGGTCAAAGTCCAGTAAAGCAGAGTAACACAAAATCACAGAAAAATCAACTACGGAAAAGCTAGGAGCAATCCACGCAGAGATAGCTTGTATATTCAGCAAGCAAGTTTGAATTGCGCGCGTTATGGATTTAAAGGGCTTAGCTCCGCCCCCTTGACGTACGCGACGCACGTCTCTCTGCCCGTCGCCATAGTGACGACCGGGATAGCAGCGACCGAGTATTTTGTAGTGCACGCGCCTGTCTCCATTGACGGGTGCGTGCTGAAGAGGATCTCCGGCGGTGAGAGGAGTGGAGAGCCACGCTGCGAGGGACCCGTCGTGGGACAGGAATACCGGTCTTACAGAGCCCCTTCCCCAGGCGCGGACTCCGGGCGCGTTCCGGTGCAGGGCGCGACGGGTACCGGAGATGGTATGCACGTAAACAAGCCGGAGCATGAATGTGCGACAAAGGTTCCCATGAACGTTCCTCTGGACCGTACCCGCGCCAATGGATCAGATACTCGATGCGTCCTCTCCGCCATCGGGAGTCCAATATTCGTTGTACCACGTATTCCTCATGGTTTTCCACGACAACTGGAGCAGGGGGCGTAGGAATCCGACCGGTAAAGCGGTTGGCAATGTGAGGTTTAAGGAGAGCCACATGAAACACTGGGTGCACACGAAGTGAGGAGGGGAGTTTGAGATGCATCGTAACTGGGCTGAGAACCTTTAGGATAGGGTAAGGACCCAGGTATCTGGGACCCAATTTTCTGGATGGGCATGTCAACCGAATATGAGCAGCAGAGAGCCATACTTTATCCCCTATTTGGTACCTTGGCGGGGGTGAACGTTTCTGGTTAGCGTAATGACTTTGGGTATCTTGAGCGACCTCAAGGTTTTTACGTAGGGTTAACAAATGATGTGAGATGTGCAAGAGTCTATCCTTGACCTCAGGTACTGAAGTGTCCGTAACTAGACCTGGAATCGAGATAGGGTGGTATCCGTAGTTAGCGAAAAATGGGGACATCTTAGTAGAGGATTGTTGATGATTATTGTAGGCGAATTCTGCTGTTGGGAGCAGTTGGAACCAGTCGTCTTGTAAATAGGTGGTGTAACAACGTATATACTGTTCCAATATTTGATTCAATCGTTCGGTTTGACCGTTGGTCTGAGGGTGGAATGCTGTGGAAAGAGCAACCTGGATTCGAAGGTTATGACAAAAGGATCTCCAAAAACGGGAAGTAAATTGAACTCCACGATCCGAGGTGATGGACTGTGGCAGTCCGTGGAGGCGAAAAATAGAGGTGATAAACAAGGAAGCGGTAGTAGCAGCTGTGGGAACCCCAATGATCGGAATAAAATGGGCCATCTTGGTACAGCGGTCCACTACCACCATGATGGTATTGTATTTCTGAGAAGGAGGTAGGTCCACGATGAAGTCTATGGAAATGTCAGACCATGGTCTAGATGGCACAGGTAGTGGATGTAGCAAGCCCGCAGGTTTGGTTCTGTTGGTCTTGTTCCGCGCACACACATCGCAAGAACGGACATAATTTGTGACGTCCTTCATTAACTTAGGCCACCAGAAGTGGCGTTTCACAAGTTCTGTGGTCTTCGTGATTCCACCATGTCCTGCCATGAGAGAGTCATGGAGTAGCTGCAGAACTGTTAAACGAACCGGTTTAGGTACGTAGATTTTGTCTTGGTATTTGTAGTATCCTCCTTGGAAGGTGAGAGGAGGTATAGTACAAGGAAGTAAGGTAGACCGTGAATGAGTTTGTATCTTGTTAATCAGGGAACTCTGAGTTGTGAGGAATACGTGAGAAGGGAGTATCGTGTCAGGCGTGAGGTTCTCCACAGGCTGTATATCATAAAGGCGGGATAAGGCGTCAGCCTTCGTGTTTCGAGCGCCAGGTCTAAACGTGATGTGAAGATTGAACCTAGTGAAGAATAAGGACCATCGAGCCTGTCTGGGGCGAAGACGTTTGGCTTTCTTTAAGTATTCGAGATTGCGGTGGTCAGTATAAATGGTAACAGGATGCAATGCTCCCTCCAACAGATGTCTCCATTCCTCCAAGGCATACTTAATGGCTAACAATTCTCGGTCTCCTACATCGTAATTGGACTCTGGAGGTGTGAGACGATGGGAATAAAAGGCTACTGGGTGGAGGAGAGCTTTTTCCCCTTGTCTCTGGGATAAGACAGCTCCTACCGCTGCCTCAGAGGCGTCCACTTCCAGAAAAAACGGTGAAGAGGACTCAGGCTGTACCAATATAGGAGCTGAAGTAAAACGTTGCTTGAGCAAATTGAAGGCGTGTTGAGCTGCAGAGGTCCAAACGAAGGGGATATGTAATTTAGTCAGTTTAGTGATGGGAGCAACGATCTGTGAGAATCCTCTGATGAATTTGCGATAATAATTGGCGAAACCAATAAATCGTTGAACCGCCTTTTTGCAAGTAGGTGTTGGCCAGTTCAAGACCGTGTGGACTTTTCGTTGGTCCATCTGAATACTCCCTGGTGTTAGGATATATCCAAGGAATTCAATCTTGACACAGTCAAAAGCACATTTCTCAAGTTTAGCGTATAGCTGATGTGTACGTAAACGGTCCAGTACCTTGCGAACGTGCATATGATGTTCCTGGAGGTTCTTGGAGAAGATGAGTATGTCATCCAAATATACCACAAGGAATATATCCAATATGTCTCTGAACACATCATTCAAAAAATGCTGAAACGCTGCTGGGGCATTGCAGAGTCCAAAAGGCATCACCAAATATTCAAAATGCCCATATCGAGTCCGGAACGCTGTCTTCCACTCATCACCCTTGCGAATCCTGACCAGGTTGTATGCCCCACGTAAATCTATCTTGGTGAATATGTTGGCTCCTCTAACCCGATCCAATAGTTCAGGAATTAAGGGAAGTGGATACCGATTTTTGATGGTGATGTCATTGATTTCTCTATAGTCAATACATGGTCGGAGACCACCATCTTTCTTTCCGATGAAAAATATAGCAGCTCCGGCCGGGGAGGTTGAGGGTCGAATAAATCCTTTTGAGAGGTTCTCGGTGATATAGTCCTTTAAATGAAGCAGTTCTGGTTCTGATAATGAATACATTTTACCGAACGGGATAGAAGAGCCCGGTAATAAATCAATAGGACAATCATAGGGCCGTTCTGGGGGTAGTTTATCAGCCCCCTTCTTGTCAAATACATCGGCGTAGTCGGAATACTGAGCAGGAATGTTGATGGTTGCTTTATTGGAAACGGGGTCAGTAGTTGTCAGTAATGTAGAGGGGGTGTTCTGACAATGGAGTTGGCAGAACTCAGAAGGAAAGGATAGAGAGCCTTTCGACCAGTCTATTAGAGGGTTGTGTTGACACAACCAAGGCATTCCCAGGATAACTGGGAATAGAGGTGAGGTCACCACATCGAATTTAAGGACTTCCACGTGATCCGGGCCAATATAGACTTGTAGAGGAAGGGTCTCTAGAGCAACAGGTCCTGAGCTGATGGGAGTGCCATCTATCACCTGGATGTGTAGTGGCTTCTCCTTCTTGCGGGTTGGGATATGAAGAAGTTCCGCCGTAGAACTGTCTAAAAAGCAACGGCTTGCCCCAGAATCAACAATCGCTTGAACTGTGGCGGAGTTATGGGTCCACTGTAGAAACAGAGAGATGGACAAATGAGGGGAACCAGAAGACAAGGCTGGACTGCGACATGTATCAGATTGGACACTCTTACCTCCAGAAGATCGGGGTAGCCGAGGACAGGAACGAATGAGATGGCCTGGCTTGCCGCAGTAGAGACATAGGTTATTGAGCCTACGATGTTTCTTCTCCTCTTCAGTAAGGGGTCCTCGTGCGAGTCCTATCTGCATTGGTTCTTCAGATGTACTGGTGGTCGGAGAAGGGCTAGAAGGCTCCGGAAAGGATGCAGGGCGTCTAAAAGTGGGGGTGAGAGACGAGGTACGGTCCATTCTTCTCTCCCTTAACCTTCTATCTAATTGTACAACCGTATGGATAAGGTTGTCAAGAGAGGACGGCATACCTATGCGGGCAAGCTCATCCTTGAGGGTTTCTGATAGCCCTTGGCGGAATTGGTCTTACAGCGCTGGTTCGTTCCACGTGCTATCGATTGCCAGGCTTCGGAATTCTGTGACATACTCCTCCACGGGTCTTTTGCCTTGTCTAAGTGATCGGAGGGAGGACTGAGCGGTAGCAGTTCTAAGGGGGTCTTCAAACAGAGCATCCATCTCTTGGCGGAACGACGCCCAAGAATCCAGGGATGGGTGTTGAGAATGTAAAAGATGGTGCGCCCATGTTTGAGGTTCCCCCTGTAATAGGGAAATGACAGTCCGTACTTTCACAAAATCCGAAGCGTATGTCCTGGGTTGCAATGAAAATAGGAGTTGACAGGAAGTCATGAAAGCCCTGTATTTCTTCCTGTCTCCAGAGAATCGTTCAGGCAGGGGTACCCGGGGTTCTGGAGTAGCTGCAGATGCTGAATCCAACGGATGAGGGGCAGGTATTGGCGACGTCCCTTCGGACTGAGGGTATTGACGGTGGGCTTGTAATTCATGTAGCTGATGTTGGACGTGAGAATGGCCCGCTTGCAGATCCTGCATAGATTGGGTCAGGGCCGTTAGTTGCCGGGATAAGGCAGTTACCGCGTCCATGACTTCTGCGGGGTCCATGAAACAGGCTTGCTGAATTGTAACAATTATAGAGGTAAACGTACCGTGGTTCGTACGGAGAGGTAGGGACCCCAATAGCAGATAGACTGTTCTTGCCTGGCACCACCGATACCGAGGACTACAGGGCAAGCAGACTTCAATTGATGGCCACAGGCACGAACGTCCGCAGATCGGGTCTGGATGTGCTGCAGCCGTATAGAATAGTCGAGGGATAAGCCGAGTCGGGGAGCCAGAATCGAAGCAGAGTCAGAAGTACAAGCCGGGGTCAGGGGTTCCAGAGTTCGGGATAGTCAGAATATCGTAGCCGGGTCAGGGATTCCAGAGGGCAGCAGAGTCCAGGTGAGAGCCAAAATATAAGGGCAAAAACAGAGGGATAATCCAAAAAACACGTCCAGTAAAGCAGAGTAACACAAAATCACAGAAAAATCAACTACGGAAAAGCTAGGAGCAATCCACGCAGAGATAGCTTGTATATTCAGCAAGCAAGTTTGAATTGCGCGCGTTATGGATTTAAAGGGCTTAGCTCCGCCCCCTTGACGTACGCGACGCACGTCTCTCTGCCCGTCGCCATAGTGACGACCGGGATAGCAGCGACCGAGTATTTTGTAGTGCACGCGCCTGTCTCCATTGACGGGTGCGTGCTGAAGAGGATCTCCGGCGGTGAGAGGAGTGGAGAGCCACGCTGCGAGGGACCCGTCGTGGGACAGGAATACCGGTCTTACAATATATTTGCTACACAGTATTGATGATTCACATTATTTTATATTTAGCACATTTTTTTAGTACACATTCTTGTTTCTTATTTATATTTAATTAATTCTTATTTTCAGATTTTTAGATGTATTGTACTGTATTTGCTCGAATATAAGACTACCCTGATTATAAGACGACCCACCAAACTTTGGATATTCCTTTAGGAAAAAAAACTAAAAGCCTGAATATAAGACTACCGTATAGGAAAAAAGTTCAACTTGTATATATTCACATGTAAATTGCTTTTTAATATTTAATAAAATTTATGATATAAAAAAAATGCATTTCTTGTTTTTATTTCCTTTTATGTGCCAATGCTGCCTCTTTCTCTCCCCTTACCCCCAGCATTGTCACCCTCACTTTTTGTGTCTCTCTCCCCACCTCCCTCCCCTTGTGTGTCTCTCTGCCCCCCTCCCCTAGAGGTCAGCTCTGCAGGGGACCTGGATCCCAGTCTTATAATCTGACCTCGATTTGACCTCGACTTTTTCATTTGATCTGAAAAATATATTCGAGCAAATACGTTATTTAATTTTTTTTTTTATATGTCATTCTCATCACTCAGCATTAATCACACATTTTATATTTTTACATTTATCACCTATAAAGATAGATTTTTTTTTTTTACTACATTTATTTGTATTATTACACTTTTATGCTCATGAAAGTCATTCTTTCTTAGTTCCACTTTTGTATGTATAACAAGATATTACTGGACACAGTTTATAGCATTGCCATTTTTGTTGTATTAGTTCACAGGTGTGTAGAATCACATTGTTTCATAGTGGTGTTTCTGGAAATTCTCAGGCAGCTTACACATAAGCACGCATGTGTGAAACGCGTTGAGCAGTCGTGGTACTTTGTGATCTGAGTAATTATCATAATAAAATATCTCCACAAGCTGCCTACATTCTACACATTGTTGGTTGCAGCGTTTTTCACACAACTGAATTTTTCGCAGTGGGCACCAGAGCATGATGCCATCCTTTCTCAAGAGAATACTTGGGACAATGGGTGAGAGACAGCGGGGGCTATTCACTTATAGGTGAGTTGAAGATGAGTTCAGTTTGCCTAGCTGGGAAAACTCACCAAGTTTGTCCCTCAAAAAAATATATATAGCTAAATTGAAGACCTGAAATGTTCATCTCACCACATATCACCTAGAACTCACCTTTTAGTGAATTCCCTCCAATATATTGCTCTTTTTTCCATGTTGTTAAAGAGTCTAACATGTGTTATGGATAAGCTGGCTACAGTTTTCTGTAAGCTTGAAGGAAAATCCTCAAATCATTAGTCTTTGTGCAGTTCCACTGCCATTCACCAAAGCACTTAGAACAACCATGAGTACTTGTGTTGTGTGATAATAGAGGTTGAGTGGGGAAAATGTAGGCATTAATGCACAATCTGTATTGTGTTTCTCGTAAATGTTCACATTGTGTGTTTTTAATAGTTTTTGTAGTATTTTCAGGAATAGTACTTAATTTGCAAAGCCATACACAAAATATATATTTTAGTTGCCTGTTGTGCACAAATATTGCCATAAAAGTGGTCAGTAGTAAGTAAAACTACTTTTGAAAAAATCAATTTGCTGTGCAGTGTAAGCATAACTCATTGAAAAAAATAAAGCAATATATTTCCTACTACCTGTTACAATATTGACATAATTATATAGTAGATTTGATTAAAAACAAGACTATTAAAAGGTATTAAAGGGACATTGTCACCTAAATGTTTTTTGACCTGCTAATGGAGAAAATAAAAATTGACCATGACTGTGCACTGAGGCGCAAAATGGATTCATAGCCGGATTTCACAAATCTAAAAATGTGGCCACTCAGGATCCTTGAAATCAGGTCTAAGCAGGTCAGCAGTTCGGAAACCAATGCATTGGAGGAATTTGGATCAGGATATTTTTGCCATAAAAAACCGAGATTTTCAGTTACCCAATGTACCCCCGAAGTACACTACCAAAGATTTGAAAGTACTTGTTTTGAATATCCATCATTATAATATTTGCTTAAAAGATGATATTTGGACATATATGGCCATGTGAAAAACAATGGAGGAAGGTCAGATTGTGGAGGCGCTCCTGATGTGCTTGCTGTTCATCACCTTTGGGATCCACTGCCTTGGGGGAGGTGTTGTTTAGGACATTGCAGTACAAAATATAGGCATCATGTTCACTTACAGTTCGCATGCATGGTCATCTAAATCCTGAACTATGGTACATTGCCATCCCTAATACTAGGGTTACACATTCCTATCACTTTAGCATTCAAGTACATAGATGTCCACATTTAGGTGCACATAGATGTTCAGTAGTATGTACATAGATTTCATTCCAGAGGTAGCCAGCTACATTTGCATGAACATGACACATGAATGATTTGAACCATGTCTGGGTGTTTTTTTTTGATTATTCATTGCTCATGTTCAGTGTCTAGCCAAATCTGGTTATCTGCACCTAAGGAATATTGCACCCATTTGCCCTTTCCTTAGTGAAGTGACTGACAAAATCCAAGTGAACTCACTTGTGAACTCTTGCCTAGACTTCTGTAATACTGTCCTGACTGGCCTACCTCTGGCTCATCTTTCTCCCCTGCAATCTATTAAAAATACAGCTGCCAGGCTCATCTTTCTCGCTCATAGTTCCAATTTGACTGTACTCTGCTGCGCCCTCCACTGGCTTCCTGTCTGCTCTAGGATAAAACTCTATCTTTAACTTACAAAACCCTCCGCTCTTCAATCCCTCCCTACATTGTCTACCCTGTGTGACCCTTATTCTCTTCAAATAGACTTAGACTGCAAGATTTTCCCTGAGCTGCCTCCTTTCTCTGGAAGTCCCTCCAGCTCTCTCCATCTTTCTCAGAAAGTCTCTCAAAATCCACCTCCTTAAGGAAGCTTACTATCATCACACTAGAATACCTGTTAATTAGCTTATCCCACCTAGCTTTCACTGTCCTCAAACACTGATAGGAATGACACAATGACAATTCATCTTGCTGGAACACATTTAATTAATCTCTGACCAAACCCATCTATCTCCAACATCTATCTTGTATCCCTAATACAACACTACTACCACCTTCCCTTGACCCTTTCGCTGCCTTATGTGCCTCTTGTCCACCACTCCCTCTAATATTGTAAACTTACCAGCAGGACTCTCTATTTCATATATCAGTCTCTTGCTGTTCATCTAACTTAGCATGTAGTCCCCATGTAGTCTTTACCTAGTGAAGAGTAAGAGGGCAGCTGACACCATGGCCAGCTGAGCCATCTGTGAAGCCTGCTGAAGTCCAAGGTGGAGCTACCAGAGCTTCTGCATTCTTTACAGGATCAAGGGACCTTGTGATTAGATGATACTGTGGATTTAGGGGGCACAGTGCCAGCTGCTAGGAGTAAAATTTGAGAATAATGTTAATACATATCAGAGAGCGTTAATTTTGACGGGATATTTTCATTTCGTTTTACTCAGTCTTTTCACTAAAATGGCATTTTAGTTTGGTCGTATTTTAGTCATTTGAATTGTTTTCATTTTATTCCAGTTTTAGTCGACTAAATCTCCAGCAGTGAGGGAGGGAACAAGTCTGAGAAGGCTGTTACACAGCGTTAAGTTAACTTGCTAGGGAGATGGGAAGGGAACCACTCACGTGACAGTACCAAGCAAATCAGATGGAGGAGGATCCTCTTTCTCTGCAGTTTGCAGGGTATTTTTTCAGGGGGCAGACACGCACAGAGTGCCAATCCAGCTGCAGACAGAGTAAGAGAACTGGATGTTGGCAGAGAGCCATGGGTGTCAGAAGTCCAAATAGGTAAATGCAATAGTCCCTCCTTAACATTTTAGTCACATTTTAGTCTGTTGATGAAAATTGCAATTTATTTTAATCACACTTTTAGTCCTTAGTTTTTATTTAGTTATTGTTTAGTTTTAAACTGAAAAGATGTAGTTGACGAATACTATGACGAAAATGTTTAGTCGATGAAATTAACACTGATATCAGATGACATACATAACCCATTAATGGATGTAGTTACGACCAGACAAATCAGTGTCAACTGACCCCTCAACCCCTGTGACGGTCTCTGGTCTCATGACCTGCAGTAGCTCCTCCTTGAAATCCAGCAAGTCAGCTGACTCAGGAGGACCTCCGCCAGAGGCTCTGGCAGAGCGCCTGCCTTGGAGAGCTCCCTCTTCACCTGCCGCTTGGTGTCAGCATACCTAAAATATGGAACATTGCTATTGGTACACTATCATTAATCATCTGTACATGTTATTCCTGTTTATACCTATTTATTCATTATTTATGGGACAGTTTTGTTTCTTTAGCTTTCATTTTCATGTTGCAGTACTTATATGGAATATTGCTACTGGGCAAACCCTTGAGATAACTGGTGGAACCACATTGAGCTGCTACATTATAGTGCCATGCACTTTCATAATTCTTTTGTGCATAAATATTAATTCAAGCGGGGCTGTAGTTTGTGAGGCTGGAAAGCAAACGGTTCCTTCTAGTATAGGCACCTGTGATAATAAGAAAATAAAGTGGAAGTACCGTATTTGCTCGATTATAAGACGAGGCTTTTTTCAGAGCAAATGCTCTGAAAAATCCCCCTCGTCTTATAATCGAGGTCTCTTATAATCTGACCTCAAATTGAGGTCAGATTATAAGACATGGATCCAGCTCCCCAGCAGACTCAGACTGCTTCCGTCCGGCACGACCGCCGGGGCTTCTGTGAAGAAGCCGGGTACTTCCGCTTTCGTCACAGAAGTCCCGGCGAGCGTGCCGGGCGGCAACAGGGGATGTCTGCGCTCAGCTGTCCGTCATAATAGACTGCCGTGTCGGGCAGCATGGAGGGTGTCTGCAAGTATCGTGCAGACATCCCCCGGCTGCCCCCACTAGCCACCAGGGATCAAGGTAAGGGGAAGGGAGGGAGGGGGGGGGGGCAGAGAGACAGGGGGAGGGAGGGAGGGGGGCAGAGAGACAGGGGGAGGGAGGGGGACAGAGAGAGAGGGGGGACAGAGAGACAGGGGGAGGGAGGGGGGCAGAGACAGAGTCAAGGGGAGGGAGGGGGTTAAGAGACAGAGACAAGGGGAGGGAAGGGGTTAAGAGACAGACAAGGGGAGGGAAGGGGTTAAGAGACAGAGACAAGGGGAGTGAGGGGGTTAAGAGACAGACAAGGGGAGGGGGGAGAGAGAGAAAAATGGGGGCAAGGGAAAGAGAAAGGCAGCATTGGCACATAAAAAGAAATAAAAACTAGAAATACATTTTTTGATATCATAATTTTTTATTAAAAAAGCAATTTACATGTGAATATATACAAGTTTAACTTTTTTCCTTTAGGGTAGTCTTATATTCAGGCTTTTAGTTTTTTTCCTAAAGGAATATCCAAAGTTTGGGGGGTCGTCTTATAATCAGGGTCGTCTTATAATCGAGCAAATACGGTAATAAAGAAAAATATTATATATATTATCTATATATATATATTATATATATGGATTAACCCCTTAACAACAAGAGGACATTCCATGTCGTCATGGCATTTTTTGCCATACGGACGGAATGACAGCATGGAACGTCTTGTATTAAAATGAGCTGGTGTTCCTGCAATGGCTCAATATTGAGGCAACCTGTAGCACCTGCCTGGGCTGTGTGATGGCGGATGGCAGTTTGGAAGGCAGCATGCCATTACAATATGGCACTGCCCTGTTCAGGCCATAGTGACATTACACAAAAAAAACAGCATTATTTTGCCTAAGATCTAAGGTTAGGGTTAGCAGTAGGGATACAGTTAGGGTTACTGTAGGAGAAAATTGTAAAAACAATCTACAGAAAAACATGTAAACATTGAATATCTATAAACATAGGACATATATTAAAACCAATTAACAGATTTTTGTATAAAAGATTTGTCATGGGAAAATTAAAAAATAATGGTATTTAAATAAAGACCTTCTTATCCTAAAAAATATACATAATTTGTGGGTATAGTAAAGGAGAAAGAGGAAAATTACAGCTAAACTCAAACACAGCAGAAGTATAAACAGCTATCAACATAGGTTTTCCTTTCTTATGGTGCATGCTAAATTGTAATAGCAAACCTCCAATACTAATAATGGAAACGCTTTCTGAAGGCTGGCTGTGCAGGAAGTAAAAATTCAAGCTTACCACCCTGTGAGTTCACAGTGTGGCAGTGCTCTTGTTAATAGAGATTTCTCTGTCAAAGTAGGGTTGCCACCCAACCGGTATTTTACCAGCAGGCTGGTAAAAAAAAATGGCTTGCTGACAATGTTAAGTCTATGGAGGACAATATTCTTTTGTATAAAAGGTGGCAACCCTATCTCAGAGTTCATTGCATATGATCAGGACAAAGCCAATCCAGGTATTTGAAGCACATTTTTAATGTAGCATGGCAGCACCCTTCCCAATCATTATCCACAGATAACAACATATAGAAAAGAAAGACAAAAGTGCCCAAAATGCTGCATTTTGTAGACCTGTTGCAAAATATGTTGCAGCACAAATTCTATAAGCCGAAAGTCTATAAACCGAACGACCTTCGGTTTATAGAATACATGTAATTCTATGCTATTCTATAAGCCGAAAGTCTATAAACCGAAGGTCGTTCGGTTTATAGACTTTCGGTTTATAGAATAGCATAGAATTACATGTATTCTATAAACCGAAAGTCTATAAACCGAACGACCTTCGGTTTATAGACTTAAGGCTTATAGAATAGCATAGAATTACATGTATTCTATAAACCGAAAGTCTAAAAACCGAACGATCTTCGGTTTATAGACTTTCGGCTTATGGAATACATGTAATACTATTAGCTTTCTATAAACCGAACTAGAGTCCCCATTCATAAGAAATTCTTATTCTTATTCTTAGACCTTCAGCTAAGTACACTTGCAAACAATAGCATATGATGAAATAATATTTTATTCATAGACATGTAGCTGCTTTAAAAAGCTCAGTTTAAAATGTTTCCAACAGATCCTCTAGATTGTAAGCATGCACGCGGAGCTCTCTACCTCATGTATTAGTCTGTTCTTTTTCGTGTAACTTAGTATGCAGTTCCCCTCTATACACTGTACCTAGCGCTACACAAATTGTTGGCACAATTTAAATAAATGTCGATATGTAATTGTCATTTGTAGATATTACTGCTTTTGGCCAACTTGAAATAGCATCACAATGTTTAATGCTTTAGAAGAAATTCTGTTGCCAGAATCAAACTGGAACTTGTTTTTTCCTGAGTTGTCCTAAATGCTCCCAGGATTACACTGTGCATTATGGGAGATAGAATGCACTATAGCCACTGGTCTGCAAAGAAAGGTAACAGGAAGTACTGCTTTATTAGAAAGCATTTATTCCATTTACAGAAAAATATAATACAGAACACATTTTAAATAAATCAGTGTAAGAAACTGTTGTACTATATGAGAGCGTAACAAGGATAATATTGTTTTAATTTTATTTATGTAAAGACATTTTCACATGGAATTTAGAAAAAAATATGAATTATATATATTATGTGAACATTAAAAGCATTATTCATTCATTATTAACTTGGACCAGCCAGGGCATACAGTGGCCCCTGCACTAAAACTGCTTGGAAATTCATTATTTGCTGATCTTAATCAAGTCGAGAATTAGGAAATCATAAATTTGCTGAACACTTTATTCAATTTCTATGCTAAAAAAAATATGTTGCAACACAAATACTGTACATTAAAATATTATATATTTATATACAGACCAGTCATAACATTAGGACCACCTGAATAATATTGTGTAGGTGCCTTTTGGAGGTCAAAACAGGCCTGATCTATTAAGGTGTGGACCTCACTAGACCTCTAAGGGTGTGCTATGGTATTTGGCACCAAGATGGTTAGCAGCAGATCCTTTAACCCTTTAGTGACATGACTTTTTTGGCTTGTCCGACGCTTGGTGACATGGGCTGTTTTAACATTTCTGAGGTGTTTGTGTTTTGCTGTAATTTATTTCTGTCTCATTTAGTGTACCCGCACAAACTATATATCTTTTTTCATCGTTATAAGAAGGGCTTCCTTTTGATACCATTATTTTGATAATAGCATATAATTTGATGTAAAAAAATAATAAACGATGGCAAAAAAATTAAAAAAGAAATTTTTTTATGACTTTTATTTGAAAAATCGTATACTCATGTACAAGAGACAACAAAAAAACACTGCTAAATAGTTTCTAATATATGTTCTGAGTTCAGAAATAGCCCATGTTTTATGTTTTTGTGCTATTTTATTCATGTTACAGGGCCAGAACTATAAGTAGTGCAAAGCTATTTTAAAATCCTTTTTTTCAAAATTAGCGATAGTGACACTGATTTCTGTACTAAATCCATGAATGACCCCCAACATGTACATATTGTTGAAAACTAGACCACTCAGGGCATTTAACTTGGGGTATTTTGACACATTTCATGTAGCCATGTTACCAACAATCTTTGCCAAAGTTTGCAGCAAAAAATATTTTTTTTAAATTTTTCACATAGATTGCAATTTAGGTAAACATTACCTTAAAATGTGAAGGGGTATTTCCAAATAATACCTCAATATGTGTTCAGCAACATCTCCTGAGTATAGGCATACCACCCATGCATAGGTTTGTTGGTTTGTTTTGGGGCTAAAAGGCCACATTTAAGGGGTGCGCATTTTGGTTTTCCAACTTGGAATTCTGACATGCAGAAAACTTGTGCCCATGTCCCATTTGGGACATTTTTGAAGCCAGAAAGTGTATTCTACCCCAAAAAGCCATATATTTTTTAAAACTAGACACCCTAGGGTATTTCAGATGGTAGTATTTTAACAATTTCCATGCACTAATTATACTACCAGCCTATGTCAATGTTTTGGGTAGTAATTTTTTTTCACATACATTGTACTTTGGGCATGAATTCACAGATCCTGTTATATGTCAGTGCCAAACAACACCTCAATATGTGTTCAGCAAAATCTCCTGAGTACAGGGATACCACCCATGTATAGGTTGGTTAGGTTATTTGGGGGTTAAAAGGCCACATTTGAGAGGTGCGCTTTTTGGTTTTCCAACTTGGAATTCTGACGTGCAGAAAACCTGCGCCCATGTCCCATTTGGGACATTTTTGAAGCCAAAAAATGTATTCTACCCCACAAAGCCATATATTTTTGAAAACTAGACACCCTAGGGTATTTCAAATGGTAGTATTTTAACACTTTCCATGCACTAATTCTACCACCAGCTTATGTCAATGTTATGTATAGTAATTTTTTTCACATACATTGTACTTCGGGCATGAATACACAGATCCTATTATGTGTCAGTGCCAAACAACACCTTAATATGTGTTCAGCAACATCTCCTAAGTACAGGGATACCACCCATGTGTAGGTTAATTAGATTATTTGGGGGTTAAAGGACACATTTGAGACGTGCGCTTTTTGGTTTTTCAACTTGGAATTCTGACATGCAGAAAACCTGCGCCCATGTTCCATTTGTGAAGCCAGAATGTGTATTTTACCCCATAAAACCATACATTTCAGCAAACTAGACACCCTAGGGTATTTCAAATGATAGTATTTTAACACTTTCCATGCACTAATTCTACCACCAGCCTTGTCAGATTTTAGGTTAGTAATTTTTTAATGTTTTGTTTCCACATACATTGTACTTCGAGCATGAATTCACAGATCCTGTTATGTGTCAGTGCAAAACAACACCCCAATATGTGTTCAGCAACATCTCCTGAGTATAGGGATACCACCCATGCACAGGTTTGTTGGGTTGTTTGGGGGCTAAAATGCCACGTTTAGGGAGGGGTGCATTTCCAACTTGGAATTTTGACATGTAGTCAGCCTGCGCCCATGTTCCATTTGGAACATTTTTGAAGCCGCCCAATGAATTGTACCCCATCAAACCATATATTTTTGGAAAATAGACATCCTAAGGTATTTCAAATGGTGGTATTTTAATACTGTATATGTACTAATTCTACCCCCAGCCTTTGTAAAAGTTTGTGGTAGTTCTTTTTTGGGAGTTTTTTTTCCCACATGCATTGTACTTCAGGCATGAATTCACAGATTCTGGTATATGTCACTGCCAAACACCAACCCAATATGTGTTCAGCAACATCTCCCGAGTACAGGGATAGCACCCATGCATAGGTTTGTTTGTTTGTTTTTTGGCTAGAAAGCAACATTTGTGAGATGCGCATCTCAAAATTCCAACTTGGAATTTTGACATGTAGTCAACCTGCGTCCGTGTCCTATATGGGATATATCTTTGAAGCCAGCCAATGTAATTTACCCCCACCAAACCATATATTTTTTAACAGTAGACACCCATCACTCCTTGTGGCAAGGGCTCAGCAGCCACCGATACATCACTAGATGATGTATCAGAAAGCTGACCAGGGTCAAAATCGAACCCTGAGTCCGCGGCCTCAGAATCAGTGCGTAAGCAGTGATCTCGAGCAAAGAAGGGGTTAATAGCTCTTAGAAGAGCCTATCTAGTACTGTAATACATTACAGTACAAAGTAATTAATCCAAAAAACAGTGCAGACAGCAAAACATACTGTTGCTGTGAAAGATTACTGCTTATACAGTGATGAATGGCAGGGAAGGGGTTAATACACAGTGAAAGACTTACATAAAACCTGCCAATTTTATAAAATGTTATTTTATATCACTAATACTGATCTGTATATTTTTCCTTACATGTAATCCCCTAGCGGGTATGTGTAAAAAATAAAAATAAAAAAAAATATGCAGACAGATAAAAATTGCTTTGGCGTCAATATCATTGCCGAAGCAGTGATCGACGGCAAAGAAGCGGCTAATAACTCTTAGAAGAACCTTTGTAGTACTGTAATAAATGACAGTACAAAAAAAATTAACCCCTTAAAAATGCACAAACAGCAAACATAAATGCGCTGATGTGCACGATCACTGCTTACGCAAGATCAGTGGCAGGGAAGGGGTTAAACGCAGGGAATTGCTTTAATAAAAATTTTTTTTATTGTTTTATTATTCGTGTGTTGTGTATTTATTGTTTTTTTGTACTTTTACTTACTTTTATAACTTTGATCTATCTCTCTCCCTCACTAAAAAAAATGTGAGGAGAGGGAGGCAGATCATAACTGGTCAGATCAATATAGGGTTAATATTGATCTGACCAGTCAGTGGGGATGCTCATCAGAACATCCCCACTGCTTGTCAGCGTGCCTGGCAGTCACTGATTGCCTCTGTGAAGAGGCAATTGTGTGACAGCCAGAGAGCACAGGAAGCAGGTACTTCCTGCCTCCTGTGCTCTTGCCCTTAGAAGGGCAGCACCATCTTGGTCACACAGTGACCAAGATCGTGCATTTTTTTTTGTGTGTTCCTGATTGCCTCGACTTGCGAGGCAATCAGAAACACTTACTGAGCATAGGAAGCGAAAAACAAAAAATTTGCTTCCTGTGCTCATTTTTTAAATGCCCGCGTTTTAAAGGCGCTGTGCCTTTAAAACCGGCATTTCAATCGCTCTCCGGAGCGATCGAAATGCCGACGGGCATTTTTTTTAGTATTGTAAGATGCTTCGGAAGCATCGTTACAATACCGCTTGAGCACTGAAAGCGAAAAAACTACGCTTTCAGTGCTCGTTTTGACACAGGACGGACTAGGTCCTTCCTGTGTCACTAACGCCTCGGCACACAGGACGGACCTAGTCCATCCTGTGTCGCCAAGGGGTAAAGTCCTGTAAGTTGGGAGGTTGGGCCTCTATGGATCGGACTTGGGTGTCCAACCAAACATGGGGGAATTGGAGGCCAAGTCAATATCTTGAACTCGTTGTTGTGTTACTCAAACCATTCCTAGGTAGGTGGAACGTGTCAAAGTAACATTGGCCAAATCATGGCACTGCTTCCACCAGCTTGCCACCTGTCAGCGGTCATAATGTTATGGCTGATTGGTGTATATATATATATATATGAAGAACAAGGTTTACCCCAAAATATGCACATTAAAGGGTTTATATAAAGAGTCTAGTAAAAAAAAAGTCCAAAATGACTTTTTAAGATAAATTTGCACCTCAAAGTGTGAAAGACACAAATAAGAATATAGAAAATGCAGACACAGCACAATATTTAGATAACTCCCTGTACATGTATATAGGATCTTTACTCCTAGATAACCAGCTTGAGTCAAAACAATTACCACCTCAGCTCATACAAAGCAATAACTGCTGCTCTGTATATTGGCAGTCCCTGCAGTCAAGTAGGGTGGCAGATTTAGACAGCTTGTGAATCATCGAGGGGATGCAGTGCAAAGACCAAGCAACACAACTTATTCGTAAGATAAACACCTTTCATACATACATTCCCGATTTTTCAAGACTCTCTACTTGTGCAGCGTCTCACTAACTCAATTCAGGACCTCAATTCACTTGCCTCATTCAAAGTCAAGTAGCCAACAAAGTCAATCTATTTCATTGACGCACTGGACAGGAACTGACTTCAAGAAAACAGCTGACTTCTAGAATGTATACTCCTGTTAGCCATGCTGCTTGTGTGTTGTGTTAAGCAATAGTAACATGTTTAATTGACTCTGAGATAACATGTAACTAGACGGTGGCCGCAGAATCAATTGGCCTATGTACTCTTGGAATAATGTAAACTTATTTTAAGACTAATTTAGTCTTCAGAATGGGCTTATTCACCCCTTGTCAAAAGGAGAAAAATAACAACAAATACAGACTACTAATGACTAAATACAAGGTAGGTGACCATGGGCTGAACTTTGAAATGTCCCACATTCTTGGAAGTCTGAGGAAGCCTAGATTTTGGTAACATTGCAGCATGGACCTTATTGTCAGGGCTGGCATTAGGTGTTCAAGAGTCCTGTGTGGGCCACTCACGTAGTGCCCTCCTGTCACATAAACATCAAGTAAAAAATCTTTGGAACAAATACCTTAATTGCTCAGATAGTGTAAACTGGCTTTTGGTAGTCAGAATTTGTTTCTTGACTTAAAAATGTAAATTTGACTACCAAAACCTTCCCCCATACGGAGCATGAGCATGTTTAGATAATGCACTTAACATACTGTACACACAGTTATAATTGTGATTAAATCAGACTGAGAACTTTTCCAATGTTAATATATTACACACAAAACGAGACCTGTATCAATTTTCTCTTAAAAAAAACAAAAACATAACTGGTGCCGAAGTGAGCGAAGGGGGAGAAGTGACACCAGGCATTGGAAGGGAGGGGAAAAAGTGACACCAAGCATTGGGAGGGAGGGTTAGGGAGGGAAACTGACACCAGGAATTGGAAGGGAGGGAAGGGAGGGAAACTGACACCAGGAATTGGGAGGGATGGAGGGGGGAAACTGACACCAGGAATTGGAAGGGATGGAGGGGGAGGGGACTGACACCAGGAATTGGGAAGGATGGAGGAGGAAAGGGAGGGAAACTGGCACCAGGAATTGGGAGGGAGGGAAACTGACACCAGGAATTGGGAGGGAGGGAAGGGAGGGAAACTGACACCAGGAATTGGGAGGGAGGGAGGGAAGGGAGGAAAACTGACACCAGGAATTGGGAGGGAGGGGAGGGAGGGAAATTGACACCAGGAATTGGGAGGGAGGGAAGGGAGGGAAACTGACACCAGGAATTGGGAGAGAGGGAGGGGAGGGGGACTGACACCAGGCATTGGGAGGCAGAGGGAAAATAAGTGACACCAGGCATTGGGAGGGAGTATTGGGGGGGGGGGGGAGTGACACCAGGCATTGGAAGGGGAAAAAATTGATACCAGGAATTGGGAGACGGGAGGAGTGACACCAGGAATTGGGAGGGGGAAATAAGTGACACCAGGCATTGGGAGGGAGCATTGGGGGGAAAAGACACCAGGCATTGGGAGGGAGAAGGAGTGAAAGTGACACCAGACATTGGGAGGGAGGGGGGGGAGTGACAACAGGTATTGGGATGGAGGGGGGGAAGTGACACCAGGTATTGGGAGGGAGGGGGGAAGTGACACCAGGTATTGGGAGGGAGGGGGGAAAGTGACACCAGGCATTGTGAGTGAGGGGAAAAAAGTGACACCAGGCATTGGGAAGGAGGGAAACAAAGACACCAGACACTGGGAGGGAAAAAAGGAGAAACCAGCATGGGGGAGAGTGAGACAGACACTGATGTCATGGGAAGAGCGAGATAGACACTGATGGCATGGGAAGAGCGTGACAGACTGGGTTGGAGTAGAGGGAGAGCAAGACAGGCAGGTATGGCATAGAAGGAGAGCGAGACAGACAGGGTTGCATAGAGGGAGAGCGAAACAGATAAGGATGGCGTAGAGGATGTTTGTGAATGTGTGGCTGCATGTGCCATTGCATGTGTTACTGTGTGTGTACATGTGGCTGCATCTGACATTGCGTGTGTGTGCACATGTGCCTGCATATTTATATGTTACTGTTTGTGTAAATGCCTGAGGGTAGGACCAGCAAGGTGCAGCAAAATATTTGTTCGCCTAGGGCAGAAAAAAGTCTTGCACTGGCCCTGTATACGAACCAACACATTTCCAGACTGAGGGTTCAGAGTGAGGGACTATTATACAATACATAAAGTACCCTCTTGATTTTTATACTGTGGCCAACAGAGAAAGACCCCCCCTTCTACTAAAAACAGTATCCCTTATGGATCTCTTCAAGTGTGACCCAACATAATGTATAGATAATTAATAGATACTTTCATTTTTCTTTTTAATAAACATTTATATATTTATTTATGTATATGCAGAAGCACTTAGCTGGTACTGCATTTCCCATTGTGCTCAGCAGGCTGGTGGTTAGGCATTCACATCGAAACTGCTTTCTACTAAATTTCTCATGACACTTTTTAGGAAAATGCCGTCCGTAATCCATAAACTGAATGTGCATTATGGGAAATGTAGTTTAACACAGATGCAGTGCCAGTAATGAAATTCCTCAGATATGGTGATTGGGGGAAATATTAAGCTATGAATAGGGGAAAAAAAATAGGTGGGAAGGAGGAAGATATATAATGCAAAATAAATAGTTTCGGAAATTGGGAAAAGGAATCTAATTGCTCTAGGGAGAGAAAAGAAGACCAAAGCATTTTTCTGTACTGTGCAGTATTTTGTTCCACTACTGTGCTGGGCCTAGTTTGATTGCATAGAGTGCAGAGAATATGATTTTCATTTTGTTCAAAGGAGGATTATAGTTTTAAATTGGTTTCTTGTTTAATCGGGATCTGTCAACTAATCTTGGAATATTAGCTGCTTAAAGTCTTTGTAATGGAGAAACAATAAATATTTGTAGGCCTGTGGAAATGTAGACCTTGAAATATACTTGTTTGGGCCTAACTGTCTACAGTATGCCTTCTTTACTGCATGTATATGAAACAAATATCCCTCTTTATTACTTATTATTTCTATCCCCATTTCTTACCCTGCTGTCCCTGTTTTGTGTGTTTAACTCTATCTGACACACAGCAATAAAACCCATGTTAATGTATGTATGATACAACATCGGTAAATGTGTTCATACATTAGTTTCGGTATATAATGTATACTTTTTTGAAGTTTTGACAAATATGTGTTAGAAATGGCACAAAATGTGCATAATTATATGCATATGTACTACTTTTATTGTTGCAGTCGGTATGACTAATGTAGGGTGTAGAGGTGTGGTTGTTGTCTACACCAGCCAACACAACCAATCAGTGGTGAGGAGATGATTCTCTGCTCCCTGGTTGGAGGTATGCTTTTCGTCACAGACACTACATAACATTCTGCGCTGCCAGATCCGTCTCCATGACATGACAGCTTGGAAGTCACTTCCCAAAGAAGCTCCATGCTCCCTCTACAGTAGCTCCCTAGAGGAGTGAAATGTGTAAGGCATTTCCTGTCTGTAGTCCTTACCCAGCCATGCTTTGTGGACATGTTATGCATGGATACCTCAACTAGAGAAGATTTTTAATACTGTTTCTACTGTATCACTGGACCCAGTCTTGTCTCTCTATTTAATATGGAATCTTTCCATTCAGTTGAAACATTGGGCATCTAGTCGAGTAAGATCAGTTGGTATATCTACAGCAGATCACCCTATTCAATATTGCAGAATATGGTGGTACTTTATAACTGGGTGGTAATTATCATGTGTGCCCAACTGATTTGGTTTCAGGAAAGCAACATACCAGTTAGTTTAGCTGACATGAAAAGCTGGAGTAGTATATAATTCAGTGTGGGAGTAAAGTGTTTGGAATACCCATGGGAAAAAGAACTTCATATAAAATAGATTATATTAACACAAAACACTGACTTTTTTTTTACAGTTCATATAATGTGTTATGATTATTTATCGCATGAATTTAATTCACATTATACTTTTTAGATTAGAGTATCTAACAAAGGATGCCAACTGAGAAGCCTTTATTAATAGCCTATCTGTTCTTCTTTTCAGGTGGTGTTAAATGTATAGCTTCATGATACCAGCCACAGACAAACAGAAAGAACAAAACAAACATGTGAGCACTACCTCTACTTTCTGAGTTTCCATCAGAATAATTGGTTATCACACTTGCCCTAAGTGGAATTCGTATACTCTGATGCCACACAGTGCTCACAGAACTTTTCACCTCTCTATAGAAATTATGGATTATAACCCATCATGCATCTAGATCTTCCTTCTGATGTGCCTGCACTGGCTGCTTTTGATCAACTTCAGCAATTAAGGTGCTCCCCACAATTTAATTCAATAAAATAAACCAAATGTTTGTTTTTATACTGACCCTTGCACACACAATGCACATGTCAGGAGGTAAAAATCTATCTGCCAAATAAATATATCAAGATGGGCTGTTCTTCTGGGTCATCAATTTGCTGGAAAGTTTGTTAACTTGGTGAATTTCTGCATCCGAAGCAGGTTACTGGTTTCCATGTCCTGCATCAGTTTTAACATGCGTGTACCACATTTGAGGTGCTATTAAAGACAAGATAGCATAGTTGGACGTTAACCCCATCCATATTTTGGTTATCTACTGCCCTTCCTTTATATGTTCCACCTAGACTACGTCCTTGTGAGTATATAGAGACATCAATCCAAATAACCATTCTAGCAATGAAACATTACATAGAAGGCTACCAGAATAAAAAGTAACTTGGGTAATGCTAATCCAGGGTAAATTCAACTGTGTTTGGAGTTCCTTTGAGATGGAATAAGTAGTGTCTCAGTGCTTTTTGTGCCTTCAAGTAGGAGGCACAAAATGGTGGAAGGAGTGAACTTGACGGACTTCCTGTCTTTTTTCTAACGATGTAACAATGTAACAAAATTATGGCACCTTGGTCTGATGCAAACACCTATTTATTATTATTTCTCAAACCAGAAAAAAGAGCAAATATCTGTAAAAAAAAATAGTAAAGACAGTCACAGCCTTATCATATTCAAATATCAGAAACTAAAAACAGGGGCCATAAAGCTAGACTAATCCAATTATTCCAATATTCCAGGTATATGATCCAGATCAGGAATACTCAGACCATTGTTTTCAGTAACTGTGTAATTGGACTGCCTATGATGCAAGCCTTGCCCTATCAGGAATTGATCTTGTGGGTGTTAGAAGAAAAAGCAATTGTACAGTTTGACTTGGTTGGCATTAAAACAAGGGCATGATGAATTAATTAATTAATTTTCACATTCTGGAAATTAGATAATAAGTCAGTCTAATTTAAAGAATAGCTAAGCTAAAAACATGTTCTGTGCCTTTAAAGGGTCTACTCAATAAAGCGAATTGCAGGTAATTGAGAGTGGAATTTAAAAACGTAAGACCAAAAATTAATCCATTCAGCTGCACTGGTGAATTTTTTGAACTTGGCTACTTCTCATCTTAAAGGGACTGTCTAGATCACTGCATGTATAGTGCACAGGCTTTTATCCCTGTGTGATTTGATGCAGGCATTCTGTATAAATCACATTTTTAATATTTGACTCAAGCCATCCCCAGTGATCACTCTGCATGTTTATTGCAGGTGCGGCAGCACTGATTCTACAGACACTGAGGATATAAAGTTTTGTTAAATATAGTAATTTCCTGTCCTCCTCAAATTGAGTCTATTGAGTGGCCTATGAGTGACCTTGCTCTTGTACACAGTAGGATCTCTTAACAGTGCAACACATTGTCTAATGACATCACTAGAGAGACAAGATATTCCATTCATTTGAATGGCATTATTCTCATTGGTTCCTGCAGCAAGAAGAAAAAATGAAATTACTTTTACTCATCTAGTGCAACCAGTCCTGGTTTCTTGCAAACTGCTGTAATTTCACAATTTCTTCTAGCTGTAAGTATTTTATATTTTAAGCAATGCAAAATGAAAGACATGCATTTTAAAGTATCTTGAAATCACATTAATATGCATTAATATTTGGAAGATATATTTTGGGCATCAGACAGTCCCTTTAATTCCCTGCAATTCTCTCTTTATTGAGAGAATGTATTACATTTATTTTTGTTTCATTTGGCCTACCCTTACACCCAAAAATGGTAGCTGGTCTGTAATCCTTGAAGTTGGGTTTTAATCTCATAAAGTCTGTACTTGCCTTAAAGGTATCAGTTAAAGTTACCTGAATGACTACAGCTTTCTTAAGTACTAAGACCAGACATTAATTATTTTTGGCAAATAGAAACATAAGATACCATATTGACATGTATAACATTATGTTGTGCAGTGATACATAGCTACATAGGTTTTATATAGTGTTGAGCGAACCCGAACCGCACTGTTTGGGTTCGTACCGAACATTACGGTTTTTGGACCCAGGACCCGAACACGGACATTTCACTGTATGTTTGGGTTGGAGTTCGGGGTCGGCGATTACATTGTATGTAATGCTATGGGCTTTCTATAAACCGAAATAGAGTCCCCATTCATAAGAATAGGGACTCTATTTCGGTTTATAGAATCGCAATAGCATTACATGTATTCCATAAACCGAAAGTCTATAAACCGAAAGACATTTGGTTTATAGACTTTCGGTTTATGGAACACATGTAATGCTATTGCTATTCTATAAACCGAAATAGATTTCCCATTCATACGAATAGGTCAATTGACCTATTCGTATGAATGGGGACACTCTTACCCACATTTTACTTCATTTTGCAGCCCTCTAGCCCTTTCCAGGACTTTTTTAGAGACATTTTAGTAGCAAAAAGTTTGTGTCCCCATTGACTTCAATGGGGTTCGGGGGCAAGTTCAAGCACGGACCTGGACATTTTTTCGAGGTTCGGCCGAACCTGCCGAACCCGAACATCCAGGTGTCCGCTCAACTCTAGTTTTATATCAAAAGCAGAATTAATTCTCAAAAAGCAAAGACTCTGCTCATTGGTAAATATACTACTTACTTCATTATGACTTCCACTACCACTTACAGAAGATGTAACTAGATAACCTGATCATTTAAAACAAACACAAATATAAATCATATGCCACAGGGTTTTTTTTCTATGATTGAATTTATTGCCTATATAAGGAAAAATAAAATTATTGAATGTGAATATTTCCCATGATGCAACATCATCCAAAATCTTCCAGCCAGTCTCACTTTACAACTGTGGCCAAAGCCTGCATGATGATGTCATAAGATACACCCCTTGCTCTCTTACTGGCTCCTGTGTATCATAGTGGGCAGGACTAGGTAGCTGTGTACAACTTTTTTTTACCTGCCTTCCAACACAATGAGAGGAGATTGACCTGATCAAACAGTATCATAACTCCGCCCCCTTGTGATGTAATAGTTACATTACCCTCCCATTCAGTCCATGATCAGAATTCTGACTTATAGACTGCATTCCTTGTCCCCAGCCCCAAAGTGAGAATTTTGTGCTGTAAAGTTACTAGGGGGTGGCACCCAAAAACACTCTATTTCACAAAATGGCAGCGCCCAGTCACACTTGTTTAGTAACATATTTAATTAAATACAGTCACATAACAAAAACAAAAGTCATATCTAAAATCAACAATACAAAATAAAAAAAAAATCAAACCTTTTTTTGATTTTTTTGGTGGGAGTATCCATTTAACACAAGATGTTTGAGATGTACCAAATCAAAAGGAAGCTTTGGCAAGCCTTGGAATACCAAATTCTTGAAATTGGCTTCCAGAGCATTTACAAACTTGTTGTTTGTGTTTCCTAAATGGCTAAATCTAATTGCTATTGATTGTGCAATGATGTATTATAGGGGCTTTTTGAATTGCCTTGCAAAATTTGATTAATTGGGAGTTTTTCATTCCGAAAAGCATTTTTGGTGGCTTTCTGACCCATAGTTGCCAATGCTGAACAATATGGCACAAATCTATTAATTTTTACCTTTTTATGGTATCCTATGTCAGGGGTTTTCCAAACATGCTTAACGTAAGAGGCACATACAAAAGACTTTGGATGTTTGCCGTGAGACATGCACATTTATTACACAACTTATATATAAATATTAAGAAATACGTGTACGTAATATTACTTATGCATATGCACATACAGACTTGCCATTTGCTCTTAGAATTGCTATTTGCACCCAGAGACTTGCCATTTACACCCCCCGTAGAATGCAGATAAACTAATAAATTAAAGTTATTGTATATTTTGTCTCAATGCTTCCCTTAATCATTACTTCCATCATCTTTAATACCCTCATTGTAAATTGCCTCTTTTTTCTGTTGAAACAAACTTTCACTTATGTTAAGGGACCTACATAGTTTGTTTATTTATTTATTTATTTTTAATACCTCTTTATTATTTTCGAAAAATAAAACAATACATAATAAATAATTTCATTCCAAGAGAAAAAGCAGGGAAAATTATGACAACCCAAAGACAAAGGTGTCTAGACAAACCGCCAATCCCTCTGTGCTTTGTATCCAGTCCTGTCACATCTGAGCATCATTATTTTAATTATAATTTATTTTATCGATATCTTTTCCATTTTCATTTGGAAAATAATCTGACTCCTCAGTTGTTGCCAAGTAAATTCTTGTGATTCTTTCCAACTTGATTTTAACTGTTATAATGCTGTGAATTGTTTTCGTCTATTGTTCTTTGGTAATCATTGGCCAGTTAAGATGTAGCAAAGATGCCTCCTGTTTTCTTCTTATATCCCCACGCTAAGTCTCTGATGAATTTACAAACCACATCCCATATAGTTTTAACTTCCCTGAAATTCCTCAGGTAAGTAAGACGGTTCCCTCAGCTAGATTACATCTCTAGCACACTATAAAACAGGAAGTTTATATCTTTGCTAATCTTGAGGGCACCAAATATGGTTTTATTTGATACGTTCTTTACATTTTATGACTGCCCTGTTCATTTTATTGTTTTAACATATACTTTCTAAAACATCCTATAGACACCCTTCTCCTACTACTTGGATTTGTGTCAGGAAATTCTCCAAGGAAATTGAATAATTCACTTGTAGGAAGTTGAAAAGTGTTAACCAATTGCGGGAAAGCCAACACTTTTCCATTACCCAGTAGGTCTCCGATACATTCTTTTTTTTTGCTCTTTAAATCTTTAATGTAATATTCTCAACATTATTTTCTATTACTGTAAGAGGGAGAAAGCTCATTATCTTTTTTCCTATTTTCATGTGTATTTTTTTTTCTTTTTCCCAAAGTGGTATTAGTTGGCGAAAAATAAAGTTTGAATTATATTTTTCATTTTTATTCCCACTGGTATTAACATGTCACACAACCCCAAACAAACCCACTTGAACTATGTACTGTGTTTCTAATCTGTACCAGCACTCTCTTTTAGAGTCTTATAATTGGGTCATATAGATATGGAATACTATACTGGCTTTGGAATAGTTCTTAATTATTGCTAGTTCTACCCCTCCATTACTAATTTTGCAAGCCTTTGTTTGGATATTAATTCTAGTTTTTTTCCCCTCCACACAAAATTATTGAAGCTAGATTGTAACATTGCCAACCAAGCCCATGGAATTCTCAGGGGGATAATATGGAATGAACAGGTTCAACAGGGTAACATATGTGACTTTAAAATGTTCATTCTTCTTCACCAATACATCTGTTTTTTTTGTTGGTTTTTTAGATCATCGTTAGTCTGTTTCCATAACTAGATGAAGTTGACCTCCATAATATTTTCTGTTTTCTTTGCAATTCTAATCCCTAATTATTAAAAATCATTTTTAGTGTTATTAAACTGGTATTTTCCTTTATGTCATCTATTTTCCTTTTTCCCACATTAATGAATTGTACTATCATTTTGGTGACATTTAATTTATAGGTCTCAGTAAATGGTTTATAGAGTCATTGGGTTCTGTTAGTATGAGGAGAATAAACACCAGCGAGCTGTGGCTAATGACTGGGGTATGTCCTAGGTGTGCAATGTGGTTGATGGAGCATAAACTTGGGTACTGGTTTAAGTCCTGTGTGTGCACTGTTCTGGGTGTGCAATGTGGGTCATAGCATAGGGACTTGCCTAATTGTGGGGTACCTTGATGTGGTTGGCAAGCTAACATCTAATTGGCCAATGAGTGAACCAAACCCCCACCAATTTACCATCTTTAGTGGTAGTTTAGTTTTTTTATTATTGTTTGTTCTTTTATATTCTTTCGTATTCTTTTCTCTTGTGTTCCTTGGTCCTGTCCTCTGTATCTATTCTTAGTTATATCTGTGCCTGTAAGTTCTGTAACAATGCCTTTTTGTCTGTGCCCTGTCTTTATCTGTTATTGTCTGTAACCCTGTACCTTGTATTGTTTATCCTTAGTTTGGCTTCTGCTTTATCTTACTTATTTTTGCCCCTGCCCTGTAGCCCTGCACTCTGTATTCAGTTCTGTTCTGCCTCAGTTCTTTTTCTGCTATCACTCTGCTTGGTCTATTTGCCTGTCCTAGCGTGCAACATCCTGCTTTCCTGTCAAAGTTATGTTCCAATGCAGCTCCAGGATGTCTGCAGGTTTTATTCAGTCCTAGCCATAGTATTCTCGATTACATAGGGCCCGGTATGTAGCTGCATAACCTGGAGTATTAAGCTACCAGGGAATTGCAGTTACCCAGCCCCGGCCCCCGGGTCCCATACCATCCCGGACCCTGCTTGTGACTCTACTTGTATAGAAAGATAAATCCTGAAACACCAAAAGGTCTCTGAATTTCTCTTCTTTCAGTTCCTGCTATTAGAATTCGGTCCTTAAATTTGACTGGAAATTAACTATAACGTCTCTTGGAATATTTTAAGCAACATTTTTGTTTGTTTTTATCTATACAATAATATATTTTCATTGCTCTAGTATAAGCTTCAATCTTTATTCCCAATGCTTTCCAGAATGAATTAAAAAGTAACTTAATTTTTCTTGTGTTATGATCTTAGGTATGTTCATAATACATGCGTTTTACTACAATTCACTAATTTTCATCTCTAGGCTTTCCACCTTTTTCTCCATAATTTTCCTGCTTGCCCAAAAATGAAATGATTTGGAACTCCCATTTACCACATTTTTCTTCCATTGTCTTAATTTTACTGGACAATTGAATTGCATACATATATTTTTAACTCTAAGGTGTTGGTGATTGCTTGACTTTTATATCTTTCATATTTTTCAAAATTGAGGTGAAACTATTGAGCTATCTTCTATATGCTCTCTGGGGAATCTCCAAGCTGTGATTGCATAAGCACTAAATGGTCTACTGCTTTTCCAGTAGAAACTCTACTGGTTTGTTTAGAATCTTTTAATCTTTTTTAGTTTGTGGCTGATACTGAGGTTTCCTTGAAGCCATTTTAAATTTGATAACACTATTTTTTTTTTACTTCAAAAATGCTCACTTGGGCCTATCTGGGCCCAGTATTCTCCCACACAGGACAAGGATCCAACTGTTCCCTCTCTATAGGGGGTTATTATCTTGCTCTTACTTGATCCCCTTCAGACCTCAGTCTGTGGCAACAATTAACTTAGACCTACTTCTCTTGCTTTTAACCGGAAGAGAAATAAAGATGAGTTTTTCAACTTACAAAGGGATAATTCAAGCGGTAAAGGTACACCTTGAACTTAAGGCAGAAACCTTCCTCATAAAGATATTTTTGAATACATTTCTAGTATCCTCCTGCTTTAAAGTAACAAACATTTGTTTCCCAACATAACATAGTGGTGACTATCTAAGTGACCTCCACTAATTAATATAAAAAACTGGAACTCATATCTAGGATAGCCTTGTGCCTATCCCACGCTTGCTTAAATTCCTTGACTGTGTTTACCTCTACCACTTCTGCTGGAAGGCTATTCCATACATCCAGGGCTCTCATCCTCCATCTGCTGCTCCAATTTCTATCTTGCCTTCTACTGTGGTATAACCATTTGGCTCAATGAGTCCTTTTTGTACTTTCTTCCCAGCATCCTCCAGTAAACGTCCCGAGTCAGCACACTCCCAAAGCAAACAATGGTGTCCCTCCCCAGTGCCACTTACAGCAAGCTCTTTCGCTGCCTGAGCAGTACCTCTGGCTTCTTGGACTTTTTCTCTAGGGTTCAGCTGCGATAGGACGTCGGCACGGCAGACGTTTCAACACCCGCCTCCTGAAGCGTGCATGCTTGCGTCATTACGCTCCCCTACCAGATGATGGCTCAACAATATTTATTCATAGTAATAATTAAAGTGATGAGAAATGATCTATACATTGAGTTAGCAGAATTGCATGCTAATGTACATATTAAAGGGACAACAATTTGTGGTGTCTCCTGTTTTTTTCACGTTGTGGCTTGATATTGCAGTCAGTTAATATGCATAGCATGGCACATGCTTTTGTGACAGGACACACCACATGCCCATTTAAAGCACACTTTTGAGTAACTTTTTGCATTTGTCCACTTTCACAAGCGAAGGTCATGTTTAGATGACTGTGTCTCTTTAAATGCTGGTTACTTGACATTTCCTTAGTTAAGAAAGAGAGAAATAATTCTCACTGGTCATTATAACTTGTGATTCAGTATAACAAGTTAATGAGACTGACTCCTTAGTATTCATTTCCCTTAGTATATTTAATGGTTGCCCTTAGTATTCTTTCCAACAACACAGTGACTTTACTATAAACTGCTAATACTAATACTTTATCCTAGGAGAGGTCTAACAGTCTGTATGAATACAACATGAATTGTATTGTCTTGCATCAATACCTACAATAATAACACATATTATAAACAAGATAATGGGGTTTATCCACCAAAAACTGAACTGCAAGTGATATGTAAAAAAAACCATACATTATTAGCTGACTTGGAGATAGGCAAGATGAAGAAGAAACAAACCAGAGCCATATAATCGAGGAAAGACCAGAGACAACACTTAGGGCTGTATTCATAGAACAGGACATTACATGCAATTGACAAGAGAAGTGCAAACTTAAGGTCAAAGTAGCCAGAGTGGAAACATTCTCTCATTCAGCTGCACTTCAAATTCAGCTATTTTAACCTTAATTTTGCATGAATAAAGAACTTATAGGGTAATAATTTGAATAAAAAGTGGTATAGTGAATGTACAATAATGCACTCACAAACATAAAATACTTATGAATGGGAAAAGTGTGAGGGAATGCACTCAAAAAAATCAATTCTACTTATCAGTGTATCTTTTGTTATGTTTAATATCATTATTACAGTAATGGCTAGATAATCTGTTATATTCACATAAAATAGCATATCAAATAGTAAACAGCTCCTATTGTACCCTAGACAGAAACCGATTTAAACTTAGTTTATTGTGGGTCCCCAAAGTGTATCAGAATAGATTCCCTAATTCTTAAGACAATACTAGCACAAAACAACCAATAATTCCCTTATTAGTGAATGTGACTCCCAGCATGATCAAACAACTGCAATGCATTGGAAGTCTGATACCATTCCATCTGTGACTGAAGTACTGAGCAATGTTTTTGAAGCCAAGAGGTGTGAGTCGGCCTATCGGACACCTTCTGCTGCTGTAGACTTACTGAAACAGGAATGGACAATCTGAGAAGAGGGCATCAGGGGCCGTTATGGCCTATACGTTTTTCAGTAGGCCTGCACCAGACTGGATGGTAAAATATCATTTTTTTTAAATTTTATTCTTTAATAAATATTAAATATACTAACATTTTAAGACATTTAAATTGTACCACTGTTATATATTATGATTATAGTACTGCTTTAATATACACAAATATATTATTGGATGATGGTTATTCATTGTATTCACGTTTTTCTTTTTGTTATAATTATTTTCTCTTCTGTATTATTATTGAAAAATGTATTAATATAAATATTTGAAAGAAATGATTAATGTGGGTTATATCAAAAGTTACAATTTTTTTTTTCTGTAGCAGAAAAGGTCTGCCGGCCCTCCAGAGAAGACAATGAGTAGTTTGTGGTAAAATTTAAAAATGATTTGTTTATTTACACCTTGGCCTATTGTGTTAATAACATGCGAAAAGTTTTATTTTTTTATGAAAAATTCTCACTTACATAACACTATTTGTTCTCTTGTGTATATAACTCTTCAGTTCCATGATGCTGTTATATACACCAGAGCTGCACCCCCTCTTTGCTTTTCAGTTTGTTTTAGTTTATTCACTGGTGTGCAGTTTATGATGTGATAATGTAAATTGAAAAGGGACATGCCACCCATAAATCACAAAATGTACATGCTAAAACAAAGTTTTGTTGCTGGAAACAAGAGGGTTACTACTATTTCTGCCATTCATGCATTGAATAAACTGAACTAGTTTGTGAAAATGTATGGTTACAAAGGACATGAACTAAAGCACTCTTTTAGTCAAATGTGTGTGATCTCTTCTGGTTAAAATAGAAATACTTATGGGCCCATTCACTAAAATTCGATTTTGGATGTCGACTTTCATTTTAAGATTAAGTCAAATTCAGCACCCCTGTTATGGTTGCCACCTTTTCTTCAAAAAAATACCGGCCTTGGTACTGTCTCCATAGACTTAACATTGGCCTGATGCCAAATTTTTACCGGCCTGCCTGACTTCGAAAAAAATAAAAATAAACATATTTGAATTTACCCCACTAAAGATAATGGGAGGTGAAATGATTTAGTCTCAAAATGAAAGTCGTGCTCAGAAGTTGGATTTTAGTGAATAGACCCATTAGAGAAAATAATATGATGACATTCTTGCTGATTCTAATAATAACTCTTTAAGCAAATGTACAATTTCTCATACTATCATGTTATAGACTCGGGGAATTTTGGACTTGTGTGTAAAGCTCTGGCACTCTGAATGTACAAGCTGTGCACTGTTCTGTGCTAGTCTAGCCTTTCACACTATCTGCTGCTCTTGCCGCTTGTTTCCCTAACAATACCCGATGTTCGTGATTTCCTGTCACCATACATTCTTTTAATCAAATTATTGCTCATTCCGTTCTACATTCTGGCTTGTGTAACCCCTGATGTATTAGTACAGCCATGGTGGAGTATACCATGTGTTCCTTTATTTATTTACTTAGCTGGGGTTCCCAGCATGCACTGTCTGTTGAGATGATAACTGGCTTCAACTTTTTTTTTAGACTTCTTTCTGATTCCTCAGCAGCTGTATGTTTAAGTGTCAGTGTGATGTACTGACAGAGAGTTAATGATGCTACTTTAGAACATCCCTTTTCCTTTTAGTTGTACAACAGCATATATAACATCTTAAACTGATGACACAGAAAAATAATTACAACCTGGTGGACATACATTGGCCTTTGAGACGGATAATTGAATGACCTTCTCTTGACCTTGCAGAGAGTGCCAGGGACCCTAGTGTTCTTGTAAGGACACTTTACCTATACCTGGTCGCTAAATACAATTAGATGATCTAATCTGTATAATAAATAGAAATAGTGCTCACTGATTTACATACTAAAGTTACAAATCACAATCATGATGCTTTTTGTTTTTTTGTGTATTGTGTGCCTTAGTTTGTATACATTTTATTCTACACCCTGTGTTAGGGTTTTACAGCCTAAATGTTTTCTCTGAGGGTCGCTGCAAATTGGCAAATTTACAAATTATTCTAATTTGTAATGTATGATTGAGTCCACACAAAAAATGAACATGAAACCAAAACCATTGGGAGGTTGAGTGTCAGCGCTACCACACATGTTTGGTTGCACTGTCCGTTGTCATGACAGCTCTACTCACCTTCTCTTGTGAGAATCAGAACTGCAGAATTCTGCTGTCCCATCATGCTCTTCCTCTGTCCCGGACATAGGTGAGACAAACTCTCCAAATCTGGACTGCCCCATGCTAAACAGGGGATTGGGGGTATGATATTAGTATATGACATTTCCAGTCATGTGTCCAGTACAACTAAAATGTTGTTGAAAGAAGGTGGTTCGTTTTTCAATAAGAAGGTTTGCTAAACTAAGTTCTTTATTCATAAAAAAAAGAATTGCAGATAACTGAGAAAGGGATTTTAAACTTAAGGTCAAAGTGGTCTAGTTGGAAAAAAATCTCCTATTCTGTGTAATAGATATCCATTCAAAATAGCTTTTAATTCAATTGGTTTTTTTTAGAAAGCCACAGAATGTTAACTTTTAAAACTAAAATGAAAATGATATAGTTTACGGAGCGGTGTATACATTTTATGTATAAAATGTAATGGACAAGGCCAAGTTTAATAGTTTTGACCAGAGGCACTGGGCCGGCATTGACAGTTACAGTAAAAGTAATAGATTTAATATCTCAAACTTGTTTCACAAAGGCAGGTTTATTTGTTTTCTGTCATTCAAAAAAAGGGTTTTGAAAATTTGGTTAGTGTATTCTGATAAGACCTTATGAACACGTTAGAAGACTGCTCGGAAAGCTTTGTATGGATTTTTTTCTCACACCCCTTATTATAAGAAATACGCATAGAGAGTGAGTAAACCAGTATAAGAACAGTATATGAGTATAAGAACACAAAAACAGAGTCCTACACATGAAAGTATAAGAAAGGTAGCAAACAGGTGCAATCACCATCTCTTAAGTATAATGGCGACTGTGCCTTTTCTAAACATTCCCACACTGTTTTATGTGGAGAAATAGCACCCCCACCAAAAAGGATTTGGCAGAGATTCTCCACCACTTTTTAATGCCTTTTTTCGTATGGTGCACTAGAGCTAAACGCACAAACTCCTAGTTTTATACAAAACTCCCAGGATAAGAAGTGCAGAATTAGCGCATCTAGCACAGCAAGTTTTATACATAACCCCAAGAGTTCCCAGTGTGGACACATTGGTGGCTGTATATAAGCCCAGCACACATGCTGATAGCACTATATGTGTCAATATATAATGCTTACTTCCGACAAAACTATATTGGCCAAACATACAGTTATTGAATCCATAATAGTCCAAAAATCACAGTAAATGCATTAAGACAACAAGATGTTTTAAATGTCTATAGGGACTCCTATGTATGATATCACCTTCTAGCCTGAAATACAAATGAAACATTTTTTTATTGAAAGTAGTTAATTTGCATCAAGCCACAAAAGATATCATAAAGATGCATTAAAAAATGTATATTAACCTATACCTTTGCTCCCAATGCAGCTAACAAAGTATAGATACTTTTGTATCCTCTAGATTAAAAGTAGAGGTAATGTTTAGGTGACTTGAGTCCCTTCAAAGCAGACTTTGACTTACCAGCCATAATCTACATTACTACATTACAGTTGAGTGAGAACATTAACCCTTTTTTGCATGCTAATGCCTCTGTTGCCTCAATTCTCATTAAATAGGCCTCAATGTTTATTTGGGTGCTTATTTTGCCAAGCATTGCTCACATGATGCTTTTATGATGTTAAGTGCTTGTAAACATATCATGAGATGGTTTACTATGTTCTTTCCACCAATATTACACTTTTTACATGCTCATACTGACATGCTTAGAGTATATAAATAAAACAAAGCAATATTGCCTCATATTACATGTTTTGTAACAGTATGGCAAATCCAGCTGAGTATATTTTGCAAATATATTCCTCTCTCTCTCACCTTCTACAGTTTGGTTTTGTGTTTCTTGCTGACACTTTCTGCCTACCATCTTTTCCAGTCCCCCCCCCACCCTGTACATTACAGGATGAATGGGCCTTGTCAGGAAACAATTCCAGGATGTTCTGGCTGAAGAGACTACAGTCTAATATCCCAGGCCTGGCATGCATTATAATTACCTAATGTCACATGTTGGTTGTGTCAGGGACAGAGTGTGATGCTCAGTAATATGCATAAAGCTGGAGACACATATTATCTAACACTTCTGGTACTGGGTGTTATTGATGTTCATTGATGTGTAGTCATGACGATGTGAGCCAGACTGATAGCTAAAAAATTGACAACATACCAAAAAATTTCTTCTGGCTGTTCTAAGAGTCTGCTCGGCCTGGATAGTCGCCTAACTGGTCACATTAATTTTATTGGGGAGCAAGGGAGTATTTGGATATGGTAATTAACCAAACTGTGTGCTTTATGCACGCATAAACATTTAAACTCTGGTCTGTCTACTTTAATAAACATTTATTCAGAGACAAAACAACAGCAATGTACAAATAATGACATACACTCTAACTAAACAATAACTTTAAAACTAAGTAAAAGCCATTAGATCTCACCCTCCATTTATCTTGTTCACCATGATAGTCTTTTTCAACCTAAACGACTATGTAACTATGTAACCCAGTGATGGTGAACCTATGGCACAGGTGCCACTTCCGGCACTCAGGAGCCTCTGAGGTGGCACTTAGCGCCGTCACCATCATTAAACATGGAAGGATGTGGAGCATATGGAGATGGAGCAACTATTGCAAAGGGAACACAATATAGGGAGAAGGGGAATGAAAAGTAAGAGACTGGTATGAAACTGGGAGATGGGTCATAATAATGGGGGGAATTGGCACTTGGGCTCAAAAACCTTTGCCATCACTGGCCTAACTCATGTCACTAACTAATCTTTTCCTGACTTGTAAAGGCCTTAAATTACCTAATTACTATCAAAGGCTACTCCTTATCACCAAGTTAGTAAGGTATATTAGTGATCCTGGTCACCGTATTAGTTTGGAAAGAACATAAAAGTAGTTATTATTATTGGTCACCACACAAATATGTTTATTTCCAATACGTACACATATGTACTGTATGAAAAGCAAATTTAACTAGGTCATCACTCTAGCCATGTATTATTGAAGTTTACAGGTTAGCATTGACATGTTTCTGTATAAGAGGGCAGTATACAGGAACCAGAGGTCATTCCAGCAAGGTTATAACTTGTTAATTTATGTACTACGAAGCCAAAGCTTGACCAATACAAGATGCCAGGTGATCATAGCAAATACCCATGGGGAATACAGATTTGTGTTTGCACAGATACACTGTGCATCTCTCTTGTGGGATTTGGATGCACGGCACTAGTATATGACATCACAACTGGCATTCTCCAAAGGCGAGAACAGTAAAATCCATACTCCCTGTGTCACTGTACACCAAGAAGCTGGTTTGTGACTATTCCTCTCTCTTCCCACATCTACAAAAATAAAAGGTTAGTTGGTAGAGCATCCTTGGAACAGGTTGGTACCCCAGCTGTAGTAAAACCCCATTATATCAAGTATCATCAGAGTTGTCTTTAATTAGACCATGGGCAAGCATTTGCTTGGGTCCCCTTGACCCTGCCCACCCGCATGCAATCACATCAATTTGTATGTGCTCACGAATATCCATGTATACTTTTGTAATATTGTCACAGAGTACTTTATTGCAGTGTATAAAATGTTTATAATAAGTGTATGATTGCATAATATATATGGATCAAAATGTGTAAAAGGCCGCAAAATGTATATCTTCTTATTATGTGACACTGCAATAAAAGTACTCAGTGCCTACATTACAAAAGTATACATGGATATTATAGGGCACTTACATATGGTGCCGAGCAATTAAAATGAATATACAGTTATTACAGTAATGATATTTGGCACTGATATTATGCAGGGGAAATATTATACAGAAGGGCAGGGCTCACTTTATATACACTTCACATACAAAAATGTATGTGTGCAATATAACTCACAGTATTGTACAGTGTATGCGTGCGACACACACAGTGTCACACACACACACACACACACAATGTCTCTCTGTTGTGAAATGATAGTTTGTGCTTTACAACCACGTAATTCACCTAACCACAACACTCTCACAGACACATACACACATAGTATCAGTTTTTTTTTTTGTAGAAGAGAGAAACAAAAATACATTTTACAGTGTGTCCCCCTCCCTGCTTCTTTACTTTGCATGGCAGGGAAGGGGGATAGTCCAGGGTAGCCATGAGTGGTCTGTGGCTCCTCCGTTGGCACAGACCATATCCTGCTGATGTCCACATAGGTTGGAACGCCAGGATGTCACGTGACACCGGGCACTCTGACAAGTCATGAGTTGGATTATGGGGCTTCCAAGAATAACAGGGCCCGGGGCAGCTGCCCCATTTGCCAGTGTTAAAGGTGGTCTTGACTATCATGGAAATTTGGAGTGTCTGGTGCATGCTATGTTTGTGATGGGGGTTTTGTGTGTGGAGAGCTGTGTGTTATGGGGGGTAAAATAGAACCAGGGCCGATCCTGGGCGGGTGCGCGGGGTGCACCGCACCCAGGCGCACGGGAGGAGAGGCGCTGCCACAGGCAGCTCCCTCCCCAGCACCTTCTCCCCGAGGTGACCACAGCGTGACAAGTACATATATTTGTGTGTGTGTCAATGTGTATAAGTGTGTGTGTCAATGTGTATAACTGTGTGTGTGTATAAGTGTGTGTGTGTCAATGTATATAAGTGAGTGTATAAGTGTGTGTGTGTGTGTGTGTGTGTCAAATGTATGTGAGTACAAGTGTGTGTGTCAATGTATGTGTGTATTCGTGTGTGTGTGTGTGCCAGTGTGTATAAGTGTGTGTGTGTCTTTGTGTATAAGTGTGTGTGTGTCTTTGTGTATAAGTGTGTGTGTGTGTGTCTTTGTGTATAAGTGTGTGTGTCTGTGTGCATAAGTGTGTGTGTGTCTGTGTGTATAAGTGTGTGTACATAAGTGTCGGTGTAAGTGTATCCTGTGTGTAAGGGTGGCTGTGTCTATTTATGTGTGACTGTGTGTAGGTGTGCACTTGCCCAGGGCCCCTGGTTAACCAGGGTCCCTGCTGGCCCCAACACGGTCCCATTGCGCATGACACTGTGTCACATGTAGGGCAGCAGGCGTCATCCAGCCGGAGTCTAGTACCCCACTTCCTGCACTCAGCGTGCTTAGAGGGATGACTGTGCAGATGAGACGGCCTGGGGACATGAGAGAGCAGCAAGGTGAGTACTTGGGAAGGTGGGGGGAGGAGATAATGCTTTTATTGGGTAAACTAACCGTGGCATATTAATGGACAACTAACAGTGGCATATTAATGGGCAACCGGGCTGTGGCAAATTAATGGACAAACTGTGGCCTATTTTGGTTGGTACCTGACTGGCTCATTTTAATTGTCAAAGTGATGCTGTGGGATCTTCTGTGGGTCAAAATAACATGAACTTTGGGGCAAAGTGGTACTGTGGCATGTGCTAGAGACCCTAGGTACACCTCTGCAAATATGCTGCCCATGTACTGCTTTGCTGCCCCTCAGAGCCGGCTATGCAGACCGGTGCCCTGTTTCCCCTTAGACCTTAGTCAGGTCTTTCGGTGAGATGACAAATATGTGAAGGACCCAGCACTCAAAATGGTTTAGTGGAGGTGTTTATTCAGCATGCAGGTGACATTTCAACCCTTTCAAGCTGAAAAAAACCCGTGAGGGTTGAAATGTCGCCTGCGTGCTGAATAAACCCCTCCACTAAACCATTTTGAGTGCTGGGTCCTTCATATTTTTGTCTTCTACGTTTGGAGATTTGGGAAGCATCCCGGGACCTTCGGCACCTCACAAAAATCTGAGTGCAGATCTGAATCTACTTTATTTTACAATTCTTTCTGAGAGATGGACATGATGGTATGGGGAGAGAGACACGTGAGTGACTGACATGGTGAGCATGGTGGAATACTATGTATCGCTCATTGTGTACTTATTTTCCAATGATGCTCGCCTAATGGGAGACTTTGGCTGATTGGGAATGGTAGTTAAAATGCATTCAACTAGCCAGCAAAAAGTCTTCCATGTTGCTGGCTGAGCATCATAGAAATAAATAAAACCACTACACAGTATTATGGCAAAATATATATGTTTATTTAAAATAAAAGTTTGTGTTGGTCCTTTACATCAAAATAAAGTTTGTGCTCTCCTCCCCCTCACCAATAATGAAATGGGCATGTTCGGAACATACATGTCTAAAGGGGAGCAGTTCATAATATAGCCACACCCACCGGGGGGCGCCAAAAGAAAAACCCTGCACCCAGGCGCCCATTACCCTAGGATCGGCCCTCAACAGAACCGAGTGTCTGATGTGAGTGCCAAGGGGATAAACATTGTCTATTGACTTAGTGCCATGGGGTTCACTGTTAGGGCCTGTATGTGATTGATACAAGTGAAGCATGATGTCTGATTCATTCGAAGCAAAGTGGAAAACAGAAGGTGGCATTTATACAGCCAGATGTAACTGTACAGGAGGATTTAAAATGTATGTTTTTAATAAGCAATGCAGGAAAAACTGATCACAACTACTAGATCTCAAGGACTAAACCGACATATAGTAAAGTAAGTACAATACTGGGAGTGCAGATTTTAGTATTATAGACTCACCTGACAAAAATAATACTACAGACAGACTGTGCCAAGACACTAATGTGGATAAAGGGTAACTGTAGAAATATAGCTATTATACCTGCATTAATCATAAATAGTGTACACAAACGTCCTTAAGTAGCCGCTTGTGTGATACGAGCATCAGGCATTTTGGTCGCTATTACTTTTCTGTTTACATGTCCACCTATTTCTTTGGTGCTCCATTCACCCTCTGTCTCCTTCTGTCCTGCACATTTAGACAGCTAGTTTAGTCTTATTACAAAGCCTTTCACAGGCGGTGGCCCTGACCGATGTTTGGGATAGAACCAGTAAGGCTGTGTCTGGTCAAGGACCAAGTTCAAATTCCTGGATTCCTAATATGTTCGTGTGCTTAAACCAATAGCATTGCCATATACTATAAAGATATTATTTAGGTATCATTTTAATACAGTTACGCCTGGCTGTGTTAATGTCACCTTTTGCTTTCCACGTTGCTTTGTATTGACTTACTCAGGCTAACCCCGTACTCCTAAGTTTATGTAGCAACCTTTGTTTATTTAAGTTTGATTCATAAAAGAAAGTGAAATTTATCAAGCCCTGGACTAAAGTCTTTTAAACTGTAACCTCTTCTGAGCAAGGCACTTCCTCCTCAACTCCTGTTCCAGTAAGTCTAAACATATGTTACTATGGATAGGTTTTGTTGAGTATTCTACAGAGCTACACAGTATCTCCACCTTAATTTCCATTAACAATGTGTAAGACCACAAAGTCTGACCACTAAGAAAACATGGACAATTTGTGACTGCAGTTATCCAGTCAAAGTGGTCTTTGCATAGAAGCTGATGTGCTCCTATATTTGTTTGATTGTATACTTTTTTTTTTACTGAAGCAGTGCCTTACAGTACTACACCAAGAAAACATCATATATACAATAAATATATATGATGCACAATAGCTATGCAGACATAAGAGATCAGGATTACTGAATTACAATCAGAATAATTCTAAATGATGTATTTGTCACTCCATCGACCCATGGTTTAATATGGAGTGTGAGACTGCATCACTAATTACACACATTAAGAATGGAGGTGTTTGATGGAGCTGTATCACTTCATACGTTTTTTTAACTTGATTGTCTGTGGCGTATATAAGTACATTTAAACAGGGATTAAACCCAATTTTTCATTTAATGAGGCAGAAGACCAATAATTGATCAAAATAGATTCTCATATCTAGTCATTGCACAAACAAAGACCAGGTTGGTTTCCATCTTCCATAGCTCTGTGTCTGTGGATGGAGATGGGCTACTACACTCTGTGATGGGCCTGTGAGCACACGTAATAGAGATGATCTCCTCCCCGGCTGGAAGTGTATACATAGATGCCACACACCAATCACTGTTGCCAGGTTGCAGTGAACAATCATGGCAGCCTGAAAGTCAGCATCTGACTCCTAAAATTAGATGTAATCTCTTCTGAATGATGCTCCATAGCAGTCAAGGGAAGGCACAAAAATAGACTATCCAGGAGAGGATTATAGGAGCATCATTCAGAAGCCTATTTAATCATGTAGAAATTGCCTTCTGGGTGATTAAAAGTTCAGATAGCTATTTTAGTCTTTACTATAGGTTTGAAAGTGGCTGTTTTGGGGATCACACATCTTAAATTAAGAAGTAGGTTGTTTGCTTTTAGATATTTGGCCAATTTGACCTAATGCAAGAAGTTCTCTGATATAAACCAAGAAACAATGTGTCAGCAGATAAGAACCATTTGTCCATTTAGTCTGTCCCCCTTTTTTTTGCCCAATTTATTAGTCCGTTATTTTATCTGATATCTACCGTATTTGCTCGAATATAAGACAATCCTGATTATAAGATGACCCCCCCAAACTTTGGATATTCCTTTAGGAAAAAAAATTAAAAGCCTGAATATAAGACTACCCTATAGGGAAAAAGTTCAACTTGTATATATTCACATGTAAATTGCTTTTTAATATTTAATAAAAATGATGATATAAAAAAAATGCATTTCTTGCTTTTATTTCCTTTTATGTGCCAATGCTGCCTCTCTCTTTCCCCTCCCCCCAGCTTTGTCTCTCTTTCCCCTCCCCCCAGCTTTGTCTCTCTTTCCCCTCCCCCCAGCTTTGTCTCTCTTTCCCCTCCCCCCAGCTTTGTCTCTCTTTCCCCTCCCCCCAGCTTTGTCTCTCTCCCCCCTTCCCCCCAGCGTTCTCTCCCCCCTTCCCCCCAGCGTTCTCTCCCCCCCTTAGTGTTGTCTCTGTCTCTCCCCCAGCGTTATATCTCTCCCCCTCGTTTTCTCTCCCTCCCCCCAAACTTTTCTCTCTCCTCCACCTAAACTATTTCTCTCTCTCTTCCCCTCACCTTGTGTCTCTCTCTCTCCCCCTCACCTTGTGTGTCTCTGCCCCCCTCCCTCCCCTTGTCTCCTTTTCTTCCCCCCCCCCTCCCTCCCCTTCTCTCTCTCTTGTACTCAGCTACTTTTCTTTTATTGCTAAATAACCACACATTGTTCTATCTAGAAAAAGCTATTCTGCACCAGTACTGAAAATAGAAACAATAATACAGCCCAACACACACATGGATTTCTGATTTTGTGGCCCATTTCAGAAAACTCCCCTGGCATAGGACATCCCATATAATAAATAGTAATTAAATACAAAATGTAAAACTATTATCAATTTAATAACAGATCTAAAAGAGAAGATGAGGAAATGTTACTATGTTCATGATGAAAGTCTAACCAAATTGTATGTGAAGAATGTCTGATCATAGTCAATGTGCTGGAGATCAAAACCAGTCTGTGTATAACCTCATGGCTCGAAGATGTAAATATATAGCACTGCATCTGCTGAATGTCTAATATCGTGTGTTAGGATCCTCACATCAGCAAGACACCAGAAATAAGTTGACATATTTAACTGTGCAGGTCAGTTACTGTGCATGAATCATTCTATTCGCTAGAGGTCAGTTGATGTCTATATATCACTCAATGAGCTGGAGCTCGGGCACTGCCTATTTATCAGTCAGTGAGCTGCATTGACTTATTATACATTGGTTAATGAAGTTGAGGTCGGTCTCGACTTATCCACCAGCCTGAGACCTGGTCACTCCTTTCAGGTTACCACTTTAATGTAGTCAAGAAAATCCCAAATTTAACAGCACTGGCAAATAGTGCTTTTATGGTTAAAAAAGAAAAAAGCTACTCAAATAGACCATTGAGATCAAAGCTGCATTCTCATTGGCGACTACACATTTTTAGCCCATCAGAATACAGATAAATAAATGGCCATAAAATTTACAAGTTAGAACAGAGTAATGACAGTACCTTGTTTTCTGTAAAATGCTCCAAAAAATGTGTTTTACATAGATATCTCTATCTTTTTATTCTTTTTTATGTAATCAGTTTCAATCGAAGAATTGCTCTCTCTCTTACAAATATGGATTTAAGAGATGATCTTACATAATACATTGATCATCTCTGCTGGCATTAAGCTGTAGCACAAGGTTTGTAAACCGATGTAAAAAAAACAAAAACAACACAAAAACCGTTGGTGACCATTTCCTCTTACGTGTGTTCAAAATACTAATAAGAGTTACAACATATTTGGAGTGCTGAACCAAGCTCGATCACAAATTGTTGGCACTATATAAATAAATGTTAATGTTATCGGAGGAGGAGTAATGGCAAGCAGCCCCGGGTGATGGGCAGTCAGGGATGTCATCTGGTGCTTGCTTATGTCTAGTTGTCATTCGAGCAGACACATGTAGACAACATTGATACTTCCACTGAGTAGGTGGGGGGAGCCATGCCCACCCACCTTCTAAAGGTATGTCCATTTGAAGGGTTGAGGGAAGTGCTGCCCCAGATGTGAATTTTTTTTAGGTCTGCAATGTGAAACTTGTGACAATAAACCCACCAATATATAAAAGAGCACAAAGGGTAGAATAGAAAATATTAATGTACCATATAACAGTAAAAAGTGTGAATATTTCAGTTTAATAAACTTTACCTGAAGGAACAAGCAATCATTTCTGCGTCTACAGTCTAAACAGGAATATTGCTCTGGATATTAATTGATGATCATTTTACATCTGGAGAGGAGAGGACTTGGGCTTTTTCTTTTAACTGATGCATAATTATTTGCTCATTTGTCCTGAGCACTTCCATTCTTCTCACCCTAAAATGTTATTGGTTAAGTCAGACAAAGAGTGGTGTCTCCAGTAGGGTGATGATCAAATGATCAAAATTAACCAGTTGCTAAATGGTGGATCGGAGAGATTAAAAACTAATTTTCCATTAACCTATACAGAATTCCAAAAATAAGCTATGTATAAAAGGATTTATCATATTATAAATGCCAATGAAGCTGCCATGGAAAGTTTAACTCTACTGTGCTTAACATTCTTCTCATTTAAAGTGGGACTAAGGTAGAAGGCCACACACCAATCAGCACTGCAGAAAATAACCTCTGTGCCATTAAACTCGAATACGCACCAGGATATTAACTTCTTTCCAGACAGGAGGGGCTTAATTATCTCATACATTGTTAGCCTCAGGAATTCTAAGGGATTATTATGCATTATTATGACTCCAAAAAACCTCTGGTACATCCTCTTTACATAATGATACATGAAGACTCCCCTATTAGAGGTGTAAAAATAACATCTTGTTTATTCATCACAAGGCACAGTGATACCAACATGACATTCTATACACAGATACTATATATGAGATATTATACAGTATATACCAACCAAACTTTCCACTCCATCTAGAGAAACGTCAGACAAAAGAAAGCACAATTATCTGACAAATCCAGGAAAGGATCTTCCGTTTGACAACCCATGGTCCAGGATGCTACACCAAGGATTTAAAATTTTCCAATCTTTCCTGGTACATCTGGTGGAATGTCTTTGCCAATGACTGAAATGGTTGTTCAAAGTTCTCAAGTTCCTTCTGTAAATTAAAAAAAAAAAATCACAGGTAAAAAAAAACCAAACAATGAGCATCACCCCGCTATGCATCACAGAAACAGTCTACTTATCGCTTAAAATCATTAAATTATTAATAACACTAACAGACAATGTTCATAAGCAGAACTATTCTTGTCAGTTATTTTAGACTATGAATCAGAGCAAATACACCAAAAGACGTTGCAGTCTACAAAAATATATAGTGAACAAATAAACATAAACTTCTTACTGCACTGAGGATTCAGATTTGCAAAACAGTCCTGTTTTTTTTAAGAGGGGGGGTCCTGTCTCAGCTTGGGCACAGTGCATTGGACTGTGAACAGTGAGTTGCAGTGTAATCCATTATGTCTAAGAGATAAACATTGCTTAAACAAAATGGGTTCCAGAGGCCCACACGTGTTTCTACCTGTACTAGGGAGACTGGAGCTTGATTTTATGGGGTCAAGCAATGCCAAGTGACTCTACATCTTAACAGGTCCTTGGATGTTGGAAAGTGAGCAAAAGAAGGCAGCACTCACATTTTACACACACATACACACACACACACACACACACACTACAAATTCCTTTGTTTGACCATTAACTACACCATAAATATCATGCAGCATGACATATGGAGTTACGTTTTGCTCTGGGTATTTAAAATATCAAATTAAGTCTACTGCTTAGAATGCTTGCATAGGATAGAAAGGGTCTAAACAATCCCACATCTTAACAATTGTAATTTAACAAGAATCCACAAGATATAGTTACATCATTCCCAAATGCATTAAGTGTAATATGGAAATCTGTACTATAGGGGAGATCAACCGAAATGAGATTAGTTAGAGCTGCCGTTTCATTTCAGGGTCTATTCTCCGGAGCCTGTGTGCTAAATGGATTAAAGACTCCAGGATAAAATAGAAACACAAGGGTTTCCATGAACCCCCAAAGATTTCACACACACATTAATACATCAAACACAACAGATTTGTATTACACAATACCTAGGTGCCCAAAATAATAATTATTGTTGGGTCCACACTTGATTGATCAGTCCCTAATAAACAAAAACTTCCACGCTTGCTAACTAGCAATCATTGCATTAAGAAAACAAATATAGACGTGCCCCAGTAAAATAGGGAGGGCCTATCTCAAGACCCCAAGAAGAAAGGCGGACAGTAGCAAGATGTGAATTAGGTGCTAGCGCTTAAAAAAAAAAATAAGAGTGTGACCTTCTAGCGTAGCATAAAAATAAAACTATTTTAATGGTAAACCAGTAAAAAGTCAATAAAATCGGCCAGTAAATTAACCCCTTAAGGACAGAGCCTTTGAAACATTTTTGTCCTTTCTGGACAATGGCTATTTTAACATTTCTGTGCTGTTTGTGTTTAGCAGTAATTTTCTTCTTCGTCATTTGCTGTACCCACACATATTATATATTGTTTTTATCGGGACAAAAAGGGCTTTCTATGGATGCCATATTTTTGATCATATCTTATCATATTATTAAAAAAAAAAAAAAAAATATGGTAAAAAAAAAATACACAAATTTTTTTTTTATTTGAAACAACTTCTCCTCATCGACAATAGCGAACGAAAAAACATGCTAAATAGATTCTACTATTTCTCCTGAGTACAGGGATACCACCCATGCATAGGTTTGTTGGGTTGTTTGGGGGCTAAAATGCCAAATTTGTGAGGTGCAGTTTTTTGTTTTCCAACTTGAAATTTTTACATGCAGACAGCCTGCACCCATGTCCCATTTGGGACATATTTGAAACCAGCCAGTGTATTTTACCCCATCAACCCACATATTTTTTAAAAGTAGACACCCTAGGCTATCTCAAATGGTGGTATTTTTACACTTTCCATGCACTAATTCTACCACCAGCCTTTGTCAAAGTTTGTGGTAGTAATTTTTTTGTGTTTTTTTTTCACAAACCTTGTACTTCAGACATGAATTTACAGATTTTGGTATGTGTCACTGCCAAATAACACCCCAATAAGTGTTCAGCAACATCTCTTGAGTACAGGGATACCCCCCATGCATAGGTTTGTTGGATTGTTTGGGGGGTAAAAGGCCAAATTTGGGAGGTGAAGTTTTTGGTTTTCCAATTTGAAATTTTGACATGCAGACAGCCTGCACCCATGTCCCATTTGGGACATATTTGAAACCAGCCAGTGTATTTTACCACATCAACCCATATATTTTTTAAAAGTAGACACCCTAGGCTATCTCAAATGGTGGTATTTTTACACTTTCCATGCACTAATTCTACCACCAGCCTTTGTCAAAGTTTGTGGTAGTAATTTTTTTGTGTTTTTTTTTCACAAACCTTGTACTTCAGACATGAATTTACAGATTTTGGTATGTGTCACTGCCAAATAACACCCCAATAAGTGTTCAACAACATCTCTTGAGTACAGGGATACCACCCATGCATAGGTTTGTTGGGTTGTTTGGGGGGTAAAAGGCCAAATTTGGTAGGTGCAGTTTTTGGTTTTCCAAATTGAAATTTTGACATGCAGACCGCCTGCACCCATGTCCCATTTGGGACATATTTGAAACCAGCCAGTGTATTTTACCCCATCAACCCATATATTTTTTAAAAGTAGACACCCTACGCTATTTCAAATGGTGGTATTTTAACACTTTCCATGCACTAATTCTACCACCAGCCTTTGTCAAAGTTTGTGGTAGTAATTTTTGTGTGTTTTTTTTTCACAAATATTGTATTTTAGACATAAATTCACAGATTTTGGTATGTGTCACTGCCAAACAATAACCCAATATGTGTTCAACAACATCTCCTGAGTACAGGGATACCACCCATGCATAGGTTTGTTGGGTTGTTTGGGGGCTAAAAGGGCCACATTGTGAAGGTGCGCATTTTCAACTTGGAATATTGACGTGTAGCCAGCCTGAGCCCATCTTTCATTTGGGACTTTTTTTTAAAGTAGGACAGTGTATTTTACCCCAAAAAGTATATATTTTGTAAAAGTAGACACCCTAGGCTATTTTAAATGGTGTTATTTTAACACTTTCCATGCACCAATTCTACCACCAGCCTTTGTCAAAGTTTGTGGTAGTCATTTTATTGTGTATTTTTTCCCACATACATTGTACTTTAGACACAAATTCACATATTTCGGTATGTGTCACTGACAAACAATACCACAATATATGTTCAGCAACATCTCCCGAGCACAGGGATACCACCCATGCATAGCTTTGTCAGCTTTGTTGGGTGTTGAAAGGCTACATTTGAGAGGTGCGCTTTTTGATTTTCAAACTTGGAATTTGAACATGTAGAGCAAGGAAGGGGTTAATAGCTCTTATAAGAGCCTTTGTAGTACTGTACAAAAAAATTAACCCCTAAAAATGCACAGACAAGAAAAAAGGTTCTGCTGTGCAGTGATCAGTGGCAGGGAAGGGGTTAATACACTACACTATACAAAGGGTATGGCTTTTATAAAAGCCCTTGGGACTCACAATTTTTTTACATTTTATTTAATTTATTACAATTAAAAAATTATGTTATACAGATCTGTCTCTTTCCCTCACTAAAACTCAAGTGAGGAGAGGGAGGCAGATCCATATGGGTCAGAACAATATTTACGAACCAGACGAATGGTGATGCTCATCTGAGAAATCACCAAACCACCTTTGCCACTGATCGGCTGTTACTGATCGCTATACACGCGTTCAGACAGCTTCAAAAGGAATACACGTAATCCCCTAGTGGGTATAACTAACCCCTAGCGAGTCTGACAAAAAAAATGCTGATAGCAAAAAAAAATCCTTCTGCGACTAGATTGTTCCATATGCGCTGCTTAGGCAGTGACCATATGCACTGCTTAGGCAGTGACCATATGTGCTGCTTAGGAAGTGATATACGGCAAGGAAGGGGTTAATAGCTCTTAAAAGAGCCTTTGATATACTGTAATAAATCAAAGTAAAAAAAAATAACCCCTAAAAAAATGCACAGACAGCAAAAAATGTGCTGCTGTGTAAGATCACTGCGTACACAGCGATCAATTGCAGGGAAGGGGTTAAATACTGGAAACGGCTTTTATAAAAGCCTTTGGGTCTCAATTCTATTAAATATATTATAATTAAAAACTTACATTATACAGCTCTGTCTCCCTCCCTCACTAAAACTCAAGTGAGAGGGAGGCAGATCTACACGGGTCAGATCAAATATTTACAAATATTGATCTAACCAGACGAATGGTGATGCTCATCTAAGCAAACGCCAACCCGCCTTTGTCACTTATCAGCTGTTACTGATCGCTATACATGCGGTCAGACAGCTAAAAAAAATGTTTTTACGTTAAACGTAGTCCCCTAGCGGGTATAATTAACATGTGACGGGTGTAATAAAAAAGTAAAAAAATTTTTTAAAATGCTTCTGCAGCAAGATTGCTGCATTTGCGTCAGATCGCTGCTTAGGCAGTGATCTACAGCAAGAAAGGGGTTAATCTCTCTTAAAAGAGCTTTTTTTTATACTGTAATGAATTACAGTAAAAAAAAAATGAACCCCTAAAAAATGCAGACAGCAAAAAATGTGCTGCTGTGTATGATCACTGCGTACACAGCGATCAATGGCAGGGAAGGGGTTAAATGGCTTTTATAAAAGCCCTTGGTGTTTAAAATTTTATTAAATATTTTTTTTATTATTTTATTTTATTTTTTTACTTTATCTGATCTGTCTCTCTCCCTTACTATAACTAGTAAGGTGAGGGAGGCAGATCAATACTTGTCAAAGGCAATATTTACTAATATTGCCTTTGACAGTATGGTAAGTGCTCATCAGAGCACTTACCATACATGCCTGCACACAGATCACATAGATCTGTTGTGCCGGCATCGATTGGCTCCCCCTAGAGGATCGGAAGTGAAAGTATTTCACTTCCGATGCTCTTGCCATTAGAAGGGAAGCGCTGCCTGTATAGGCAGCGTTCCCTTCTACTGAGCCGATGGGGTCGCTCAGGAGAGCGACCACCATCGGCTCTGGGGCAGCTGAAGGTGTTGTTAAGTGCCTCGCTAGCGAGGCACTTTAACAACACCGCAGATGCTTAGAAAGCGAACGATCGTTCGCTTTCTAAGCACATGTGTGCAGCGGGCGCAGCCATTTTTAAATGGCTGCTACGATCACTCCGTGGAGTGATCGTAGCGCGCCCCTGCACATTTGGGGGGTGTTGCACAATGCCTCTACCTAGAGGCATTGTAGCAACACCGTTAGAGTAAAGAATGCGACCGCTGGTCGCTTTCTTTACTCCATTTAGTGCATGACGTGCCAGGCACGTCACCTGTCGGCAAGTCCTCGTCACCTGTCGTTAAGGGGTTAAAAGATGCTTGCTTTTATATATAGTTTATATAAGCTCTGCAGGGGGCCCGGAACCTAGTTAGACCCCTATTAGAGGTCTTATTATAAAAAGACCTTGAAAAGAGGACCACTTGTCTTTTTCTGACATACGGTATTAGAACTGATGTTTCCTGATTTGTCTGGAGTATTCACCGAAATTTGACATCCAGCTCGGCTAAGCAGATTTTGGCTATTAATGTACTACTGGCTGTTAAATTCTCTCTGTCCAGATTCTGGTATGGTATGGGATCTCAAACCAAATATTGTTCCAACTTTCTGCAGACATTTTTTTTTCTACAAATCTAGGGGACAGGGTTCGAGATTCCGTGAAATTTGGGAATTGTGGTAATCAGTGGATGTTTTGTGTATGATATGGGATTATAATGTCCTCAAAATTACCCAGTGCCTTGATATTATTGTTTTTATTTTATTTGGTACCCTTTTTTGGAATGTTTGTTTGTTTTATGTGTATATACGTAAGTTTTTAAATTGAAAAGAAAGATCTGCAATACAAAAGGAATATTGGTTAAAACAGAACATAGTGCTAAATATCAAATTCAGTTAGGCATACTATGGCTGGGTTATATTACATAGAGGTGAAGGATATTACCGCAGATGTCTCAAAGTATTCAAGACTGTGCCTGGCTGCCCAATCCTGGGCCACTGTCTTTTCCACTGCTCGACGGTCAGACAGATCACTTTTGTTGCCCACCAGTATTCCTACCATTGGAAAAAAGTAGAAACCAAAATGAGGGGTAAAACAGAAATAACAAATACATACAATGTAATGAATGTACCAGGAAAAAGACAAACTAACATAAGAAAGACAGACAGGGAGAAAGCTCAAACAAACCTGAAGATAGAAAGACAATAAAAGCAGAATATTAAGTGATCAACACAAGAAAGGATCCAAAAGGAAATACAGTTTGGGTATAAGTGAATGCAATGAAAGCATTAACATCAGCAAAAGAAACAACAAAAGTGTGAGACGGTGAATAATAAAAATGCAGCACAGACAAAAAACAAAAAAACAGACTGATGCATAAATACAAAAGTTAAATGGGAAATAAAAGCTAGAGATGAACAGACAGACCTGTGAAGTGCTTTCTTGCATAGCAGTATGTTGTATTGTGAATGTACCTGAATGATGCACAAGCAATGACAGCAGCGGGAAGATGTTAACGAATAGATATAAAAAGTAAGACAAAAAAAAAAACAACAGACGTGCAGACTGGGAATGCATTGTAGTATAAGAATTGAGAAAGAAAGAAGATATCAAAACAGAGTAAACTAAAAGGTAAAAGACAAGCAATCACATTGAATATTGAGCAAGTCATAGAAATGATGGTGTTACTGTCACCAACCAGGAAGTTGGGGGCTTGATGTCTTGGATCTCACTTTCTGCAGCCACTTAACGCAACTACTGAAGGATGCCTCGTTTGTGAGGTCAAACACAAGGCAAATACAGCCAGGCTGGTCCCACTGCATGCAAGAAGAAATGTGAACATTACATGTAAAATTAGGTCAAACAAGCTTTACCCAGGTTGTGTACAGTTAGAAGGATTGTTAAACTAATGGGGACTATTCCTTAAAAGGAAGTTGCAGGTGAACATTTTCATCTCACCAATTTAGGTATATATCGCACAGGGACAAACCTGGTGAGCCCACTATGCTAAGCAAACTCACCAGGTATCTCTCTGAATATATAGCTACACTAGTGACATGAAATGTTCATATCACCTCATCTTTTACTGAAAGCCAACCAGAGAAAAAATGTAGGAAGCTATTCACTAAAAGTGAGTTGAGGAGAAATGAATATTTCCATCTCAGTGATTTAGCTACCCATTGTGCCGGGTCAAACCTGGTGAGATTCTTCCGCTAAAAGAGCTCAATTGACCCCACTTAACGTAGTTAAATATTGAGGAAAATGTTAACCTCACCTCACTTCTAGTGAGTAGCTCCCTGTGTGTTACACAAAACAGGCATATTATTAGGTAAATGGCAGCACATTTATTTATTTAAGCCATCTTTTTAGGTAAGACACAGAGAAGTCATATAACCTAGCAATACATCTAGGCTTGTGATGAAGAAAAATAATTGGAACATTTTGGAAACATTTTCTTTTTAAAGTCCATTCTTAACACACAGTACGGAAATGTGCAGATTACATATTCATGTAGTGTTAAGCATATCATCAGTTATGTGTTTGTTATGCAAATGAGCAATTATCTCCTCAGTATCAATTCATCCGGTATGTACAGTGCTCGGATAAGCATTCGGAAGCTGCACTTATCTCAAAAACGCATCTCCATCTGGAGGGTGGTATCGAGCCCGCTCCACACTTTAAATAATATTTATTCTAGAAGTAATGTCCACAGTTACACTGATCTGTGTCACAGCCAAGTCTTACAACAAATGTCTGAATTTCTCTTAAAATAAAATAAAAGTATATATATATATATATATATAATGCGTGAAGAATTCATAAAGGTGGAACAGAGTGTGTGTGACCCCCGCCATTTCGTAACAGATATAATGAGCCCGTGAGTAATTCATACTGTATAAAATATATACTTGTAAAATCAAGTACAGATGCTCATGAAAACAGTGTTATTAAACTCTGACTACTAAAATACTTTGCAAAGGAAGAACCAACGGACTGTAAAAAATGCATTTTATTTAGATCTGTAATTCAGGTAGCAAGTAAAACAAGTGTTAATATGAAGCATGTAAACTTTCCCTCTTCTTTTATATCTCCTTCCAGTAGCACTTTGACATCCAATCCACTGGGTTACAGAGTGGCGTAATATTACATCTTTGATATTTTACTGGATACAAATGCATCGGTGCAAGCTATTCAAGGCCAACTGTTTTAGTAAATGTACCTTATGCAGCCATTCCTGTCAATCACACTTTCTGAATTGCGTCAGTTTTCTTGATATTAACTTGAATAGATCTTACCTCTGTTTGACAAACACACACCTTTTACATGCTTTCCTAGAGAATATATAATTCTTAATTGATCATAGAGAAGTAAATCCTGTGGGATCTATTCCTCAATTAATTGGTTGCCCCTGGACACAGTGGCATGCTTCCCTGCAGAATGTAAAGTAAAACGTTATATGTGCCCAGCTGACCAGACAACCCTAACGGTACAACTGCTGGAAAAAATGTGCAGATGTGTACTCTGTACAGGCTCCTGTGCAATATATGTATGCACATATAGCAAATATAGGTGGGCTACTTTTTTCCCCAAACACCTTAAAATTTAGCTTTCTTCCTCCCATGCTCCAGCTAAGTGCGGATAGCTGAATCAGAGGGTCAGTGGAAGGTGCTAAACTGATTAGTTTGAGTAAATTAATCATATTGAGATTACAGATATTATAATTGTAACACATCCTTAGTTAAATTACTTAACTTTAAAATGTATGAAAAATACAGGATATTTTCAAGTCACAGCAGTATTCTGAGAAAAAAAAGGATTGTAGTCCAGCTTGAAATCTACATGTTAATATATGAGATTATGTTTTGTGTGATGTCAAATGATTGTTCTTGTTAGTGTCAAGTCATTTATTAACATTTAGTTTTGTTGTTGACTACAGATTAGCTGTCCTTTAACCTGCTGACATCTTAAATGTTCCAAAATCTACTAGGAAAGACTCTGAAACATCAAGTTTGTAAGATAGTCTGCTATCCTAGATAATATATGCACATTGTTTAATATGTGCGGAGGGTGTTAATTAAACACCTAAACGACATAAAAGGTTTCCATTTTTCTTAGTGTGAGAACCCAATCTGTAAAAATCTAGTCTGGGTCCAAAACACGTTAGGCATCTATCTGTCCACTCCATGCCTCTTTCTGCTGGTGAATAAAAGATGCACAGAGCCCAGCACTCAAGTGAATAGGATGGGAACTTTAATTCAGAAGGCAGGCCTGTGTTCTGAATTAAAGTTCCCATCTTATTCAATTGAGTGCTGGGCTCTGTGCATCTTTTAATGACTGTGCAGACCAGGGTGGCGTCTTGTGCCTCGGCACCTACACTATCTTTGTGCGGATCTGAGATATTTTTTATTGCATTCCTTCTGCTGGTGGACTCGGAAATTAAAAATATTTTTGTAGGTTTTTTTGCTTGAAGATTTTGGTTACCCTATATGAATCCAAATCTCTTTCATTCATACTTCACCTGCTTTCCACAATTTAAAATTTATTTTGTATAGAAAAATATAGGATTTCTACAGTAGATTCCCAAGCCAGGATTCATGAAAGTTTTTCACTTTATAGACATGCCAGCAGCTAGTAAAGAATGGTGCTCAATATTCTTCTGTGTGAGGTTAGAGGAAGGACAGAGCATTTACAAAAACAAATGCTTTCAATCACAATCTTACAGATCCATTATGTTGAATTTTCAAATCGATTTGGCCTATTTGTTTGGAGAGATGATGTAGCGGAGGAAGCTTACCAAATTCTCAGTCATGTCGTAAAAGACCGCTTTGCCAGGGGTATCACAGAGAAAGAGTTCCTAGAAGAGAAAAGAATATGCTGAAGACAATTTTCTTTTATGAGGGGTGAGAATTAAATGAAATTATAATTTCTGATCCTTGTGTGTTATGACAAGTGGACTAATAAAAGTATTTAGAAATGTAAAAAAAATAAAAAAAATTCTTCTCTGCCGACAATTTCTATGCTGCTATGTTTAAGGAATAAGTTGTTTGTTTTTATGTTTTGCCTCAATGCGAATGCGTATTCAGTCAAAAACAAAGATGGCCGGTGGAACGGAGCACGCATATGTTCGCTGAAACCAAATGCCAATATCGTCACCATTCCAAAGTGCTCCATGCACCACTGTTGTGTTGTGGGATACAGTTTCACTTTCAAACACCACAGATCTATTTGAATGCTGTTCCTGACATCATTTTTCTTCTTTAATATATTTTATTTATTTGAAAGAATACTATACTTTTAAGATGTTAACACGGGTTAAATATCCCTTATCAGTAATGCCTGGCACCAGAAGTATTTTGTAAAATGGATCATTTTCACCAATAAGGTATTTTAAAGCCTCTCAGAACTCATACAATATAGTAGAATCATTGCAAATACTGTATAGAGCAAATCAATCACTTTTACCATGTCAGAATAACTGCCCCTCAGACTTGCCAATGCATCCCCAGACTTTCTTTGTGAGATTTTGTAACAATGCAAAACTTTATGTAAAATAAAAAAAATAAAAAAATCTGTTTTTGGATCTACAAATAAGGGGTACTCAACCTGTATTATTATTAGAGGATGCATAAAAGATAACCCATGTAGATATAACATATATTGAAAATTAATAAAACATGAATAAAAGACAATTAATAAAAATGGAAAAACAATAAAATACTACAAAGTGTATGCTGCCCTTTTTTTGTAAGATAAAGATCATGGCAAAAGTATTACTAGGTGTTTGGTAATTTAGGAGCAATGTGATGGGTGTACTGGGAAAGTGATGCTTTAAACGATTGTATTTAGCAAGATAAATAAATCAGTTGATTCTTAAAAGGTGGACCAAAGTAACCATCTGTATTCGTGGGTTAGTCCCAATCACCTGGAAGGTTAAAAAAAATATATTGTGATTTGCTACCTTGTGAATTTCATCTACTACAGCTGACCAAAAAGACCTTCTTTGGAAAACTCTCAACGTATGTTTAGGTATGTGCCTTGGGATGTCTTGCATCTCCAACAGTGACTTAAAATTGAGGGGACTATTCAGTGGACGTCACTTGGAATCAAGTACCACCTAGATATCAATTTATAAGCTGATCCTGGACCTTTAGTTGATATAGAACATTTTTAGTGTTAAAGATTTTTCACATTCATCATTTGAGAGGTCGGTTTCCAGAGGCAGGTGTCGTAAGCTAGGTGCGTGGAAAGGTGGATACTCATTTATTGCGTTAGTCGGGGGAGGAACGTAACTGTTCAAAAGCTGTAGCATCTTGGGTGGTAAGTTGCCACCTATTAAAAAAATGGCCTAACCTGGGAAATTTTACATCTGGAGGTGTAAGATGTCAAATGGTTGGATATTGTAATCCCACGGGGAAAGTGAGGTTTATAGGACAGCGACAAAATGCAGAATGGGTTATTAATGTAGTTATCAGTCTTAGAAAAGTGGGTTCACTTGTTTAAGGTACCATGGATAGTGGGGTGGTCAGGAGAGGTGCAATTCCTAAATTTTCTCAGGAGCCAACCCACTCTAGGGATGGGGGCACATAGGTTCCTTTGTTCCAAGGAAACTCAAGCCTTTGTTATGGGGCACAACCAGTTGACAATTCTAGTGATTAGAATTTCTTTGCAATACATCTATTGGATGGTCTAAAGCACCCCAAGTCCTTGGTCGGGATAGGTAAGTGTGCCGTGGTCGGGATAGGTAAGTGTACCTTATTCTAGCCCTTCCAGATAAACACAAATAAAAAATAATTGCTATCTTAATGAGGAGGGTTTGCTTTGCATAGAGGAAAGACATTCATTTTTAGAATCCCTATCCTGCAGAACCAAGAGTAAGAGTTGTTTAGGTCTTTCCTTCCAGATGTTTTGATCTTTTCTAAAATGGGGCCAAAATTGAAATGATCTAAATGGTATATATATATATATATATATATATATATACATACACACACACACATACACACACAAGCAGGGGAGAGCATCATCCCTAAATATTTTATTTTTTGATGTATTGCACATATCATGAGCATGAAAAGTAAAGGGAATAGTGGACACCCCTACCTAGTACTGTTCAAGAGCAGCTGGGATAAGTCTCTGCTTACTTTGATTCAGGTTGAACAAGAGTCATTAAAGGCTCTAAGAACAAAGGGACCAAAACCTAGATGTTATAAGGTCGTGACTCGGGACATAACTCATCTTGTCCAACAGAATCGGCCTGTAACCTTGGCATTTGGCTGGTCAACTGTGGATTGTTTACATTTCAGGTGGGCTTGTAAATAGTGAAGAATTTTCTGATAGTTAGCCGGTGGATCGGGGGAAGATTCTGACTGATTCATATTGTATAAGCCATGATAGTATTTGTTAAAATACCCTACTATCTGAGGGGTGCTGTGGACTAAATTGTTTTGGGAATTTTGTGATTTGTTTGAGGTGTTTGGTTAATCGCTCCTGCAAGGTATTTACCTACTTTATTGTTATGTCCATACATTTGTCCTTGGAAGAAAGTGTAAAATGCTTGTAATTTGTGGTTCACCTTGTCTGTAAGCTTAGTTGTAAGGCGAGTGAGTTGGGATTCGAGTGTATCAATTTTGGCAAGGAGTTTGTCTGTCTCAGCAGTTTCAATTTTTTTTAAGTTGTGTCCCAAGGCTGACTAACAAGCCCTGTGCCTTATAAGCCTCCCAGACAATTGGTTCGGCTAGTTCTCTGTTAATATTAGTACAAAAATAATCTTGTAGTTTTGTTTTTAGGGCTTGGACATCTGTGGGATCTAGAGAAAAAGTATACCTTAGGCTATCAACGGCTGCGAGGTCTGTGAAGTAAAACTCTTCCATTAACTGCTGGACACTCACAACGCTGGATGATCCATACCTATTACAAATGAACAAAGCCAAAAAAAGTAAAGATTATGCAGAAAGATCATCCAATGCAGAGTAGTTATGCCAAAATAGAAAAGGTGTTTAATCGGTTAAACACCTTTTCCATTTTGGCACAACTACTCTGCATTGGATGATTCTTTCCGCAAAATCCACACTTTTTTGGCTTTGTTCATGTGTGGGATCTGACTCGCTCAGTCTCTAAATTTAACTTTTTTCTTTAACTTGGATTGAATTGGGGTTTCGGAGTGTTTAGAGAAACTGGAGAGTAGTCGCTACATGTGACTGAACCTATATCAGTCTGATGTACTAGGGGTATGTGTCTATGTGATCTAAAAATCTAATCTAATCTCAAGTACTTATTATGAGGGGAAGAATAGAAATAACATTGTTTACCAGTGGAATTCAGCATGCATCCTGTACCAAATAACTGAATGGAGTGAAGGGTGGAACTTACCTTTTTTACTTTTGTATATTTAATGTGGCAAATGCCTTAGGAGGTGTCTAGGTAAGGCCAAAATAGCAGATTCTGGAGTATAGCTGAATGCTTACGTTTGCAACTCCCTTCTCAATTCCCTCTTTCATAAATGAAACCCTGGCTTTGTGGAAACAGAACAGAGAAAAGAGAGCACATTCGGGAATGGTAAGGTGTGTAAAGAGGGCCATTACTTACAACGCTGTCACCTGTATCTGGAATTTGCACCGTTTTCATCAAAACATCGATGCCAGTCGTCTGTAGAAGACAAATTCCGAATGCCACATATGCAAATAGAAAAAAATCCTCTAAATTATTAGTGTTTGTACCAAACCATTTAGTAGAATGCATAAAGAAAGTATCAATACAATACTCTATGGGATGTCATTTGACCCTGCAAGATTAAGTTCGAGTCTACCTGGTACAGAGACCGGGTGTCTGCAACTTATTTATTTGAATTAAGGTGGTGTATGTCTTTAAAAATTCCAATCTTAATTAGTTTTCTTTTTTATTATACAAACAAATAGTGTATAACAGTACAACATTAAAATTTAAAGACAAACCTAACATATAGCACAGGTATTACTAGATAAGGGCAGGATCTTAACATATTTATTAATGTTGGAGTAGACAGATTCCATTTATTTGCTACCAGTCAAAAGTTTGGGGTCACTTAGAAATTTCCATGTTTTTAAAATATTTTTTTTTCACTAAAATAAAATAGATCAGAAATACAGTGTAGACATTGTTAATGTTGTAAATGACTATTGTAGCTAGAATTTACTGATTTTTTAAATAACAGCTACACTGGTGTACAAAGGCCCATTATCAGCAAGCATCACTCCTGTGTTCCAATGGCACATTGTGTTAGCTAATCCAAGCTTATCATTTTAAAAGGCTCATTAAATCATTAAAAAACCCTTTTGCACTTATGTTAAGTACAGCTGAAAACTGCTGTGCCAATTGCAATGATGCAGGAGGAGTACTTGGTGCCATTTGTCAAACATGGTGGAGGCATTAGGATGGTATGTGGTGCTTCTGTGGTGGTAATCTGGGAGATTTGTTCAGGATCAAACTGATGAATGAGGGCTATTTGGAGTAGTGCTTCTGTAGCTGTTGGAGTTAATCTAAGATTTGTTAAATCAGAAATTACTTCTTTGCACATGTTACATCTCTAACATTTATCTGAAGAGTGCATTTCAATTTAGTTGGCACCATTTTAAAATGTAATTACATTAAGTTTGTCAAATGTGTGATCTTGCCCATTTTGCTATAAGGAATAACACCATTCCTTTTGTGTGATATTTATTTGTAAATCCTCCTCCCATTTCTTCCATTCTTTAACTTCAATCCTGGGCGAACTCTTATTTAAGACCTCGTAATATTTTGTAAGAGTTTATTTTTGATTATTATGGTCAAACAGAGATTCAATACTCTCTGGGTGAATGTGCATGTTATTTACAAAGTCCAAATGCAACCTTGCACAGCGCACAATGCAAAGCAGCAGGAGAACCTGGACAGACCAGAATTTGCCTGGACAGGGTAAACAGAACGATTGGCAACTATACAAGAGTATTTTACATACTTCTCGATTACCCTGGGTGAATCAGAATGCTGGGAGTGTGGGCAGAGTTTCAGAAGTAGAGTGTCCATCAGTCTAGCAGCGCTGCTGCACAATTGTATGCACTCTCAGGTGCGTCTAGGACAGTTCATCACAGCTGCTTCACCGCTGTCAGTGGTGAAGATCAACGTGGCCGCTTCATCGCGGCAATGTAAGAGCTGACAGTTAAGCGCTTACAAACATACACCCCTCTAATAAACCAACCCCCCGTAAAAGTGACTCCAAGCCGCCATACTAACCCCTTGAACCCAAGCAATAACACTACCCGCGAACCATAATACTAATATTAAACCCCCAAACCCTAATACTAACATTAAACCCCCAAACCCAAATCCTAACATTAACCCCCCCCAAACCCTAATACCGAACCCCCCCCGAAACCCTAATACTAACATTAAACACCCAAACCCAAATCCTAACATTAACCCCCCCAAACCCTAATAGCCGAACCCCCCCGAAACCCTAATACTAACGCTACACTCCCCAAACCCTAATACTAATACCTTACCCCCCCCGAACCCAAATACTAACATTAATCCCCTGAACCCAAATCCTAACATTAACCTCCCCAAACCCTAATACCGAACCCCCCGAAACCCTAATACTAATGCTACACTCCCCAAACCCTAATACTAATACCTTACCCCCCCGAACCCAAATACTAACATTAATCCCCTGAACCCAAATCCTAACATTAACCCCCCCAAACCCTAATAACGAACCCCCCCGAAACCCTAATACTAACATTAAACACCCAAACCCAAATCCTAATATTAACCCCCCCAAACCCTAATACCGAACCCCCCCGAAACCCTAATACTAACATTAATCCCCTGAACCCAAATCCTAACATTAACCCCCCCAAACCCTAATACCGAACCCCCCCGAAACCCTAATACTAACGCTACACTCCCCAAACCCTAATACTAATACCTTACCCCCCCAAACCCAAATACTAACATTAATCCCCTGAACCCAAATCCTAACATTAACCCCCCCAAACCCTAATACCGAACCCCCCCAAACCCTAATACTAACACTACACTCCCTGAACCCTAATACTAATACCTTACCCCCCCCCCCCCCCCCCGAACCTAAATGCTAACATTAACCCCTATTAAACATTAATAATGCTCACCTTCAGCGATCCTGCGATGAACTGTCCCGCGACGAATGGTCTGGCGATGACCTCTACCGTGATGAACTGGCCATCACGCGAGAGGGGACGGTGAAGCGGCTGCCTTCGTGCAGCCGCTTGGACCGTCAAATCCCACTCTCAGGTGTCCCACACACACTGGAGAATGTGATCCTGAATCCCACTGAGCTCTACTTGTGTCCTGCAAGCCCAGACTGTTGAGAAGCATGCTTTTATAATCTAAGATTCTGCATGCCATGTGGACCTCCAAAAACATTAAAAACATGGACAACACTAGATAAATACTGAGAGAAATATCCGTCTCGTAACAAAAGAGTTCTAATTAACAAGGTTCAGAGATAAAAACAAACAAAACAAGCTTTCTTGATTACATACCATGCTGTAATTCTTAAGGAAGTGGCTGCCATTGCTCCGGAACAGCTGAACCAGTGTGCTCTTCCCCACGGTGCAGTCACCTGTAGGAGTAAAACATTTTGCACAAAGCCTTATTCATGCGTGTGTGACTCATTACCATCAGGACAGTATCATTCAGTCACACATTTATATTCAGCAGAGGCATCAACCATATGTTATGTCAAAATATTCAGTCAGAATGATAAATGCATACATTCACAAACTTAAAAAAGAAGAAATCTTAGCATTTGTGTGACAAAGTTGTACAATGCATAATGGAGACCATTTTTAAATATATATTTTTTTCAATTGGAAAAATGTGATAGTGGTGGTGGCCCTCAAGGTTTCTTGTTCTGCCCCTGTACTTGCTAGTATCTACTTTATAATCTCATAATATTACTGTCTGGCTACTCAACCCAAGTTTTGGCATGGTACGATATGCGGCCCCTCACGTGAAATATAGAACATTCCTATATTATACCACATCAAACAGATGAATCAACAACTTTACCAACACTTCTTAGACTTACATATTATCAAAGGCGAATGAACAAACTAACAGACTATATACTCCATTCAGTACATGTTAAGTAACCACTTGCTTTTATATAATATTTGCTGTATGAGGAACTTACGCTTCTCGAGTTTGGTCTTGCATGTTACCAAGGAGAGTTTCTTGATGATCACTGAGTTGTCTTCATTAGAGGAATGGCATGGGCTAATTTGAATTTTATTTGTCCATGTATAATTCTACAATCATATTTTCTCTCTTATTGCCTTTTTTAATATCATTTTATAGCTATGCTTTCAAAAATATAAAGATATTTTTAAAAGGTTTATATTTACCCCTTTACAAAGAAGTCTGAACATTAATTTTAATTTACGATTTCTTTTTTACCCATAGAAACATAGAATGTGTCGGACAATAAGAACTATTCGGTCCATCTAGTCTGCCCAATTTTTTTTGAGTACTTTTATTAGTCCCCCGTTCCCGGTCTTATAGCTAGGATAGCCTTGTGTCTATCCCACGCATGCTTAAAATCCTTGACTGTGTTTACCTCTACAACTTCTGCTGGCAGGCTATTCCATACATCCACTACCCTCTCAGTAAAGTAATACTTTCTGATATTACTTTTAAATCGTTGCCCCTCTAATTTAAGACTATGTCCTCTAGTTGTGGTAGTTTTTCTTCTTTTAAATATACTCTCTTCCTTTACTGAGTTGATTCCCTTTATGTATTTAAATGTTTCTATCATATCCCCCCTGTTACGTCTTTCCTCCAAGCTATACATGTTAAGATGCTTTAACCTTTCCTGGTAAGTTTTATCCTTCAACCCATGAACCAGTTTAGTAGCCCTTCTCTGAACTCTCTCCAAAGTATCAATATCCTTCTGGAGATACGGTCTCCAGTACTGCGTACAATACTCCAAGTGAGGTCTCACCAGTGCTCTGTACAATGGCATGAGCACTTCCCGCTTTCTACTGCTAATACCTCTCCCTATGCAACCAAGCATTCTGCTAGCATTTCCTGCTGCTCTATTGCATTGCCTACCTACCTTCAAGTCCTCTGAAATTATTACTCCTAAATCCCTTTCCTCAGATGTTGAGGTTAGGACTGTACCAAATAGTCTATATTCTGCTTTTGGGTTTTTACGCCCAAGGTGCATAATCTTGCACTTGTCCACATTAAATGTCAGTTGCCACTGCTCTGACCATTTTTCTAGTTTAGCTAAATCATTTGCCATTTGGCTTATCCCTCCATGAATATCAACCCTGCTGCAAATCTTTGTATCATCAGCAAAAAGACATACTTTGCCAACAAGACCTTCTGCAATATCGCTATTGTACTTAGCACTACTAGAAATGTCAGTCAATTACCATGTACGTCACTTATGTAACTAGCACCTCTTCTATCAGGAGTTTCCAACAAATTAACATAGTAGTGTCTTTAAACAAGTGTAGTTTAATCAGGTGACTAATAAGATGTTAGAAAGTAAACTCTTTCATTGCCAGCACTTTCTAAAGTTCTTTGAAATTCACCATTTAGCTTGGTATTGTCAAGTGCAGGATGGTTCCAGGAAAGAGAATTTAGTTTGAACTACAGCCATTCTGCTCTTTCTTTACCAATAAAGGTCTCTCTCGTTCCTTAATACAAGAGCAATAAACTCTTCGGGGGTCTGTAATTACAGAGAGTAATTCTGCTGCTCTCTTGTCTGTTTAAAAGCACTCAGTGCTCACAAACTCAAGACGTGCAATTTCTTTAGCAGTGTAATCACATAGCCTGTGGTGTGGTATTGTGTGCATCATACACAATATGATAATGTGTATAATCAAATGGCTGCTACACAACGCCGCTTTTTCTCGGCCACTTTAGGCCAATAAGTAGTTGTGATTTTGTGTCATATAAACAGAGTGCCCTCATGATCGCGAGCTTGGCTTCATTCTCCTCAGATGCTCATATCATGTTGATTTGGTACATTCAACATTCAGCTGCAAACTATATGATTGTGATATAGCCAACTGAAAATGAGAAGGTGTGAGTGCAAGCAAAGGAAATTACTATGTATAAAGCTATGAAGAAAATAACCTCAAATTGTTGTTGGGCTAGAACTTTCGAATAGAAGGTTGCCCAGATTCTGCAAACACTATAAGATGGGTTAGAAATACAAAATAAAGGAAAGGAAATAAAAGATCGCAATGTGTGACATCACAGAGGCGTGCCCAAACTCGGACATTTAGCGATTTAGTGAAATGTAGCCGGTGCTCGCTTTGAGCGTCGGCTACATTTTCCCTGTCAGACTATGGCCACTCAAAGTGGCCGCCCTGCAGTGGGATCCGAGCACAGCTCATTGCGGGGAGCCGTGATGAGCTGTATAACGCTGGACGTACTATGCCGTCCTAGCGACTTTTAGGCACTGAAAATCAGGACGGCATAGTACATCCTAACGTCGGGAAGTGGTTAAGGTTTTTTGTGTGATTGATTGTTGGTTAAATATGTAAAAACATAAAAAGTTATATATATATATATATATATATAATTTAAAGTGACAGATTTTGATCACATTTTCGTCAAGGGAGTTGTGACAATGTTATGACTTACTTTACAGCTAAAAGATGTTAGTGCACTGATTCTCAAAGCTGGTCCATATGATTCATCAACCAAGCAGGATTTTAACACAGATGGCTCAATTAAAAACTCAATGTAACAAAACAATGTAGTATTGAAAATGTATATTTCTCAGCTGGCACAGCTCCCATAGAGTCCCATGGATGAACCAATGTCAAAATTCAAAGAACTAGGACTCTGCTTAGTGATTGGTGATTTGTCATTGCACTCATACAGGTGGCAACATTTCAGTTTCAAAGAGCTTTGAACAAATGTTGATTTATCTGCTAGTGTTTAACCTGTACATTGTAGAGTGATGTGTACATACAGGCGTGCAGTTATTATTATCTAATCTTGTCTATTGCAAGCTACTCAAGCCTTCCCTCTGATTTTCCCCATTTGTCAGAATCATTAATTCATGAGCATGTGAATTACAGCAACATTACATTAGATTTACTTATATAGCGCCAACAATTTAAGTAGTGCTTGGTACAGAGCATAAAGAGGACCTGTGTTAGACCGATACATAGATAGAGAGTCCTGCTCGCAAGCAACATTATACATTTGGGTTTTAACAGCAGTGATTGCAGGGTCGAACAGTTGTGTTCAGAGGTGGCTCTCTCATTAGGCAGGTTAGGTGGTTGTCTAAGGCCTTGCGGCTGCCTAACTGAACTGACAGGGGAGCTTAAAGCAGCCGTTAAGCTTCCTGTCATACTAACGTCGGCAGGTTTAGAGCCATTCTTTTTTTCCATTCATTTTGTGCACGATCACGAGGCTCCGCCCCCACTGTCAGCATCCGGCGCACTTTGGAAGAGCCAATGGGCAGCACAGAAGTCATCACAATGTGTAACACCACTTTTAACTGCTAGCCGAGTGTTAGTGTGTACTGGCTGAGTGTGTCTGTGAGTGATTGTGTGCTAGCTGAGTGTTAGTGTGTACTGGCTGAGTGTGTCTGTGAGTGTGTGCTAGCTGAGTGTTAGTGTGTACTGGCTGAGTGTGTCTGTGAGTGTGTGCTAGCTGAGTGTTAGTGTGTACTGGCGGAGTGTGTCTTTGAGATAGTGTGTGCTAGCTGAGTGTTAGGTGTTATTTTGTACTGGCTGAGTGTGTCTGTGAGAGTGTATCTGTGAGTCTGTGCTGGCTGAGTGTTAGTGTGTATCTGTGAGTGAGTGTGTCTGTGAGTGAGTGAGTGTGTCTGTGAGTGAGTGAGTGTGTCTGTGAGTGAGTGAGTGTGTCTATCTGTGTGCTGGCTGATTGGGTCTGTGAGTCTGTTCTGGCTGAGTGTGTCTGTGAGACTGTGCTGGCTGAGTGTGTCTGTGAGTGTGTGTCTGAATGAATGTGTGCTGGCTGAGTGTGTCTGTGAGACTGTGCTGGCTGAGTGTGTCTGTGAGTCTGTGAATGAATGTGTGCTGGCTGAGTGTGTCTGTGCTGGCTGAGTGATCGTGTGTGCTGGCTGAGTGTGTCTATGAGTCTGTGCTGGCCGAGTGTGTCTATGAGTCTGTGCTGGCCGAGTGTGTCTATGAGTCTGTGCTGGCCGAGTGTGTCTGGCCATTTGATTGGGTCTGGGAGTCTGGGCTGGCCATTTGATTGGGTCTGGGAGTCTGGGCTGGCCATTTGATTGGGTCTGGGAGTCTGGGCTGGCCATTTGACTGGGTCTGGGAGTCTGGGCTGGCCATGTGACTGGGTCTGGGAGTCTGGGCTGGCCATTTGACTGGGTCTGGGAGTCTGGGCTGGCCATTTGACTGGGTCTGGGCTGGCCATTTTATTGGGTCTGGAAGTCTGTGCTGGCTGGCTGATTGGGTCTGGGAGAGAGTGTGTGCTGGCTGATTGGGTCTGGGAGTGTGTGCTGGCTGAGTGTGTCTGGGAGTGAGTGTGTGCTGGGTGAGTGTGTGCTGGGTGAGTGTGTGCTGGGTGAGTGTGTCTGAGTGAGTGTGTCTGAGTGAGTGTGTCTGAGTGAGTGTGTGCTGGCTGAGTGTTCGTGTTTTCTGACTGAGTGTATCTGTGAGAAAGTGTGTGCTGACTGAGTGGGTCTGTGAGTTAGTGTGTGCAGACTGAGTGGGTCTGTGAGTGAGTGTGTGCTGGCTGAGTGGGTCTGTGAGTGAGTGTGTGCTGGCTGAGTGGGTCTGTGAGTGAGTGTGTGCTGGCTGAGTGGGTCTGTGAGTGAGTGTGTGCTGGCTGAATGTGTGTGATAAGCTGTTTGGGGACAAAGAGGGCAGTGTCATGTTTAAGGACAATGACAGCAGTGATTAGCTGTTTGGGCACACATATGGCATTGACAGTGTTTGAAGATAATGATGACTTTGACGAGCTGCTTGGGCACAGAGATGGCATTTGTTTGGGCAGAAATGGATCAAGTCCTTGTGCGTGCAGTATTAGTACAGTTGCCAAGTCCTTGTGGGTGCAATATAAGTGCTGTGGTGAATCCCTGTGGATGCAATAAGTATGCTTTAGTAAGTCCTGTGGGTGTGTTATCGGGCTATTGCAATAATAATTGGCAAGTCTGGTGGGTGCTGCAATGCGGTGATGTGATGTGTGTATTTGATCAGCATATGAATGTGTTTATGTCTCAGATGTCTCCAAAATGTGAACACGAACACACATATTCTAACACTTATATGCTGATCAGAAACACACACTGTGAGTGTGCTAATGTGTCTATTTGGGAGACGACAGACTCCTGGGAGATGCTGAGGACTAATTTTTTGCATGAGATACTGATGGATATCTCCCAACTTTCCCGCTTAGCGAGGTATGTCCCGCCGCGCTCTACCTCAGTCCTGCTTTTCGGGACAGAGGTAGAACTCAGTGGGACAGCAGGACTCTGGACTGCAATCCAGTGGTCCTGTTTGCATTCTCCAGTGTCCCAGACTCCAGAGAATACTTACTGGGCATGCGCAGCATTGTGTGCATGCACAGTAGTGATCCTGTCCTCAGAAGCCAGGATCAAAAATGGGTGACAGTGTTACCACACATGAGCCGTAGCACTGACACCCCCTCCCCAGAATCCTGTGTCATGATTTTCCTGGGGGAAACGTTGGGAGGTATGCTGATGTCATGGTGAGCTGGATCAGTCCATTGGGAGAAAGCTGGCAAACAGGAAGAAATAACTGCATATTTATTCTTAAAGTTTCAGGCTTTATACACATTTATTTGTCCAGTCCCACCCCCCTCCCAGACTGGAGTGGTCCTTGAAGCTGTATACTGTGCATGTACAAATAGGAGGTTTGTTTAGCCCCTCATTATTGCCTGAAGAGGAAAATTGAAAAGTTACCAAAATCTTGTAAAAAAAAAAAAAAAAAAGGGCATCCTAATAGTAACTTTTGCCTAAATGAAGCAAAAATTAACTCTTGAAATTTTGTTATGTTATGTTTAACACCTTGATTCCCGAAGGCTATGCGAATGCCTCCCTTGAGCGATCATGGGCACCATATTGGATGGCAGCATGCCATTCCAAAATGGCGCTGCCCTGTTGTGGTCAATGATCACTTCTGTCACTCTGTTGCTAGACTGCCTCTAACATTACAGGGAAAAAAGGCTAAATTACCCCCTAGATCTAGTGTTAGGGTCACTGTAGGAGAAAAAAGTTAATAAAAAGCAATGCACTCCTTCCATGTTATTGCCCTATAACTACAAAAAACATTTCAATATTGGATATTTCTAAACTCAGAACAAATAGAACCTATTTAGTTGGATTTTTTTATTAGTGTTTGTAGATAAAGGATTTATGTAAAAGTCAGAAAAATTATTTTTTTATTTTAAATTATATGATATGATTAAAATTACAATTTCTGAAGAAAGACCGTCTTTTGCTGAAAATAAAAAAATATTTAATGTGTAGGGTATAGTTAACGAGAAGGAGGAAATTTACAGGTAAATACAAACACTGCAGAAGTGTTAAAACAACAATTTTCCCTAAAAGGTACAACATTTTCAAAACAGTCTGGTCACTAAGCAGTTAAAACATTTTTTTTTTGCTACTGGAGTATGATACAAAAAGTCAAACTCAAGAACCTAAAAATACATTATACAGGTTGAGTATCCCTTATCCAGACATTTATTATCCAAAAAACATTTTGGATTTTGCCACAAGTTGCAAATTCACCCAAATTCACCTGTCAGAATGCAAACAATTAACATTGTATCCAGTGTCCAGCCCCCTTAAGCTGTGATATAGCCTTCCATGCATGCTCAGATTCCCCTACACCCAGAAAGGGTAATACAATGGCACGTATGCAGCCCTGACATGCTGACGGCAGGTTCCCAACAATGTCTCACATCACAGTAAACTGAATTATTTGCTCTGTATAGCATTTGCATTGAAAGTACTGTATTTCATGAGTGCTGAGAGGCTTTTATGTATCTTATTGGTGATAATGATCTGTTATCTCAAATACTTCTGGTCCCAAGCATTTTGGATAAAGGATACTCAACCTGTTTTTGTATAAAGTCAGATATGGCTTAATTGAATGGAACAAATATGTATTATTTACGCAAAGTGCAATAGAATACCACATTTGCCAACACAGAAAAACACATGTAAAAGTGTGAAATAGCAGATCTCATGTTAGCTCTCCTGACATTTCAGCAAGCCCCTGTTCCCATGACACAGGCAACAGGGTCTTCACGAACCATTGGGAGTTTTTGCCTTTTCACACTTTCATACCCCGAGTGATTTTCTGTATTGTCATAAAGGGAAGTCTTGTGTAAATAATGTATCATGTTTGTATTAATATTCAGTATACATCACCAACTTTGGAAAAAAACAAACAATGTGCTAATTTGTAATATCTTGTTAATTCCTTTATCTAAGGGCCTTTATTCTCGTTGCCCTAAACTGCCACTGAAGTGCGTTAAGTCGGGTAAAATAAATTAATTTAATGTTAATTACAAGGAACCTGCCCGGAATAACGTGGGAATACGGTTACTGAAACTGCTACTGTGCATGCGCACAATGTTGCACATGTGCAGTACGCATTCTCCGGTGTCTCAAACACTGGAAAATGAGATTGGGACTGTGGGATTGCACTCCCAAATCTTGCTATCCTGACGAGTTTTACCTCTGTCCCAAAAAGTGGAACAAGGGCTTAAAACCAGGACAGTCTTACACAAAGAGGAACAGATGGTCGACATGCACACGCCAATTAGTAAGCTCAATAAAAGTTAGGGAAAGCACACACACATTTTATATATACATATAACATATATTATTTGCCACCCCGACATAACAGCTATTGTGCATTGACAATACCAGTGAAGTCATGTCAGCTATAGTGTGGCATCACATCAGTTGTTAGAGATCATTGTCGAAAGCTGTTAGGACATTTCTACCCTTCTGCTATCATGTAACATATATATTCGTATCAATTCATGTCCACAGTGAGGATGCCAACATTGATTCGTAGTGCACCATCCTCCACTGTGCAAATAGAAGGGTACCTTAACATATTTGAGTGCTTTATACAGGGGTAACGAGAAACCACTAGACCATGGTAGGAAAACTGCCACAGGGCCCCCCGACCACACAACACATCACCAATTGATGTCATCAGTTCAATACACCCCCACTTTCCATAGTACAACCTTTGACCCCACACTACTACTTGAATAAACACCTATGGCTTTGTACAACAGGCAAATAATGTATTAAAAAGGTACTAAACCCTAAAAATAGATTTATTGTGCTCCATTTAAGAGATATTCCAATTGAAAGCATCAAGAAGGAAGAGTTATTCGTGGGGACTGGGATAGTTGGGAGGCATCACGATCACTGAAAGTCTGGACAGTGATCGAGAAATACAAGATATGGAATCTACTACAACTTTGACACCATTTGTATGCTGTTGCCATACACCCCGACAAACAACAAGGGTACATGACTTGAAAGGTGAAGTGTCTGTGACATCAAGCGTCGCCACTCAGCATGTCTGAGTAATATTGTTCTTCAAGCAACATTGTAAAGAAAATACGTGCTGTCCCCCTACATCACCAGGGAATAAGCAAGCAAGCCCTGCTGGTGAAAATGGCAAGTCTTTGGGGGCAAATGTCTGGGTGCACATCTGTGGGTACAATGCTTGCAAACTTATTTCTTGGGGGTGTTTTGCCATTTTAAACGGTTTATATTATTTATTCATATATGTAATTGATAAACTAACTATGACAAAATAATATTCCATACATGTATTCCTTATTTATATATACTGTTTGTAACAAAATTTGTATGTGTTACAGTTCTTAAACATCTGAAGTCTATGTGGCTCCAACCAGTGGTGGATCTAGGGGGGGTGGGGCAATTGCTCCCCCAAGCAGAGCCGATGCTGGTGCGGAGTTAAAAAAAACAACAACAAAAAACCCGCCCTTTTAAAAAAAAAAAAAAAACGCACTTGCCGGCAGAGATGGAGGTGAGAGGAGATCCCACTCACCATTGTTCTGCCTGCCAGGCTGCACGGGGAGCCAAACAGGCAGCACAGAGAAACCGCCGTGCTGCCTGTTCGGCTCCCCGTGCAGTGTGACAGGAAAGTGCCGACAGGTCATGTGACCGGAGCTCTGACATCAGACTCGTGCCGGGTCACGTGGCCTCTCTGCACAACCGTTGGGGAGCCGAACAGGCAGCATGGAGGACACCATGCTGCCTGCCACTAGCCACCAGGGAAAAAAGGTAAGTGCTGGGGGCATAGTAATGGCAAATACTGGCAAATTATTGGGCAAAATGGCAGGGGCTTATTAATGGCATATAATACTGGCATATTATTGGGCAAACTGGCTGGGGCATATTAATGGCAAATAATACTGGCATAATATTGGGTAAATTGGCAGGGGCATATTAAATGGCAAATAATACTGGCATATTACTGGGCAAATTGGCATAGGCATATTAAATGGCAAATAATAATGGCAAAATATTGGGCAAATTGGCAGGGGAATAGTAAATGGCAAATAATGCTGGCATATTATTAGGCAAATTGGCAGGGGCATATTAATTGGCAAATAATACTGGCATGTTATTGGGCAAATTGGCAGGGGCTTATTAATGGCAAATAATACTGGCATATTATTGGGCAAATTGGCTGGGGAATATTAAATGGCAAATAATACTGGCATATTAGTGGGCAAATTGGCAGGGGTATATTAAATGGCAAATAATACTGGCCGATTATTGGGCAAATTGGCAGGGGCATATTAAATGGCAAATAATACTGTCATATTATTGGGTAAATTGGCAGGGGCATATTAAATGGCAAATAATACTGGCATAATATTGGACAAATTGGCAGGGGCATATTAAATGGCAAATAATACTGGCATAATATTGGGCAAATTGGCAGGGGCATAATAATTGGCAAAAAATACTGGCATATTATTGGACAAATTGGCAGGGGCTTATTAATGGCAAATAATACTGGCATATTATTGGGCAAATTGGCAGGGGCATATTGAATGGCAAATAATACTGGCATATTATTGTGTAAATTGACAGGGGCATATTAAATGGCAAATAATACTGCATAATATTGGGCAAATTGGCAGGGGCATATTAAATGGCAAATAATACTGGCAAAATATTGGGCAAATTGGCAGGGGCATATTAAATGGCAAATAATACTGGAATAATATTGGGCAAATTGGCAGGGGCATAATAATTGGCAAATAATACTGGCATAATATTGGGCAAATTGGCAGGGGCTTATTAATGGCAAATAATACTGGCATATTATTGGGCAAATTGGCAGGGGCATATTGAATGGCAAATAATACTGGCATATTATTGTGTAAATTGACAGGGGCATATTAAATGGCAAATAATACTGCATAATATTGGGCAAATTGGCAGGGGCATATTAAATGGCAAATAATACTGGCATATTATTGGGTAAATTGGCAGGGGCAAATTAAATGGGAAATAATACTGGCATATTATTGGGCACATTGGCAGTGGCATATTAATTGGCAAATAATACTGGCATAATATTGGACAAATTGGCAGGGGCTTATTAATAGCAAATAATACTGGCATATTATTGGGCAAATTGGCAGGGGCTTACTAATGGCAAATAATACTGACATAATATTGGTCAAATTGGCAGGGGCATATTACATGGCAAATAAAGCTGGCATAATATTGGACAAATTGGCAGGGGCATATTAAATGGCAAATAATACAGAGGAGAGATACGGACATGGGAAGGTAGAGAGACAGATGGACACGCGGAGTGAAAGGAGTGCGACAGACATGGGAAGGGAGAGGAGCGTGTCAAAAGGACATGAGAGAGAGGAAAAGATAGACAGACATGGGAGAGAGGAATAGACAGACGGACATGGGAGAGAGGAATAGACAGACGGACATGGGAGAGAGGAATAGACAGGCGGACATGGGAGAGAGGAAAAGACAGGCGGACATGGGAGAGAGGAAAAGACAGGCGGACATGGGAGAGAGGAAAAGACAGGCGGACATGGGAGAGAGGAAAAGACAGGCGGACATGTGCCCCTCCCAAGATCAGACTCTGGATCTGCCCCTGGCTCCAACAGCAGGCAATTTTGGCCACCCTTGATATAGATCAAAACATAGAATAGATTGGGGTCTATTCACTGAAAGGTAAATTGCAGGCGAGGTGAACATTTACTCTCACCAATTTAGTTATACATTGTGCAGGGACAAACCTTCTGAGTTTGCTTAAGGGGAAACTCACCAGGTTTGTACCTGCACAATGTATAGCTAAATTGGTGAGATTGAATGCTCATCTCACCTTTTTGTTGAATAGCCCCCTCAGTCACTGACTCTAAAATGCAATTCCTACAAGATTATGTTTCAAAGCATAGAATAAGAGAAAAAAAGCGTTTTAAAGTTGCCTGTGCGGTTTCATTTATATGATTTAATTTTGTGGCAGGATATGTAAATTAGCTACAATACAGTAATTTTAATGTGCTTACAGTACCACCCTTCAAGCACATGTGTTAGTGTACTTCTCCCCCCTTTCTACACAACAAATACAAGCATTTAAGAGGCTTTTTCGGTTGCTAGGCAACAAAGGAATTCAGCCTATCCGAATCCTCTCTTAGGGTGCTATAACTACAGTCAGCAATCTAACTCACAGACAATATGAATGGGGTGGAATTCGCCATGTTAACAATTCATGTGTTATATATCAAAAATATGTATATATATGTTGGTACTCGCAACTCACCAGCTACTAAGCACTTGGCTGACAGTTTCACCATTTCGCCAGTAGGTCACTTTAAAGCAAGCTTCAGCCAAGCGATCTCCAGTGTGGGACTGTCCTACTGGGTGTGCAATGACAACAGTGATTCGCCAGTTGGCAAGGACACGCCCACAATACGGGACTCTATAGATTCTGCTAGTCTGGCACCATGGATGTAGCAAACTCCTCGGTTGTCCTGCGGAATTGAGTTATTTTTTTGCGGGGTATTTTTGGTGAGTGGATTTGTTTTTGGGGGCTAGCTTGGAAACTTTTGCCTCCCGCGGAATTGTCTGGTATGTTCTTCGCGAGTCCTCCAATCGGGAGGACTCATAAATGTTCTGTCATCATCTTGACGCCCGTCGCGTGCCGGTTGACGTAAGAGGGAGAAGCCTTGTGAGGGAGCCCAGCCAGCCCGACCTTGTCTTAATACATAATACGCGAAAGTATTTGATTGAGGCGGGATGCTGCAATTCTATCAGTGATCAGACTATCAGTTTAGTTGTATCAGACGCAAGCATTAAAAAATCATTTTAGAGGCTTTTTCTGTTACTAGTTATTCAGCCTATCACTGTCCTCTCTTAGAGTGAAAGATCTACATATGAATAAAGATGAGAGAGGTGAAAGGTGACCTACTACTAATTCATCTGTTATATATGTATTTATGTTTGGTACTCTACTTGCAACTCATCAGCAACTGTACACTTTGCTGACATTTTGAATCAGACTATCACAGTAGTTGGATCAGACACTTTCAAAGTAATTCTATTAGTTGGATCAGACTATCGAAGGGGTTCTATCAGAGTACCACAGCAGTTCTATCAGTTGAACCAGACTATTACAGCAGTGTATAAACTGTCTGAGCATTTCTATCAGTTGAATAAGACTATCAAGGCAATTATCAGTTGAATAAGATTATCAAAGCAGTTGTGTCAGACTATCAGTTGAATCAGAAAGCAGTTGTATCAGACTTCCACAGCAGTTGAGAGTATCAGAGTATTACAGAAATTCTATCAGTTGAACCAGACTCAGATCACAGCAGTGTATCAGATAATCAAAGTTGTTCTTTCAGTTAAATTAAACTATCAAAGCAGTTGTTTCAGAATATCAAAACCATTCTATTAGTTGAATCAGGCAGTTGTACCAGACTATCACAGCAGTGCTGTCAGTTGTATGGGCCTATTAAAGCAGTTCTATCAGTTGAATTAGACTATCAAACCAGGTGTATCAGAATATCAAAACTGTTCTATCAGATGAATCAGAATATCACAGCAGGTCTAGCAGACCACTCAAAATCTTTATAATGTCAAAGTGGCCAAAATATTAATAAAAATTGGGAAAAAGAGCTTTATAACTAGTGTACAAGCTGATAAAACTAGAGCATTTTGTAGGTACTGTAAATCTGAAATCCGTGCTCATCAGAGCAATTTGATGTCTCATACAGCAACAGAGAAACTGTCACATTGCTGAACCATTTTCCAATGCAGAATGAGAAACTTCTTTGATGTTCACTCTTATGCTGAAACTGTGGACAAGGCAATGAAGGTAACTGAATTACAGTTATCTGCACCCATTGCATGTCACTTCAGCATTTCTACTATGGACCATTTCAGTGAGTTGGTAAAATATAATTCCGGGAAGGATTTTTCTATCCACTGAACAAAATTCTCTTAAAAAGATTTACAAGCGCCGATATTAAAATAAAAAACAAGTAGGCATAGTTGTACACTATTACAGTTGCACATTAAAGGAGATTGTCACGTGAAAAATGTAAGTTTATATACATAGCTATCTTAGATAAACCTTTCCTATGTAAGATGCACAGGGCTGGATGGATGTGATGTAATAGGCTATGAGACTGAAGTTAAAATTGCTATGTGAACACCTTCTTTGCTGGGCACTTGTGGGAACAAGAGTATTTATAAAACATTTTAATAGAATCAAACAGCATCTCATACAAAGAACACTGTTGAGACAATTTAATCTTTGGGAGAATTAGGCTCAACTAGGGCCTCTATAGGGGGCAAGTTTAAGTATCTTGTTGAGAAGTTGTAATTCTGTACCTTTCAGATATTATTAACACATTCCTAAACTTCTTGTAAAGTATGTAAAAACTTTATATCAGAATCAGACAGCATCTCATACAGAGATCAGTGTTGATACAATTGCATCTTTGAGAGAACTAGGCTTCTGAAGTTTTATCTATTCTAGATCTGACTCCACCCTCCCTTCCTCTGTGTCATTGTTGTCTCAATCTTGTGATTTTTTGGATGGGGGTCTTTATTCATATATCTTTGTAGTGGGGTATATGCTTTGATGAGTAAGTGGTACAATATGGAAAGCATTACGGCAAACATTGGAGTATTAGTCTGACCTAAAAAAAATTAATTGGTAGTTTACAAGGAGATGAAGGATACACTTTATTAACATTAACACATTATTTTTCTCGACTTCTGAGAATTTCTGAACAATCGGGGCACAATGTTTATCCCCGCTTGGTCATCATGAATTACTGTGAGAAAATTCACAGTCCTGTCCTGTAGTGATAATAAGCGATTACATTTTGCATTAATATGCATACATAAAGCACAGGGGAAAGAGAAAGGATGTATCACTGGAAAGATTTTCAAACACTGTTCATGAAAATATGAGTGCTATGTTTTAAACACAAGGTTACCTTTTTCATTTATGTTGGAATTATTATTATTGGGCTAATTTTAGGAGCAATTCTGCTGGTGTATACATTTTGGCGAACTTGTGTTTTTCTTATTTTTTCTTTTTGGGAGCAATTGGGCTAGATTGTGGAATAGTTAGCAACATTGCTGATGGATTGCGAGCCCCTATTTACCATACACTAGTGGGGCCTGTGCGGGGGTTTTATTAGGTGAACTGGCCGCAACCCCACATAAGGACGCTTTCTTGGCAAGCATATTATCTACACCGCGTTTCAGAGCTCCATCCTTCTTCATCACGGGTATGTACTCGATTTGGCTGTATAGTCAGCGTGTCCAGATACTCGTTCAGGTGTGGTTACTCACTTCAGGTTTGCAATGCTCTGCTTCCCCATGACAACCAGAGAATGCTTCAATCGCTTATACTATCCTGTCATGGATGCCAGTGTCTGCCAGTTAAATTCAAACAAGGGTAATAAACAAATATAGGCTGCACACCAAATAAATAATAATGAAATAAAATACAAGCTTTATTGAAAGACAGTTTCTTCTTTTTTATTCTATCAGATATAGAATGATAGGCCAATCATGAGCCACAATCCACAAATATCAGAAACCCCCCCACAAATGTATCCATTAAATAATATAACCCGTATATCCAACAAATAATAAATAAACACATAAGGTAAGACCAGGGACTATATACAAGCACAGTACACCTAGGTTCCTATTCCTCCAGTTGAAGGCTCATCGTCGAAACGTTGAGGTGCTTTGCTTGTAAATATTTCCTGGTCTCGTCTTATGTAAGTGTTTATTTATTACTGTTTTTATTTACTGTTTTTTTATTTGACTCAGGATTGGCTTATCATTCTATATCCATGGGTGTCCATAAGATTTTTTGTGCATAATATCAAAGCTGGAATGGACTAACGACGTGTGGAAATCAGCAATTTAGTGCAGAAAACTGGTGAGACAAATCCATAGAATCAATAACAGCTAAAGTGATATTGTGAGGAGGCAGAACTCAACTTCTGACAGCGCAATGCATATTGTGCTATTAGTGCCAAATATCCTGCCCAGTAACCCCAATCCCCAATTGGCTTCATAAAGAGGTTTCCTGGTGGGAGGCAAATGTTACAAAAGTTACCCATTAATGGGACAATTACATGACCATGGTAGTAGTAGCTATGAGGCCAGCATATACCTGAGCATTAAAAGGGATAAAAAATAATGATCTTCTTACCAGTTAACGGCTTCTTCACAGGCAGAGGAAACATGAATAAAGTGAAGGGAATAAACAAAAGCCAGCCAATCCCAAGGTAAAGGAAGTCAGAGTGACTGGGAAAGATACTAGTCGGATGAAAGGAGGGATCTAAGGGAAGCTGGCCAATAGGTTATGATCATGTTAATGGCCAGTTGGATGAATTAAATCAATGGTAGTTGGAAGAAGCTAAGGGAACTTGGGCAATACCTTGATGAAAGGGGATTAGTGGTGAGTGAGGGAAAGAATACAATTAATAATAATTTAAACCAGTAAAATGTCATCCACCCTGGCAAGTAAGAATATAAAAAAAGTATTCTAAAAAAACTGTAGGGCTCAATTAGCAGAATCAGTGGATCCTGCAGTCGGTCCACTCAGGACAGTTTCCCCTGTTTGCTCTATGGTAAAAGCAGATCGAACCACTCTGACATGGGGGGGATTTACAATTAAATAAACGTTTTCGTGCTGCAACTCCCTCTCTGACAGGTGTTTTTTTTATTATCTATATATCTAGTTAACCTATCTGGTTACCTAACCAATTTAACTATAAATTGTGCAGGGACAAACATGGTGTGTTTCTCCTGCTAAGCAAACTCACCAGGATTGTCCCTGCACAATGTATAGCTAAACTGGTGCAATGAAATGTTCATCTAACCTCAACTCCCCTGCAACTCACTTTTAGTAAATAGCTCCCATTGTGTTTGGATCAGTTCTGTTACATGCACTCTAACCATGCCGATTTAAGCCAGACAGCACTGCATTGCATATTTCCTCAAAGGTAGATTTTGCCATTTTATTGCCAAGGGGCATCCTAGATGCTTAATTAACCACTGCTTGTTAGGGTGACCACGCTCAACGAAGAGAAGCAAACTTCAAAGGAACAGCTGCGGCCGCCAAACAAGAAGAAATGCACAGTCCAGCACACAAGTGAAGGTGAGTTTTAATTCTCATGCATGTACAGCTTGGTTGTCAGAAAGTACCAGCTCCTATCCGGTGAAACAAATAACGCCTACGCGTTTCGCGCCCAAACTTGGCGCTTTGTCAAGGGTGACCACACTGCCATTTTAATAAGACAAATTCATATTTCTGAAAAAATAAACAGGATGAATATATAGCTCAACCACAGAAAAATACTTGGTAAAATCTAGAAAAATAGACGTAGACGTAGGGATGCTGTGCAGAGAAATAAAAAATGCATTCCTTTAAAAGCACTCTGTAGAAAATAATTGAAACTATATTTAGTTAATACAAAAGGACATGAATTTATTAATAATGCTTATATAGAAAAGGATAATAATAATAATAAATAGACTGACAAGTACCCAGTGAAGACCCCCTCCTTGTAAATAAGCATCTAATACCAGAACAGCCTTCCTGTAATGAAACGTGTTTTAAGTGCACTTACATACTCAAAATACCACAATTTACAAAGATAACCACTTAATTCAGGCCAATAACAGCTAATGAATAATGCACGTACATGAAAAACCGCGGTTGCATACTGACAAAAGCAAGCAAGCATGTATTCGCATGTAATGTGCATTAGAGTGACTTGGAGATAATGCGAATAGCTACACAAACTGTATTTATGTATTTGCTGCACCCCTTGTTATCCACAAAAACTGGGATCCCAAGCTGGTCAGGAGTTTAACTGCTTACCGATTTCTGGGGTCACAGAGTCCTCCAGGGGCAGTGATAGGGAAAACAGATTATAATAGAACACTACGCATTTCGCGTGAACCGGCTTTATCAAGGTGCATCTATAAAGACTAACTGACGGCTACCACTCCAGTGGAACACGGATGTTTAGTCAGTGTCAACTCACAGAAATGAAACACTGCTAGTGAGCTCACCATCAGATCCTGTAAGGCTTTATTGCTACCCCTGTTTTTATGTGTAATGCCGGTCTCTCTTGTTTTTAGCATAAGTTTATATATGCATGACTGTCCTTTTGTTTTTGCCACCTTTTTTTAAAATCTGTGTTAGTGAGCACTTCTCCTTTGCCGAGATAATCCATTCACCTTACAGGTGTGGCATATCAAGATACTGATTAGACAGCATGATTATTGCAATGGCATGCCTTAGGCTGGCCACAATAAAAGGCCACTCTAAAATGTGCAGTTTTCTCACACAGCACAATGCCACAGATGTCGCAAGTTTTGAGGGAGCGTCCAATTGGCATGCTGACTGCAGGAATGTCCGCCAAAACTGTTGCCCATTAATTGAATATTAATTTCTCTACCATAAGACGAGACGTATATATTCAATTAATAGAGACTAAAGGTGTTTCAGAGAATTTGGCAGTACATCCAACCGGCCTCACAACCGCAGACCACGTGTAACCATACCAGGCCAGGACCTCCACATCCAGCATCTTCACCTCCAAGATCGTCTGAGAGCAGCCACCCGGACAGCTGCTGCAACAATCGGTTTGCTTAACCAAATAATTTCTGCACAAACTGTCAGAAACCCTCAAGGAAGCTCATCTGCATGCTCGTCGTCCTCATCGGAGTCTCGACCTGACTGCAGTTCCCCAGTTGATGAGTTACATCATTTAGATAGTCTTGTTCATCCAGGACCACTATACGTCCCCTAAATTGATGCAGGAGAATCTAGTCAATCATATCCCATCAATGTATTGCTCTTCTAGCCTCACAAATTGGCCAATGTTAGGAAAATGTGACAAAGCATCCTAGATGCTTGATTAACCACTGAGCACTGCCATTAATACCACTGTATTACCATGAAATTGTATTACCATACACGGGGGGTACTATGGTCAGGTCCATCTCTGCAGGCCCTTTCGCTTATCCAAATTCTTCATTTTTTCTAGCCCATGAGGCCCAAAATGTTTCTCTCTCTTGCTCTGTCTGTATGATGTCCCAATCCCACTCTCTCTTTTGCAACAGTTTATAACTTGTGCTTTAATCGCCGCCCATTCCTGAACTGTAGCTGACTTCCAGTTCCTCGCTATATGGATCTTAATAGCTGTAAGCACGAGAACTAGAATTTTCCACTCCCCATTTCTCTTAAAATCTTTCAAATTTAAGTGCAATAAAGCTATTATAGGTGTCAGTGTAGTCTTTCTGTCCATTATCCTTTCTATTTGTTTCTCAGCTAAATGTCATAGGCTCTGTATTGGGGGAGTATTTTTCATTCAGAGGGGCTAGGAGCCGTAGGTCAGGCTCCCAGCCCCAGTATTATTAGCAGTGGGGTTGAGAGCAATTTGGCAGGCTCCCAGTCCTGGTAACATAAACAGGGGGGCTGGGAGCCATTTGACAGGCTACCCATCCCGATCTTAATTACAGTGGGGCTGGGAGACAATAAGCAGCCTCACAGCCCCATTAATGATAACAGGAGGCCAGTGCCACTTGCCCTTACCCCCTATTTTTATGATAGGTGCAAGGAGCATACACAAATCACTGCACCGTTTTAATTATAAGGGGGGTCAGGGCTGTTTGTGAATAGCAATTTTTATTTGTTTGCACTGTAGTGAGAGGGACTTTGGTGGGGCAAGAGGGAGGTCCCGTTTCCTTTAGTTAATGGTGTGAGAAGGTCAACTTGGGAGGTCGAATTTTAAAGTGAAAGTTTACCTCCTCGCACCATACTTGACCTTTAGGGAATAGACCCCTAATCTACGTAACTCGACGTAACCCTCTGCTCTCTGTCTATAAAACCCTAAATAAATACGTTTTAAATAACTAGTGGACTCTGCTTCATAGCGAGAGATATTTCCGATTTCTCCAGAAAAGGAAACTGAAAACAATAATATAAAATGTTTTGAACCTGCCACCGATGAGCAATGATAGATATTCCAAACAAGAAGGAATACTACAGTTCCACGCAGGGTTAAGTTGCTTCAGAGATGGATGACCTCTGCACTGTCAATAAGTGTCAAGGGCACTGTCTTCTAACCCAAACCAATACAGTTAATTAAAGTATGTTCCTGCCTCTGTACTGTGGGCCAATGCTGGATGTGCATAGGAGCTGAAATGATAAGGCTCTTTAGCATCCATTTCATTTGCTAGCTTACTCTATTTGAAATAAAGCTGCATTGTGTTGAAAAAAAAAAAACGCTTGGTACAAAGGCCCAAATGTAAAAAATAAAAACAGCTTCTGGTCTTATACTAATCCTGCTTAATATCTTTTACATCTATCCATGACATTCAATGTGCGGCCTTATAACAGGCTTGGGGTAAACAATTCACAAATGCACTCTTTATTTCCTTCCAAGACCGCAGATTCCCTCTCTTGCAATCTATCTTTTAGCAGCTACCTTATTTTCAGTTGGTTTCTTCCATCTTGATGAAAGGATGAGGAAATGTCACATTAACCCTTTCAACCCAAGAAGTGGGCTGAGGATGACTGAAGCATGTTTTTTTGTATTTTTTTTATTTTTGTATTCAATACCAGAAAAACAACAATATTAACATTTCATCTGACAGAAAATTCCATGGCATTCTGCTCTCAGACACATAAAGGGCAATGATAATTTTACTGTTACATGGTTCTATCACATCACCCATATCTTTAGCTGTTTTTCTTGTGCTCTGTATCCCTTAAAAACTCAATAAAAAAGGTTTAAAAAAAAACCCAGAAACGCTCACAGGGGCAGAACTAGATGGCTTCTTAAAAACACAGCCACCTTTATTGATCGGAACAAATGGATTGTTACAAAGAACTTGTAATATATGTTGACCAAAGAGTGTCTTTTTTCCCTTTTCTCCTGTTAGCCACAGGTTTACCAGCAAAGGAGTACTATAAATCCAGGTTGTCAGTACTTTGTTTTAAATTTAAGTCTATTCATACAAAGATAATCTTTTATTTTTATTCATGATAAAATAAACGTTATTATTGTTTTATAAACAAGTATTTGTATAAAAAAATCTTGTGTTTTGCTTTTATGTTGAAGGTTGAGTCTAGTGCAGGAATAACAGGGATCTTTGGGAGAGAATAAGCATGTGTTATTTATACTATACATTGTGTATTTCCCAAATATGTCTATTACCCAATACAAGTGTGTTCTCAGAAGTGACATGTAGGGCTAGGTGAGGTGTACAGCAGGATGAAAGTGTGATCAATTCACAGGAAGTGTAGTGTGGTGATCACAAATAATCTACAGGAGGTGTCAACTGTTAAAACAGATATTGGGTAAAAATAGTGACTCCAAAACAAAGATTACAGTAACACAAAAATCATTGTGAATTATTTAAACCAGGAAGATTCAAATTCACTAAATTCAATAATGGATTTGTGTCTTACTAAACATTAAACCCTTCTTGTGTTTCACCTGAGTAAGTCCTTAAAAAACCTGTACCTGCAACTCTAGAAAAGTCACAGTAGTCCCCATGGTGGCCTATTATAACATTTATTTAACCCTTCCTCTCTGAAGTAAACCTGACTCTGTATCTTTAGAGATATAAGCAGGTTTACTCTCAGCTCTGCCTCAAAGCTGAGTAAAAGCCAGTCTTGATGCCAGGTGCACACTGAGATGGTTTGCCCCACTCATTGGATCAGGGTCTGCACAGATCCGGGGTTTCTCTTTGCAATAGTTAAGATACGCCTAGATAAGAGCCTATAGATTTGAAAATGAGGGAACCAATCGGAGCGGGCTGTCTCCTTCACAGTTATGGTCCCCTCTGTTGATACCCTTTCAAAACGAGGGTCTCTCTCTGCAGTAGCAGAGAGATCATCTCTAACCTAACCGGGGAAGCCAGGTAGCTGCTGGTCAGAGGATAACTGGCATGTGCTAGCAAAAGTACTTCTTGCCAGGGCCCATGCCACCTCATAGATGAAAAAATAGGTTTCATGTGAAGCAGCCCTGATGGTAGTGATGCCAGACAGCATTAAAAAGTTATCTGCCAGGAAAAAAAACTTCCTAATTTGCATGAATATCCGTAGAACTATCTGGACAGACTGCTACCCAGCTGAAATGCATGCATTTATGGGCATTATATACAGATAAGATGACCTCATCGTTTTTTGGGGGGAGGGGAGGAGGGAATGGAACTATTACAATTACACTGTGTAAAATTCATATATGAGAAAAGGGAAAATCAATTTTAATCAATTAGTTCCTATGGGTCCCCTCCATGATTAATTAATTGGTTCCCTCCAGACACAGATGAATTCTACATTCTATAGGACGGCGTTTAAAACTAACCTCATCGTCATGTTATATGCTTGAGGAAGTTTATCCTCTGGGACTATAATCAGTTAACAAGAGACAACTAATGGAACTGGATGTATATACAATTGCTGTGGAAAATTCTTTCTATAATGTTCAGCCAGTATCGTGGGAGATGTTTTAGCTTGCTGGGCATCATGGGAACTGCAATTGACACCTGATATATGTCACTAATCCTGTTGTGAACTACAGTTCCCATAAAGCTTAGCCAGACAAATTGCTTCCAATATCATATCTGTCATCAACAGTAAATCCTATGGCAGACATCAGCTGTGAACTACAGTTCCCATGATGCTGAGTCAGTATACTGTCTTTAATGATGGCTAAGCATTATGCCATAGCTAAGCCACAGCACAGCAGTAAAAGTTTACATAAATAAAGCTAAAATTAGATCCCTCCACGACATGTCAGTCAATCCTCATACTATGGGCTCTCAATTTGTATATAGAAGCACAAGTGAAAAAAATGTAATTGTCCTTTAAGAGCTCCAGTCCCAATGTGTTATAATATATCAGAGCAGCCTGATACCATACCACGATAACCCATCTAGTCTCTTCTTCCTGTCTTTATCTAAACAGCTGCAACATTTTTATATATCTGCAAAGCACCTGCATGTATAATTACACACATTTGTCACTAGAGGGCACTATTGCACTAAATAAAATCCCCTTGTTTGATTTCATTGTGCCAAATCAAGTATATTTTAACTTGTAACTGAGGTTTTTTTTGTTCTGGTTTATGATGTCTTGTACATAGGAGAGCTGTTCATTTCCTTAGATGTAGCCTTTCCCTGCAGACCCATTGTGCATTGAAAGGATTACATTTCTGTTCAGATTTAAAACCGCTGCACTCACAGAAATTGATATCATACAGAAGATTTTACTTTAGCTTAATATGATGCAGCATGACTTATTAATCAGCAGCAGTTTCAGCTGCTGCTCACAAGTACAATTACTGTCACTTACCTAGTTACATTTCTGACATGCAGGTGATACGGTGACCACAGTGCTAGAGTCATATGTGATGTTTCTAGTAAAGTGAAATATCTATATATTGTGCAAGGTAATATTAGTTCAGCATAGGTACATACAGGTGCTACTCGAAAAATTAGAATATCCTGCAAAAGTTAATTTATTTCAGCAATGCAACGTAAAAGGGGAAACTAATATATGAGATAGACGCATTACATGCAAACAGGGGCGTAGCGTGGGGGGTGCAGGGGGGGCCGGCCGCACCGGGCGCAATATCTGGGGGGGCGCACTAGCCCTATGCGGCCGCGCGGCCGCAGCCACAACCGCGCGATACTTCCTTTCAGCCGCCGGATGTGAGCGGCAAATGACGGCGGCTGCGCGGCGGAGGCTCTTCTGAAACTGCATCGCGGCCTTTCTTCCCTGAGCTGTTGGAAGTGGAATTTGTAAAGGTAAGAATAAAGGGGCTTGGGGGACCTATTGTATTATGTATTGAGGAGGGGGTCATTAATGTATTGGAGAGGGGGAGGGGGGTCATTAATGTATGGGGGAGGGGGGTCATTAATGTATGGGGAGGGAGGTCATTAATGTATGGGGGAGGGGGGGTCATTAATGTATGGGGGAGGGGAGGGGGGTCATTAATGTATGGGGGAGGGGGGTCATTAATGTATGGGGAGGGAGGTCATTAATGTATGGGGGAGGGGGGGTCATTAATGTATGGGGGAGGGGAGGGGGGGTCATTAATGTATGGGGGAGGGGAGGGGGGTTCATTAATGTATGGGGGAGGGGAGGGGGTTTATTAAATGTATGGGGGAGGGGGGTTCATTTAATGTATGGGGGAGGGGAGGGGGGGTCATTTAATGTATGGGGGAGGGGAGGGGGGTCATTTAATGTATGGGGGAGGGGAGGGGGGGTCATTTAATGTATGGGGGAGGGGAGGGGGGTCAGTAATGTATGGGGAGGGGGGGGAAGTAATGTATGGTGGAGGGAGGGAAGTAATGTATGGGGAGGGGGGGGAAGTAATGTATGGGGGAGGGAGGGAAGTAATGTATGGGGAGGGGGGGAAGTAATGTATGGGGGAGGGGGGCAGTAATGTATTGGGGACGGGGGGGCAGTAATGTATTGGGGACGGGGGGCAGTAATGTATTGGGGAAGGGAAGAAGGGGGGCAGTAATGTATTGGGGAAGGGAAGAAGGGAGGCAGTAATGTATTGGGGAAGGGAAGAAGGGAGGCAGTAATGTATTGGGGAAGGGAAGAAGGGAGGCAGTAATGTATTGGGGTAGGGAAGAAGGGAGGCAGTAATGTATTGGGGAAGGGAAGAAGGGGGGCAGTAATGTATTGGGGAAGGGAAGAAGGGGGGCAGTAATGTATTGGGGAAGGGAAGAAGGGAGGCAGTAATGTATTGGGGAAGGGAAGAAGGGAGGCAGTAATGTATTGGGGAAGGGAAGAAGGGGGGCAGTAATGTATTGGGGAAGGGAAGAAGGGGGGCAGTAATGTATTTGGGAAGGGAAGAAGGGGGGCAGTAATGTATTAGGGGATGGGGGTCAACTGTGTATTAGGGGAGGGAGGGGTCAGCAGTGTATTAGGGGAAGAGGGGGGGGATGGGAAAGATCTGACTTGGGAATTTGAGATGAGGCAATGATTATATTTTTTACATTTGTGGCCTAATGAATAATCTATATATATGTGTGTATGTAGAAGGAAATGTAAATAGGTGGGGCTACAGAGGTGAGGGAATTATATTTGTAATATATTTATTAGGAACTGTGGAGGGAAGGGGGTTGGATGAGAGCATTAAATATCATAGCATTAAATATTATATTTATGGGGTAGGAACTGTATTATATATTTTTGGTTTAGTGCAGGGGTAGGTAACCTTTGACACTCCCTTTGTTTTTTGACTACATCTCCATTAAGGCTTGCAAAGCATCATGGGAGGTGTAGTCCACAACATCTGGAGTGGCAAAGGATGTCTACTCCTGGTTTAAAGCATAGGTGTATAACTATTTGGCTTCCCCAGGCCAAAATAACCCCTTAAACTCTTAAAGGATCACTATAGTGTCAGGAAAACAAAGCGGTTTTCCTGACACTTTAGTACCCTGAGGGTGCCCACACCCTCAGGGTCCCACTCCCGTGGCGCTGAAGGGGTTAAATTCCCTTCAGTTACTTACCTTAATCCAGCGCCAGGCTCCCTCGGTGCTGGTGACCTCTCCTCCCTGTCTGACGTTTTCATAACAAACAATACATGTGCTTGGGGGGTAAGGGTTTCTTTAACTAATCTAGTAGAAGAGACTCGAGTGCTAAAATCCACGGGTTAGGGGGCGCAAATTACTTGCCTTGCCCCGGGTGCTGACAACCCACGCTACGCCACTGCATGCAAAGCAAGATAGTTCAAGCCGTGGATTTGGGGTTTTCATGAGCTGTAAGCCATAATCATCGCACTTATGACAAATCACGGCTTGAACTATCTTGCTTTGCATGTAATGCGTCTATCTCATATATTAGTTTCCCCTTTTACGTTGTATTGCTGAAATAAATTAACTTTTGCACAATATTCTAATTTTTCGATTAGCACCTGTATGTACCTACAGAAGAAAGGTCCGGCGAGGACCTCTGGTCGCGAAGAACCGTCACTTCCCCCACAGACATTGCATTATTGAAGTTGCCTATATCAATCAGTTATTTTAAAGTATGAGCCTACAATGCCATCCTGACATGTGGATCAAAAGTCACCACGGGTGATCCAGTATATTCCCAGACCATGGATGGACAGGTAGGAGATGCCCAGTGGTATGCAGTAAGGTAGAACCTATTTTGATAACAACTTATCTGTACTGTTTGTATTTTTATTGTGTGATATTATACAAATAGTGAGCTGAGATTAGTTTGAGGTGTTGGAGACATGAAACCGTGGAACAAGCTATAAATTGGTGATAATTGGTGGCTGGTTGTCTCATGTTCCTTGTTTTGAATTGTCACGATAGTCCAGGAATTATTGCATGGTATCTGTTTCTCCAGAAATCCCTCATTCAAATGCTATTTACTAAAGTCAGGTTGTTGTATTTACATACTGTACGTGATGGATCTGTTCATACTACCATGATGTATTAGGTCAGTGGTGGCGAACGTTTTTGGTCCCGAGTGCCCAATTTTTGACCGACACAAATTTGCAGACCACAAAGTGCCAACGCCGCATACTCACACACGCTTATACTCATACACACACACGTTCATACACATACACACTTATACTCATACTCACACACACACACTTATACTCATGTGCACACATTTATACTCACACACACACTCATACTTATACTCACACACACTCATACTTATACTCACACACACACTTATACTCATACTCGCACACACTTATACTCATACTCATACAGACACTCATACACACACACTCATACTCACACATACTCATACACACACTTATACTCACACACACACTTATACTCACAAATGCACACACACATACAGGTTCAGCTCTCACCGGTAATCTGCTCCGTTGTCCTGGAGGTGCAGACATCAGTGTAATAGACGGGCGCTGCCGGTCACCTGCTTCTTCTCCAGATGATTGGCGCATGTGCGTTATGTGAAGAAGCGTTCAAGTCGGAAAGCAAACAGTTAATTGCTTTCCGACTTGAACGCTTCTTCACAGAAAGCGCATGCGCCAATCATCTGGAGAAGAAGCAGATGACCGGCGGCACCAATCTATTACGCTGATGCCTGCACCTCCAGGGCAACGGAGCAGAGAAGCGGTGAGAGCTGAACCTGACCGCGTGCCACAGCTGAGGGCTCGGCATGCCAGTAGGAGCACGCGTGCCATAGGTTCGCCACCGCTGTACTAGGTCAATGAACACCGGGCCACAGGGCTTGGTTGGAGCTGGTAGCAAATTAAAATGTAGTCCAGTTTTTCTTACTGACGTTGTATCAGTCAATATTTCTTCACAATGGGCTTAAACATCGATTAAACAATTTGGAAATTTACAATGAAAACATTTATATTGCAATTGAATTTAAAAATTACAAGACAATCGGACACATATTACTGGAAATCACTTTGCTTCACAAGCAGCATTTAGCTCTGTACGATGGATATCAGAAGGTAGCCCTAGGCAATGCTACAGCCTCGAGGCATTAACTCCATAGTGTAAAACCCATAGCATGTGTTTGGCTCACAGGTTATGTCAAACAAGGTCAGACCAGAAGAAAAGGATGGCCCTGCTTTCTTGTTAGTTACACTGACATTAATATATAATGGCACAGAGTCTGCACTTTTCTTGGAGGAATACATAGACCATCTATATTCTTTCATAAAAAAAGTAATGTAAAATATGAGCATAAACTACATATTCAGCTAGCATATTTTATTGAGAAAGACACCTGACAAAGCTATGTTTTCATCTCCGGTCTATCAGTTTGGAAATCAGGGGCAGCCTGTGCAATGTCCCTTTATGGGGTCCACGATAGACATTCTGTCCAGTATCACAGCCACAGTTAGCCATTGGAGCAGGAGAGCATAAATAGTTTCTATACCAGGACCCTTAACAGTCTTGTTGTGCCACTAGTAATGTAATCCACATGCTTCACTAACAGACTGAATGTTGCATGGGAGAGGAGCACACTGTATTGCACTGAAAGTGCTCAGGTCTCTCAACTTATAGTAGTATGTTGAGAATATGCTTGAGATAGAGAACGTGCAATGAACATAAGAAGATACAAACCTTTTTAGCAAAACAGTTTGTATTGTTTATGAAAACTTTATTAATATCACAATGGTATGACAGGCATAGAGCTTTCATTTAAGGACAACTCTGAGTCTAATCTATAATAATTAATCATGCATAACTTTTCTTTCAAAGGAGAAACAGTGTAACGGCTTAATTCTTATTTATTGCTTCATTTGATGTATATTTGTATAGAATAAATGGATCATTTTTTTTTTAGATGAATTCTATGGTTTGAGAGAAATACGTTTTATTTAATCCCTGCCATTTTTAATTATTGTTTTTGTTTATTTTATATAATTACCAGGTACACAACTCCCCTTAGAGTAAGTGCACCAGGTTTTAATTTAGTACAATTATTCTTCTGCTCCTTTTTCAAGTGATTATGTTTTACATACAGCGCCTCTAACTCGTCTAGTCAAGTTTCTGCTTCTTCCCCTCTTAGGGAGCCATGCTGTTATTTCTCATTTCCTTAATCAGCTTTAAGTGAAAATAAAAAAAAAACGAGCATTTTTGGATGGATGTCTACTTTCCGTGTGAGCGAACATTTGTGTTATTTGTGACGTTTAGGAACTCTCTAAGTATACTTTTATTTCTCACGTTTTCTTTATTAGAAATTGATATTCCTTATGCAGGGTATCATACAGGAATATTTAAACATGTGTATATATATAGAGAGAGATGACAGAAAATAACAGAAGGAAAGGGAATAAAATAGAATAAACCAAGAATGGTTGGTATTATTTACTGCATAACATGGAACCATGAGAAGTTTGAAAAGTCGAAGACAGATTATTAACTAGTAAAACCAATTCTCATTGACTGCCTGGCATGCCTGCCATCTTGACTGAATTGACCAAGGAGTTCCTCTGAGTATTTTAGTCAAGCAGCAACTGGGCTCCAGTAACATAGTCAAAATCCATGTACCGTGAACACATGTTAATAGAATACCCAACCACAGGGTCAAACTAGGCCATGTATGTTATTGTTTGGTGCCTGGACGATGGGGGGCATCAGATATCTTGATTATCCCTCTCCCACTCACAAGACTCCTTCAGTGGCTCAATCAGTCCCCTTTGCCTCTTGAGAACCCCTTTCCATTTAATGACTGTTCAATTAGTATGGCAATAATCAGAAATATAAGTGACAACAGCTGGAGTGATGGCTAACCAATTCTGGCTGAGTATCATGGGAAATGTAGCCCACTAAAGATGGATCAGTGGAATAGAACTGGCTGAGCATCCCATTTGAATGTGTTACATTACCTATGATGGCTGTGCATCATGGGAACATCTTGCTGCTTATATTTTTCTAAGGATGCAGTCGGTCTGGCAGCACATACCACATAATAGCTACAGAGTCACCTGACTGATTAAGATCAGATCAAATTGCTCACCTTTGCGTCAGCGAGATTATAACCTTGCGGATATATTGCTAGGTCAAGATAGTAGCATTGGTTACAATATGTTAAGAAATAAGAGTCTCACCTTGGGTCTCATTCACATCCAGGACCCTTTCAATTGTACCACTTATAACCCCCTGTTGACATGCCTGCCTGTATGTGGCAAACATTTGCAGCATTAATTTATATATATAGAGAGAGAAAGAGCACTCCCAATCAGAACAATAAGATAAACACCCCTAAAATCTGATATGTTTTGCCCCCTTGTTAAGTGATCCAACTTTGATCAGATGAGATGCTGGGGCTCCCTCTGGTTGGTTAGTGTAGGTGAGAATAAGAGGATAAGTCTTTTAGTAAAAGACTGTTAGCGTGTCCTGTGGACGATCTCTATATTTTAGTGTTATTACTGGTCAGTTAGGTATATCGAAGAAAAGGAGACAAGCCATGAAATGAGAACAACAACAGGTATTTGGTTCCCAGGTGTTTTGTCCTTTATTGCGCTGTACTATGTTTATTTCCGGCACGGAGATCCAGGAGGCAGGGACCAGAGGTGGAGTATAAAATGGGAGCAATAAATAGATAGGTGTTCAAGTAGGGAGGCGCTATGCACAGGTGGGACCCGAAGCTCAAACCGTTTAACATTCAGCCACCATGGCTGCGAACTCTGTGAAGATAAATTCAAAGATTTCAGACAAAAGAAACAGAGATGTACATCAGAAAGAGTCTACACAGAACAACCTGTATTCCTATCATATATTCAGCAGTACTGAGGATATACATATCCTTTGAGATACACCTTTCAGAAAGAAAGCAAAATTCCCTGTGTTTAGAGCTGTCGTGCACTTCTTATATTCTCAGTGGCTGAAGCCAAGTTGATAAATATTTAACCTGGACAAACGTGTGGATGATGAGGTTCTCATGAGGCATAAGATGGAATTTAAATTATATATTTGCTGGCTTCATTACCAGCAAGGTTGTAAGTATATCCTTAACAGATGGTTTCTCTCTGAATGTCTTCATAGAGGTCAGTATGCAAGGCATTCTGGGATTGAATGCTGAGCATTGTGGGAGCGTGCACCATTAGCAAGCAGACAGTTTACAAATTAAAATCCTTTCTCTATTATAAAGATCCTAGCTAGAACAATGTGCAGATGAAACGTTAGACGTGGCAGGTGAAACTTATAGAGAACATGTCCTCTGAAAGTATAATATTATTAATTATTAGTTAATTCATAATTAACTTGTGAACACATAACTATTTTTAATGTGGAGGTAGCCGGCTTAGAATTGCATCACACCATTCTCAGAGATTGGTTTGTGTGTTTTTTTTTTTTTTAAATAAATGCTGTTATTAGCCAAGCAAGACTTTGGATTTCCAAACATTGCTGGTCCAAGAACTGCACTTGGGAAGGAAAAAAAAAAAATCTGGACATGGTAAAAAAAAAAAGTGCTCTGAGTACAATAAAAGGGTTTGTTTGAACCCTTTCCCTTAATTGTATTAAAAAACAGCTTGAACAGATTTAAAACTGCTTTTAATTGCTATATAATGGTTCAAAAAAACATTCTGGTGACAGGTCTACTTTAATGTTGGAGCTAAACCATTGGAGCATAATGATAATATGTAGATTTTAACTTTCTACTGTTGGCACTGCAGGGCTAATAATACTACCTTTTACCCTACCTTTAAATGACATATTTATCAACTTAGTTTGTTATCCATGCAGTTGCTTAGCAACATGATAGGTGCTGACAGGGCCGGTGCAAGGATTGTTGTCCACACAGCCCGAATGTGCATTTTGCCTTAAGGCAATGGCCTTATGCTAGTTCCAGCTAATAACAACAAAAATACAAGATAATGTGTATTGTTATTCAATATGTATATTGGACACTATTCACTGATGTGAGTTAACGTCTTTTCAGTGGTTTTGAACTTAAAATGTTGCAGTCTTCAGTGACTCTCTCGTTTCCAAGCAATCCCGGGGAGATTAGTATTGCATGACATCAATGGGACGTTACTTAGCTAGTTTAATAGTACTTGTTTTATTGACTCATAAAAGATGAAAGGCTGAGCTGATCTCAGTAGAATAGAACATATTCTATTGTTTAATAGTTGCATTAGCCCACTGCACGATCTGACTGTCATTTCATCTGTAAAAACCCATCAGTAAAACCCAATATTTCTGCTGTTACACAACTACATAGGTCCACAAGTTTGCCTACCATCCACGCCGATTTTGCCGTCTCCATCTTTATCACCGGCGGCAAGAAGGATCTTGGTTTCCTTGTCAGACAGAGCTCTACCCTGTGGGCTGAAGCCTTTCATTATGAGCCTGCAGAATGAATAAAGTTATTTTTACTCAAACATTCTGGACGATTGTGTCTCATGCACCAAATTATATTTTTAGCATTTTGTTTTTTTTACTGAATGTGATACTAATGTGGATAGCAATGATTGTGACATAACAGGGGGCAGTTCCACATAGCCTATTCTCTATATCATATATGTGTCTAATATATGTGAAGTGCACTTATAATTCAAAGTTTACTTGTAGTCTCACATTGAAATTAAATTTCACAGGGCCTTAGAAATTCAGTGACATCCAATATGGCGGTCTTGGAGAGATAGGCAGACCTATTGCTATAGCAACAGCAGTAACTATGTTACACTTTATGATGTTGAGGAAAAACTGATAAGAGCCCTATTTGTTTCTTACTTTACTTGCTATAGTACTTACTTAAAAATATTTCTGGCACACTATAGGTGAAAATGCCCTTTTTGTTAGATCTTTTGGGTCTCCGACAACCTTTGACCTTAAGATGTGTGGAATACTGGAATTTGGAGCCTCTCACTAGCTTTCCAATTTTCATATTACGCATTGGAACTAATCTGGAAGAATTAAGCAGCCCCACCCCAGAACCAACCCGTTGGGGCCACATTTTCAAGCTTCCCATGCCAAATACAAGGGATCTCACACAAAGAGCTTGTGGTGGAAGCACTTTGGCCTATAACTTCTAAAATGATAGAAACAGTTGATAAATGTCTCAAACAGCTGTTAAGGATTGAAAAATATCCTGCTGGATCCTTGCACAGAAATTTGAGCACCTGAAGTTATAAAATCCCCAGAGTATGATACTACAGAATACATTTAATGCCTGTGAATGTACATTTTGTCGCAATGCGAAAGGATGTTTGGCATATAACATGTCAGTGAATAATGCCCCTGTGTGCCAGTGCTGCACCTGGCCCTTTACAGATCATTACATTTTTATAAATGAATGGTTAGGATGTTGTATTGTGATCTACTTTGGATTGGATTTTTGGTGTGAATGTGTGCAAAGATCATGGCTATAAACCTACTTAAGTTCTTCCTCCTCTATGTATCCACTCCGATCTTGGTCCAGAATGTGGAAAGCCTTTTTCACGTCTTCTGTACTTTTGCCTTTCAGGCCGCATAACTCAAAGAATTTCTTATGGTTGAATGAGTCAGCAGCTGACAATAGAGAGAAATAGGGTGAGAGATACTAGCAGAGCAGAGAAAACGAGTTAGCAGCTGACAATAGTGACGTAGAGTGGGAGATGCTAACAGATCAGAGGGACTTTTAAAACAAAAAAATGACAAATTTAGGGCACTAACTGGAAAATTCACACGGTATGTCCAGGAATGTCGGTAAATATATTATACATAGCACAAAGTATGGTGTCATTTACATATAAAGTGCTTGCTTAGCAAAAAGCTGCTTGTAATGCATGAGTTAAAAAAAAAATCCCGAAACAGTCTTGGATCTAGTATAATAATTATGTACAGTGCCTGGTGGAAGAATTCTGCAGCCTTTGAACAGCCATGCAGTAGAAGGCAGTGGATTTACTGTATTAAAGTGGATCCGCTAGCGGAACACTCTGAAATAAATTGCTTTCAAGAAATAAAAAGGTTGTTGTCCTTCAGGCTACTATTCTTTATGAAATAGCTATGCTAATCAGTCTTTCCTTTACAGCGAACAGAGTTAAACGATTCATTACTTGCAGCTTTACGCAGACACTGCAAGCCGTGAAGAACTGACACAGAAAGCTCAACAAAGGAAAGGAGAGTGTAAGATGGATAAGTCATCTGAGAGGACAATACGGCGCAGCGGAGATAGGTAACAGGAGACAACGGGATGCTGAAGAAGGTAGGGGGCAGGAAACCGGCAAAGTAAATGTAGAATGCTTTGAATAAGTCACCCAAATACAGCTTTGTGTAAATCCTCGTGTTCTCAAACTGACATGTGAATGGTATATTGAGTTGAAAGAGATGTCCTGATGTTATAAACAGCTTTTAATATGATGATCACTTGAGCGGTGTTACTAAAAAGCAGCCTGTAGGTGTTAATATAATCGGCTGCTATAATGGTGCCATCCTAGTAGAAACTCTATAAAGGTCACAGTGATGGCACTGCAGCAAACATTTAGAAATTGACTATAATGCCATGTGAACACTACAGCTAGGATACCTTCCTTTATGAGCTGTAATATCTTGCTATAGTGCATTAAGCTGTTGAGGAAGTTGTGAAACTATGGTTTCTTTTTTTTTTTTTTTTTTACTCTCTTTAGTTTCCAAAATAAATTCCCAAATAATTAAAAATGACATTCCTCGCACACAGAGTCCCTTTAATCCCGACTCCTTACCTGCGAAGGCCCCCATAGCCTTTGAGATGTCAGCAGCAGCGAGCACATCAGTCATAGACATTGCGGCTTTTGATCTGCAGGAGAGTGGGACAGAATGTGAGGCAGGGTATGTACTGCTGGACTCATCACTTCTAAGGGCCGGTCGACCTGACTGCGGATGCTTGCATGCACGCAACCTCCCGTGACAGTGGGAGGGGGGTGGACAGCTCAGGATGAAAGTATTGGCAGGGAGCCATGGGGCACTGTGCCAGTCACCTGAGTATTTACCAATGTCACATTATCCTCTGTGTTTTGGGCATAATGTCTTAGGTTATTAAAATAGTTGGGGAGTTTTTTGGTTATTAATGAACCCCAAGTCAGGTCATTTAACCTCTTCTCTGCCGCAGTGGACAATAAATAGGAATAGGATTGCAAAGTCTATGATTTAAGAGTATCAGTGATAATATTTTTGCTCTGTCAGCATAATTCCATCTTTCCCTGGTTACATAAGAAGCACTTTGGAGGGTTCTGCCTTTATTGATTAGGTTTCCTGCAGTTAATTTTGCAGTAGAAATTGTATTGACTATCAGTAACTAGCATAAGTCATGTTTTATCCTGGACTGCATATTATGCACCAAGTCCTGCAGCAGTGAGGGGTGTGATATCATAGTCTTTGCTTTAGTCGTTTTCTTTGTTAAGCTTTGTTACAGCTGTTAATATTACAAAACACAATTTAATCAAATTTAATTTTTCCATTTTATTCAAGAAATAAAAGAAGCAATGGTTAACCATTACTAATCTAAAATATCTGTGGGGTGGGGTATATATATTTATATATATATATATATATATATATATATATATATATATATATATATATATATATATATATATTTTTTTTTTTTTTATAAATTGCATTTAATTTTTTTATATTCAAAATATTAACCATATATATATATATATATATATATATATATATATATATTAACCCTATATATGTATATTAACCCTATATATGTATTTGTATATGGCTAATATTATGAAAATAAAAAAAATTGAAATGCACCTTTTTAACATAGCCAACATGCTCATTCCTCTCCATGGGCAATAAGCTACCCATCAACAATATTGGGAAAGTATTTCAGTGATTGCCTTGTTCATGCTTCCAAAGTTAAGGTACAGATACATGAATATCCATCCTTTGTTTACTGGAAAACTTGACTCAGCTACTTGCCTTCTTTAGACTAATGTCATTTGTTATAGTACCAATGTATATTACCCTGTTATATGGATATATTATCTTTGTTCCCCATTAAGGTACTCCACAAATTGCAACACACTGTATCCTGGTAACTAATTCCCTTCCATGGACTGCTGTGTGGTTAACTGCTTTATGTTCCTCAAATACTGTTTACTTTGCTGGTATTGTCTATGCTGATCACTCAGCTGATAATTTAGCTTTCTATGTTTCCTCTGAGTTTTGTAGTGATTACTAAAAACAGAATAAAAATAATTTAAAAATAAAAATAAAATCTCAGCTCTCCATAAATAGGGCATTATTGGTTAGCTATAATATGACTTTCTTGTCCTTTAAAAACCTTAGGCATTCCAGCTGTGTACCAAGTGAACAAGAGGTTAACAATGGAACTACAACACATTTGGCTAACTATATGGCTTATATAATAAAGTGCCCAGAAAACACAATTCTCTGAAATATACATTCAGCATCAGCTAACATGGCTGCAATCAGTAAGCAATTAAAATGTTTTAGTGGCCTTAGTGCAGTGTAGTGCTGTGTGGAGAGTACTCCTTTCCTAATTTTAGAGCATGACCTCATGTTACCTATGTTACAGAAGATCATTGTATGAGCCTTAAACATTTATTTCTTGTATGAATCAAATATATCTTTTTCCAATATAACTAAAGCCAGATTGGTCAAATATTTTTATTACTTCAAATGTTTTTTTTTATTAGTGCATGATGTGACCACAGCAGTGGTCCATAATTAAAGTAAGGTTTGTCACCTGAGCACTTACCCATGTCCATTCTCCTCTGTGTATGGGGCATAATGTCTTAGACTATTAATGTAGTTGGGGAGTTGTGTGGTTATTAAAGTATGCCAAGTCAGGTCACTTTAACCTCTCCCCCAAATAGTAATAGGATTGCAAAATCTTTGGGGGCTATTCAATAACAGGTGAGTTGAGGTGAGATGAGGTGACTTGAGATGATACAAACCTGGTGAATTTGCTTAGTTCAGTTTTGTCACTGCACAATGTATAGATAAACTGTTTGTTTCAACTCACCTGCAGACTGTGGATAATGGAGCAATAAAGACTGCTTTATGTTGTAAAAAAAAATAAAAAAAAATTACCCCTCTCTGTGCTTTTGATTTATTTTTTCTTTTTATGCCCATAGTGGCTGCCCAGACCCAAGGGAGGGGTACATAGCCACTGCATTATTTTTTTTTTCTATTCCTCCATCCCAAATATTTCAGACTAATGATAATATGGGTGACCTGGCTGCAAGCTTAGACATATTAACGTCATCAAAGGGCTGCAGCTGTTTTCAGCATGTAGCTCACCTGCAAATATCTGTGGTGATGGATGGTACCCAAAGACAGTAGGGAAAACCCTTGCTGTTTTAGAAGGGAAAGAAGCATATGTGGAATGTGCTGTAGTGAATGGAACTGGTCTGAAATGGGGTGAACTGTACTGCAGCATGTGGAGATTAAATAGGATTTTGTGGGAGGGGATTTAGGAAAGACTGCTGGAGGGGATGATGGGAGATTCTGCTGCAGGCAAAGGGAGGGGAACAAGATGGATGAAGGCCGGAAGAGGCATGAGCCAAGGCTTGCCTAGGATTTTAATAACATTAAAGAAGGCCCTGACAATTGCGACAAATGTCGCATCAAAGACTGAAACTTCTATTCAAATGGGTCTCTTTGATATTATACACACATGACATGGCATTGTATAGTTTATATTATATACATATTAAAGTTTATTGCACACAATCATATGCAGTAGGAATGTATGTAACTCTCACATGGCTAAGACACCTACAGCCATAATAGTCTCATGCTTTTCCCACCCATTTATAGATTTGTTTCTCTTATATGTTTTTATATATTTTTAAATTATATCATATGCATTAAAAACACTGTTTTTATTAAACTGTGATCTGGTTTGTATTGTCATTTTATTTTTTTATTTTTCATTAACATCTGTGCAGTATGAATATATGCTTAACCTTAACATTTGGATGATACAGGTGCCAACTGTTCTGAGATGCAAATATTGTAATTGCTATTTATTTTAAGACACTGCTCTATTTCTTCCACTTACATACAATGACTGAACTAAAGTCGTCAAGCAGTACTATTGATAAAAGCATGATCAATATGTGGATGAGTCATTATACTGACAGGTCTATCTGTGCTGATTTATTCTTCTGTGAAAAAATCCAGAATGAATGAACTGCTAGGGGTCAATCTGGAATCAGAGAGGAGCAGCCATGCTTTAAAGTCTGGCAATTTTATTATTATTTATTTTTATTTATTTGATTATGGCATCAACGTTATATAATGGATATTGCATGGTAGAGACCGAAATTGCTCTGCTTTGTTCCCCATGCAATATATGGTGTGTAAGCCTTAAGTAGCATGTGTATATCACTTAACATTCACGATTCAGACACATTTTTACAGATAACCCTTAAAGTGAGATGCTCTTTATATACCCGTTAATTAAAGTGAGGGTCTAACCAGTAACGGCTATAGCTACAAGGTTTAGAAAGTCCTGCAAGAGACACAAAGTGATGCAGAATCTGATATGCTCCTTTATAATTCCTGTAAATAAATTCTTGGCGGGATAATGACACACACTGTGACAAATAGGCTTACAGAACCTGAATTTGTTGATGCATTAATAAAACAGCAGAAATGCACAAATACAGCAGAAGAACCAATTCCTTCATGGATGAGAAGATACTAATTTTACGGTGAGACTCGGAACAGAGACAAATGCTAAGGGTTTTTTTTTTTCGTACAGCAACACCTCTGCCAAGTGGAGATTTCTTCTCTAGCAACTTGCTGACTGTGCAGGACTCTGGGTGTTCTGCACCCCACCCTCTCTGGTTTTCTGGTAACTGTATCCTGCCTCCGCCTCCTGTGTATCATCTTGGCGTAGCTCCCTTGTGCACAGACATTTGGCATCGGGGACGTGAGCAGTATATAGATGGGGATAGCAGCATTTTGGCAATTAATCTCCACGTCTCCCACAACCCAGTATCTGATAAAGTTACCGATCAATGTGGTGGTGGTTATTCTATTTATAAAGCACTCTTTCATGCTAGTAAATCTGTTTTTTTACTAATATTTAACATTTTGAAACAGTGGTGTACGTTCACTAGCACAGAAAGTGTGTGTAAGTGACCTAGCACTGAAGGAATGGCTCAGTGTGTAAGTGCACTTACATTAAATTATGGTATGGTTTAGATTCTATTGTTCATCCTTTAGGAATCACTGTTTTTTATCGCACAATATTCCAATAGGCTATTACTGAATTATATAAAATAAAAAGTATAAACTTTTATTGGCGATAATGAAGCAAAGACCTTAGATTGCATGTATACCATCTGTTATCTTATTAAATATTAAGTCAGGTATTTAACCAGTTCACTTGTGCCAGAAAGTAACAGCACTTAAGATACATCTGTCTATCTAAACAAATCCCTAGTGGCTCTATCAAATTGTTTTCATTATTAATTTATATTATGCATTAATTGTTTAGTAATTGACTTACACATCTGAGGCCATGGGCAAGTGTGCTTTTTCTTTTTGATCTACATGTTCCTGTTTATATTTGCCTGTTTTATTAGTTGCTTTATTTGTCAATGTGATATTCATGTTTTTACTGTATAGTGGTAATGTCAACATTATATTAAAACACCTGATCTGTTGAATACTAGAGAAAAGCAGGAAAGGGAAAGGGAAGCATGATTAGAAAACACATACAAAGCACTAAATTCACTAGCATAAAATAAAAAACACCAGTAATTCATATAGTGAGGTATTGTAAAAGGCTTCTGACTTTGCCCAAGGTAGATATTTTCTGAAGTGGTTTACTATGATAAACCTTTGAAGGTAAACACAGTTATCTAATATGTCTCTATAATCACAGTATTTAAATGAGTTTCATGTCTTGCCTGCTCCACAACATGTTGGCATACACAAGTGCCCCATTTCTTAAAGTGGCCTGTAGGATGCTACAGCTGTGCTTCCTAAGATAGATGTTCTTCATAATACAGACATTTAGGGCGGATAAGAGCACTTCCTTGGTGCTTCAAAGTTTTTAAATCTATTTGACCTCAAGAGGCTTTTAAATTTATAAGACTTCACATGTCCACCTGTTAGGCCAACAATCTCCTGTTCTTCTTCTGGTATCTACTACAATTTCTCACATGCACTGCCAAGTCAAATTCAACTTGGTTTGATGTAGCAATGGATGACTCGTTAGATCCCTTGCAGAGTGCCAGCTGCTGGTGTTAAAATGGAACAGAATTTACTTCTTGTCCCCAGCTTTACCCCTTAAGATTTTGGCTGACCAAAAACTTATTGAATTTCCAAAACTGTAGAGCTGGCAGCTGCTTTGACCTTTTATTTTTTGCCCGAGTCGAAGGGCAGACTCCCCAAGCCATTCCTTTCTTGGCTTGTTGGTCTCTACTGACACTGACTCTTCACTCAACCATTCTTGGACTTGTCAAGAGCTCGTTAATCTGTCCTCATCTATTCGTTCTAGTGCGGCCTCTCAGTCTGTAATTTGCTATCTTTTTATATCAAGTAAAACGATCAGAGTCATAATTTGATTCTGGCTGGTCTCTGACAATGGTCGCAATCGTGACCGGTTTATAAATATCTACTGCTGGTGACTGTCTGTAATACTAATTAATAGGAAACCTTTAAAACAGAAATTAAATTAAATAACTTCAACAGTGAAGTTCTTACTGCATTCCTAGATGCATATAATAATGCCACCCCTATCTCTCTCTATGGCCTACGTTTTATAAACAGGCCGAGGATCCTAACGTCTCCAAGTTTCAATTTAGAAAACATTGGACTGTTACTTAGGCATTGCAGTTTCTATATTTATTAGGTTCACATGCAACATACATATAAATAGCTTTTTTAACTTACAAAGATTATTATGCACCCCTCATTGCAAAAGCATGCATCATTATGGGGACAGATGGAAGTTTTCAAAGCAAAACATCTCATTAAAGTCATTCTCTAATCGTGTTGCACTGAACAAGCATAGGACATGGATAACGATCAAACTTTCACCTCATTGGACAAAAAAAAAAAACAACAATTACCAAATTTTAATATAGTCTATATTTTGATGCATGGCTGCACCTTTAAGTTTAGTGATCCAGAGTGTTAAAGCATGTTATACCTGTAAACAGGGTTTACTTGTCAGTAAATCCATAGAGCCCTAATCCACATGGTTATGTTCAATCTATTAGTAAAGTACAGTTACTAAGCTCAGCTAATGTGCTTTTTTCAAAGGTGTTGGAGGGTTTGTGACACTATTGTTTCCAAGGTGATAAATAAAGCTAGTGATTTGGCAACATGTTAGTAGTATTTAGTTCGCAAGACTAATTCTTATTTTTCATAATACAGAAAGAAAAACTGGTGGCCTCAACAATCTGGTTAACACTAGATATTTTACACCATGGATATCCCAAACTATTTTTCGTGTATGATTTTATTCTCAGGTAATTTAACACATCATTTAAGATCATAAAAATAAAAAAAAAAGCTAGAGGCAAACTAAAAGAAATTAAGGTCATCTGGAGTGGAGTAAAAGAAGCCCACTTAGGGAGTGGACAATAGTCGCGCTGCCGTGAGAGGGGAGGGAGAGTGGGTAGGGGCCGGGGACGCACCGACGGAGAACTAAATTGTTTGTTTTTTTTTTTTTCTTCTCCCTCCCTCTTTTTCTCTTCTCTTTATTTACTCTCCCTTTTTTCCATCTTTTCTTTTTCTCTTCTCTCTTTTCATAAACCCTGGGAGGATCAGACCCTTTCTATTTGTGTTTCATATATTGTGGACTACTCCGGACAGAACTTTATTTGCGAAACACGTGTATGTAAGATCTACATGTTTGTATGTTTTCATAATTGAATAAAAAGATTTATATAGTAAAAAAAATAAAAAATAAAAAAAATAAAAAAAAAGACATTTTAAACTACACCTGTATATCTCATTTTAAATAAATATTTATATATGTATATTTTCCATCTGCTCATTATTCCATCAACTAAAAACTGAATATGCCGAAATGTTATTGTTGTATCATTTCTATTCTGTCATCATGATCGATAACCGCTCCATAGACTCTCTTATATGTAACTTTAGTTCTTGTCTAAACTTTTAGTGATGGTTTCAAGCACATCTACTGTTCCTTTTTGTATGCATTGCATTTGAGTCTCTGACAATGTTTACCTTTTTTAAGGTTTTGTAAATAAGTAACATTTTTCTGTTCACTTTTAGTTTTTTGCCTTTTCCGCTCATTAGGTGAATGTACTTGTAATGTACATTTTGTATTAATCCAGGACAGTGCGATACCGTTAAGGAGCCAAAGGGCCTTGTGTTGAAGGAGCAAATCTGTAGAAAACCCCATTACAATCAATGGAATGTTGCCCCAGAATTGATCTTTCTACTTAACCTCATTGTATTCATAGGGTAGGATGTTAGCTAACATTCCAGTTTTGTGGTGGATGAACATGTTGGCTTACTAACAGGTATCATAACCTACTAAGAACAGTCCTTTTCTACCAATGCAGTATAAACAATTTTAGTCTGATTATATCAAAACCTATAGCACCAACTCTTATACACTAATGTAGATTTTCTAATCTCTACTTTCTTACCCATTTACTTATTAGGAATACATTTTATTATACTATTTTTCATCACTTGTGTTCCAATTTATTCCCTAGTATTTCTCTTTTTTTTTTTTAGATGTCCTCCCTTACTTTTTGTACTGAGCCTACTTCTTAGCCAATAATCATCTAGTTGATTATTTCTACATGCATTCCTCTAATTGCTGCTCGCAGACTTCAAATTTCTCACGTCCCCCTCCCCTTGTACTCACTTAGGGATGGATCAAGATCCGTGGGAAGGGCTGAGAGAAGGAGACGGTCAAAAGGCAACGGTGAGGTGCACCAGAGGAGGGATTCCCTCTTAAATACTTTCTCCATCTGTTCTATTTTTGGATGGTCCATCCTCCCCCCTCCTTTTGATACTGGCCTCGTGGTGTCAGATACCCTGAGGCAGCAGGATAAGGATCATGTTTATTGACAAGTAACTCATCAAGAAACTCTATTAATACGCCTGGCAAAGGCTCAGGTCCTGGACTTGGGCTTCTGAGGCCATAGGAGGAAGGAGGACTAGGAAAGAGACAATCTGCTTGAAAACTAAAAGGTGGGGGCAGGGAGATTCCACTGGATGTTTACTTGCTGCCCCCCAAGGCAAACACTGGGGTTTAAACCCTTTTGTGACTGAACTACAGATTCCTAAAAGAATCAAAGGATTATGGGATCTTAATGGACCCAGTGGACAATAAATATGCCAAAGAATGGGCAACACAGCTACTGGATTCAACTTGGAAACAAAAAACAAGACCTTGTTGAAGTTTATGAAAACATGGACTGTGGAGAGCTGGGAGGAATTTTCTGGATATATAACGTATATTTTTCACCGAACTACAGAAGAACATGGAAGGGAAATGCACAAGACACAACAGAGGAATATGTATGTACGTGAATTACTGAGGAAACCTCTCCTGGATCATGCATTTCATACGAAGGTCAAATGTAACGGATGCCTAGGTAACAAGTGTACAGTAAGGCATTATAGTCCCACCTACCAGGACTAGGCTGTAAGAAGCAGGCCCAATCACATTGTACTTTGGAATATAATATGTAGTAATATAATACTGTGGGGCTTTATAAGTAATTATTTATTTCCCAGACTGGAACTATAATTGCAGCATCCTACTGCAGCGGGGAACACTGCCTAGGATTGCTATTCCCTCTTGGAATGAAAATGCAGTAGATTAGCCACAAATCATTCTGCTCCCTCCTGTTCTTTGCCATGTGCCAGCACTCCTGAATGAATAAAACTTGGACACACACACATAGCTTGTTGTAGTTGCAGGTATGAAATGCACAGCCAAGATTCAATGGCATGTTTATCTCTTTTGTACGCATGGAGACTACTTATCACTGACATACACATAAGAGGCAGTCATTCATTATTAATATCTACAACAGCATTCTACACTATGTGTTTATGTTTTCATAATGCAGTTCTATTAAGGGTCAGTTATTCCTCTTCTGGCTATGAGAATGGGTCATTAGCAGCTTTATAATTCCTTACTTATTTTTAAGATTAAATTCTACATCAGTATACGTTTTACTATAGTGATCAGATTGTTATAAAGGTATAGTCTGTCATTGGTCCTAACCTGGGAAGTAAATCTGGCAGCCATAGGGTTACCAAATATAGTGTATTTCGGGGATTTGTGTAAAATATAAAGATTTTTTTTTTCTTTTAATCTGTTTACACAATATCTAGGAATGAAAATGCCCATGGTTTATTCATTTTTGTTAGTCTATGAAGAGAATTTAATTGCCAATAACACAAAAAGGCAATGTGCAAAAAATATTAAGTAATACTCAGATGAACCCATTTACAGAGCTCCCTACGGTGCACTGGGAAGATAAAAAAAAAAATACAGAAATGATGTATTTGTAGCTTTATCTTGCAAAAAGTAATCACATAGGATTTTTCATTATACGATCATATTTTTTGTTCCCTCTGCTGACGGATCGCTCATTAAAATCACTGTCTTTGTTCTTAGATATTCCGCTTCTGTTTTTTAAAATTTGTGTTACTCTGCAGAAATGTATTACAGGAACAATTCCATCACTTCGTTGTTAAATGTTCTAGGTAATTGTGAAACTCATTAGTCTTCTGATCAAGAAGTTGACTGAAAAATGAACAGAGATAAAAATGTGGAAAGGGATGTTGTGAAGGGATGTTGTGCTATTCTCAACTATAGGTGGCTGATTCCCACAAAATTGAATTATGGTTATTTAACAACCAAAGAAGCCCAATCTATTTTAATATGTTCCTAATAATCACAAATCATTGAAAAAAATGTAATTTTAAAGGTAAATAGGCTTTGAATATAATTTAATTTTTTTCATGCTGGAATTATCCTTAAAGGGGTTTATTTACAAGAGCTTAAGTCACATAGCTAGTAATTATTATCTTTAAAATGTTGCTTGTTTAGGTTATGATTCAAATATCAAATCAGTCTAAAAGTACTTGAGAGCACTTACAATCTGTTAATCTTTTTACCTGTAGTCTGATCCAGCATGATAACTCATTTAACACAGTATTTGACTCAGATACTGCATTACAGAGCAGTGCACCTGACTATATTTAATGCACAAATCAGCTCCATGTATAGATCTGAATGTCTAGGCAATAGAGTGAATACGAATAATATTTTTGATTGCAAGCCTAGAACACTGTACTTTAAGATCAAGTTTCAAATAACAGAAAATGTGCCTGTAATAAAAATAAAAAAATGGTATAACAAAAAAAATGCAAATAACAAAATCATGAAGGCAAAACTATTGCTTTATTAAATGAGCTAAATAAATTGTATGTGACAGGTTGCCTTTAAAACACACTCTGTTGAATAGTTTGATGGATGGAGCTGGAAAGTTGTTTTGTGAGCAGATTGTAATTTTGAAGCAAGTATTGTAAACTGAACTGTGTTTTGTTTTCATTCTAATGCAGCTGCAATGTATTATTTCATTTATTAAGATGATGGTCTGATGCCCAAGTGTGCTCTTTCCTATGATGTGTACTCCAGGGATTTTCATTTTTATGGAATATTTAGAGATAAAACCAAGGATAAAGATTTATTAGGCACCTGTTATCAACTACAAGGCAGCATCAAAATGCACCTGTAATGAAAAACTAAAATAGATGTACTTTGAAATACCTAATATTTTATCTGTACCTTATGTGAGCTAAATTAATAGTGTCTTTGGTAGCATATTCATAGATAAAATGATACTTATCTAACATTTTTATCAAGCTTCTTTTTTTATTATGCTGTTGAATGTGTGCACCCACAGTGCTTTGCATTCCATATGCACTCTGGGAAGCCAAGATGCATTGTGGGCATGAATGGTTACTGTTACACAGTTGGTATTTTGCCATTAAAAAATTGACTTGATGCCAATGTTAAGTCTATATCTCTAGCATTGCTGGCATTTTTTTTTGTAGAAGAAAATTTGGAAAACCTATGCATAATGCATAAAAATATAACTTGGCTAGCACACTGAATTTTTATCCCCTGTATCTTTGTGGTCCATCTGAATGCTTAAAAGCCAAATGTATCACTACAAAACTTGCAGGCTTAAAAGATATGTTGTATTACTCTCTAAACCAAGTTTCTGAAAGGAAGTTTACTTGGAGGCCATTTTATATGAATAAAAGTTGTCATTCCTAAATGCAAGCAACCCATTACAGGTGAGTATCCCTTATTCAAAATGCTTGGGTGCCAGATGCATTTTAGATAATGGATAATTTTGAATAATGGGTCATTTTCATCCATAAGATATATTAAAGCCTCTCAGCTCTCATGAAATACAGTAGTATCAATGCAAATAATGTATAGAGCAAATACATCACCTTTACTTTGATGTGAGACATCGTTGGGAACTTGCCGTTGGTGCGTCAGGCATGCGCACGTGCCATTTTATTACCCTTTGTGGACGTGGGGGCATCAGAGCATGCATGGAAGGGGATGGGTTGGTTCATCACGGCTGCTTAAATGTAGCCGCTTCACTGTGACCTCTCGTGCGATGGCCAGTTCATGGCGCGAGAGGTATCACCGGACCTTTCTTCGCGGGACAGTTAATTGCAGGATCGCACAAGGTGAGTATTATTAGGGGTCAGGTTTTAGTATTAGGGTTTGGGGGTAGTATAACGGTTTGGGGGGTTAATTTTAGCATTAGGCTTTGGGTGGGGATAGTATTAGGGTTCGGGGTAGTGTTAGTAGTAGGGGATTAGTGTGTGGGTTGGGGGGGCTAGTATGGGGGTTTGGGATCACTTTTAGGGGGGTGTATGTTTGTAAGAGCTGACAGTTCAGTGCTGAACTCTCAGTGCTTACATTGCATTGATGAAGGGCACGTTGACTTTCACCGCTGACAGTTCAGTGTTTAAACTGCCGCACTGAACTGTCAGCGGTATAATAGATGCTGCATGAAAAGGCATATATAACAGCTTAAGGGGGCTGGATACTGAATAGACTGTTGTGCTCTTGCATTCTGACAGGTGTGTGTGGAATTTTCAACTTGTGGCAAAATCCTAAAAATTGTTTGGATAACGGATCATTTTGGATAATGGATGTCTGGATAAGGGATACTCAACCTGTATTACATATTATTGAACTGATCATTTACTCACTCATGGAAGAATGTGTAGGTCTGGGTACAGTGAGCGTGGAATTTTAAAGATTTTCTGTATTAACTGATATGTTTTCCCTACACATTATTCATGTTAAATATACTTTACCTCCTAAATAACTTTTCTGGAAACTAGTGTGTCCTGGAAGTTTCTGAAGGACAAAAAGAGATGGGTTCAGGCAGGGTGAGTAAATAGTAATTATACACTACATATGGACAGAAGTATTGTGTCATACCTCTTAATTATTGAATTCAAGTGTTTCAATCAGACCCATTGCCACTGCTTTATGAAACCAAGCACCTAGTCGTGCAGTCTGCATTTACATTTGTGCAGCAGGAGCTTCATAGAATGTTTTTTCATGGCCGAGCATCTGCATGCAAGCCTCACATCACAAAGTACAATGCCAAGTGTTGGATTGAGTAGTGTAAAGCACGCTGCCACTGGGCTCTGGAGCAGTGGATATATGTTCTGTGTAATCTTAACCGTTTGGCAGATGCCAGGAGCTGGAGGAGGGTTAATGGCATGTTTTTCAGGAGTTGGGTTAGGCCCCATAATTTCAGTGAAGGCAAATCTTAATGCTTCAATATACCAAGACATTTTGGACCATGCTATGCTTCCAAATTTGTGGGAACAGTTTGGGGAAGTCCCTTTTCTATTCCAGTGTATGTATGTATGTATAGGTGTAAGCAGAAATATAATGTCCTGCTCTCTGCACAGGGTATCGGTATCATCATTTGAATAAATAACATCGTTTTGAAGATTTTAAATATTCCCCTGCTATTGACTCTTCCAAAACATCATAGTGTTTCAAAACAAAAAGCTGCAAGTACTGCATAGCATATTTTTGAAGATGACTTTAACCATCAAAGTTGACAGATCCACTTTAAATAATAGTACCTTTTTAAACTAGTGGCTGCTTTACTAAATTGAGACTGTTACCATTATATTTGAAGAATTGCTGCTATGTTTTTTTTTTAAATCACTTTGTTAGATCTTCAAATGGTATACATAAATTACCATATTCTATCCATATGATGCACATTTTGTTCCAGCATAAACTATCCATGATGCAATTACTAGCTTAGTTTCAGACAGGTAATTTAGAAAAGGGACAGTATTTGAAATACTAAGGAAAATGGATGGAGCCATCTTGGGTCAGATCTGTCAGATATTGTGTCATCTGGCCCAAGATTCTAAACAGCATGTCCGGCACTTCATTGAACTTTGTGGGGTTTAGAGAGTTGAATAATCCTTTCATTTAATTATTTCTATTTTCTGTTTTATTACGTTTCTTCATAAATAGAAAAAAGACATAAAAACATTAAATAGAAAATACGAGCAAGCTAGTTAATGTATATTAGCTATTTCTCTCATTCATTTATCAATAATGAAGCTTGAATATACTGCCAATTTCTACATCTAAGTACAAAACTCATATAAACTTGGTGTCAAGGGATCCATAGGGCAAGTCAATACTATCTTAGAGATACTGCTCAAATATTACAAAAGAGTTTCAGTCAGGGTTGAGAGTGCTGATTACCTTCTACTATTTTAATCCATTTATCCCATGTTATATATTGTTTTGAATAAATTCCCTATGATCTGCAAAACTTTCTTTCCATTCTGAGTTGGAATAAAAGTTGATTTATTATTTGTCTCCAAGGGGGGACTTGTTGAGCTGTCCAATTTTGACCAGTTTCTATCTGCCATATATGCATACATTACCAGATCCTTTTTTGTGTTCTCCATATCTTGCTAATCAAGTTTAAGCAATGCTACAATTGGTAAGGTAATCTCTCCTCCAGGTATTATACAATGGAATAAAAAAAAAAAGAAACATATAAAATAATACAGTGTAGTATATCTTAGAAGTAAAGGTGGGTATACAAAGCTTATCAACTTGCATATTACTGAGCAGTAACCTGCCCATTATCAATAGCACCAGGGAGCCCACGTGGGGTTTATAGATGAAAGAGTTCCATTGAACTTTAAACACTCCTTAACACTTGAAAAAGCCTTGCTTAAAGGAAAAACACGTTGCGCGGATGGAGGACATGTTTTGATGCACAGTGCACTTTCATAAATAGCTTTTTTTCAAGTGTGATGTATTGGATGCTGCTTATTTTAATGTAAGGTTTTACTACTTTTCTTGTTGCACAAATTAACATGGGTACTCAAGTCCTGTTCCCTCACCCCTTGTCTTCGTCCATATTACATATTATAGTGGGAGTGTTTGAAGTTCAACGGAAGTGTTTCATCTATAGACCCTACCTGGGCTCCCTAGTACTATTGATAATTGAGTAATATGTGAGCTGACAAGCTGTTATTGCCTGTGTATACCCACTTTTACATCTAAGATATACTACACTATATTATTTTATATGTTTCTTTTTGTTCCCCTTTCTATTATACCTGGAGGAGTGTAGCGGATGGCACCAGGCAACCCTACAAAAATACTGTATAAAGCTGCATCCGTGTATCTGTTGTATTTTCTGTGTATTAAAGCCTTCCATTGTTTAGTTATGTCAGCCACCCAGTCTGACTACCTTGCTTCTGGCTCCAGATTAAAGTGGCTAGATACTGCTTTACTGGTGATGTGTTTAAGTTTTCTATTGTTTAATCAAGTGTTATCTGATTGCAGTTTGGTGTATATAAGTCTGTGTTGTTTGTCAAATAAAGTAGTTCAATCTTGCTGTAAAAGGCTTGTCAGTTATGCTCCTGAAACTGTGTGTCGTCCAGTTATTGGGATTGCTGTTGGGATATTGCTGTATTTGACCTGCTGGAAACCCTGCCTTTGGATTTACTATTTACTTGTTCCTGAGTCTCACTTGGATTATAAGCGGAGATAACCTGGGTAATATTGCATCTCCGCTACATTGGTTGGCAGCGCTGGGATCCAGACTCACAGAGGAACAAGCCTAAATGGAGTACGGATGGAGATTGATTTTGCCACACTAAAACGCTCCACGCTAAAAGACCTTCTGGAGGCAAAGGGTATACAAGCCAGCAATAAGACAAAAGCGGCACTTATCACTGAACTGATGGCGGAGTACCAAATGGAAGGCGATTCGGTTCCCGAACAGGGGAATTCGGGAGAAACACCGGAACAAAGGGAGTTCCAGAGGCAGGTACAATTTCGGCTGTCTTTCTATGGGGAACACCCTCCAACAGAGATTGTTTCCAAAACAATAACGGAGGTCCAGGAATTTATACTGAGGAGTCAAACAGCGGCCCCAGAACGCAGCTCTGCAGTAAATATGCCACATGAAGGTAAGCCGAAAATACCGTACCAGGCTTTTAAAACATATGTGGAGGCAGAGGAAGATATAGACGCTTTCCTGCAAGATTTCGAGAGACTGTGTGCACTGCATAGAATCAGCACAGAGGACTGGGTACCTATTTTGGCAGGGAGGTTAACTGGGAGGGCAGCTGAGGCATATCGGACTGTACCGAATGATGAAATACGGGATTACCACAAAGTGAAAGAAATTATATTGGCCAGGTATGCTATAACACCAGAAGCATACCGGCGGAGATTCAGGGATTTAAAGAAGGTGGAGAAAGACTCACATGCTGAGTGGGCATGCAGACTGCAACGAGCAGTCTTGGGGTGGGTGCAAGCGAGCAAGGCACGGTCTATGGAGGATGTATTGCAAATGGTACTGCTGGAGCAATTTTATGAAGGAGTAACCAGCGAGGTACAGGAGTGGGTAAGAGACAGAAACCCTACCTCCCTTACCGAAGCAGCCAGGAAGGCGGACGAGTACCTGGATGCACGCAGGCAGCAAAAACCTGCAGCTCCAAAAGTACCTTTTAAAACCTTTGGGGGAAATAACTACACGCCAGCTCTACCAAGGTCACTGCCACCACCACCACCACCCGCTGCACAGCCACGTTTCCGCCAGCCCACGTCGGGCCCTTGCCACCACTGCCAGAAGTGGGGACATTATAAAAGGGAATGCCCCCAGCTGCGGGACCGTTCCACCTGGATTCGACCCGGTCCGCCACCACCACCGAGAGCCGCCGCAGCCCATCACTACCAGGACATCGTGGCCACACCGTATGGTTCAGCAGTTCCCATCACAACAGTAGAGCAGTGGGAGGTACTGCACGAGGCAGATCCCGTCCAGGCTAACGCAGACAACCGCCAGCATCACAGGCAGACCGTGTATCTGGAGGGTAAAGCGGTTCAGGGGCTACGTGACTCAGGAGCCACCATCACCCTGGTAAAAAGTCACCTGGTCTCAGACCAAGCTAAACTTAATAAGACTGTGGCCGTCAGGGTAGCCGGGGGAGCAGTATACCGGCTACCCACAGCAAGGGTACATTTGCATTGGGGAGCGGGGGCAGGGCATGTGGAGGTGGGGTTGATGCCGCAGTTACCGGCGGAGGTTTTATTGGGGAACGATCTGGGGAGGCTCACATCTGCTTTTGAGCCCCAGACACCCACCACAGGAGAAGCTCACCCTGTGGTCACTCGACAACAGGCCCGCACCCAGGACTACAACACACTCCCGGAGGTTCAGGTAAGAGATCCTTCCCCTTCCCCTGACTGTGTCCCCTGGGCCCCTCCTAACGAATTTGCAGCTGAGGTAGTGACTGACCCCACCTTGCAGGTGTATAGGGACAAGGTGACAGCAGACACGCCTGGGGGGGAGGGCGAAAGGTTTATTTGGGACAACCAGCTGTTATATCGGGAGACGGATAAGCAGGTATCCGGGTCAGACCCGATTGTGATGAGGCAGTTAGTGGTACCTCAGCGGTACCGGGCGGAGTTACTACGGATAGCCCATGACATTCCGCTATCTGGACATTTAGGGGTCAGCAGGACCCGATACAGGTTAACCCAAAGTTTCTTTTGGCCGGGAATTAGCCAGGAGGTGCGCAGGTATTGCAACACGTGCGATACCTGTCAAAGGGTGGGGAAAAGGGGGGACCGGCGCAAGGCCAAGTTACATCCCCTCCCCATAATCGAGGAACCCTTTAGCAGGGTAGCAGTTGACCTAATAGGACCCCTCAACAAAGCAAGCCCGTCAGGTAAAAGATTTATCCTGACAGTAGTAGATTATGCCACCAGATATCCAGAGGCGGTGGCCCTGACGAATATACAGGCTGAGACAGTAGCCGAAGCCCTGATGAAGATATTCTCCCGGGTGGGACTCCCCAGGGAGATTGTCTCCGATCAGGGCACCCAGTTCACCGCCGAAGTCACGCAGCGCCTCTGGAAGTTTTGTGACATTAAGCCGGTCATTAGTTCCCCTTACCACCCCCTGACGAATGGGCTCTGCGAACGTTTCAACGGTACATTGAAACAAATGCTCCGAGCCTTCGCAGAGACCCACAAGGACTGGGAGAAGTTCCTGCCACACCTCCTCTTTGCTTACCGGGAGGTGCCGCAGGAATCCACTGGGTTCTCCCCATTTGAACTATTGTTTGGCCGCAGGGTACGAGGGCCTTTAGATTTGATCAGAGAGCATTGGGAGGGAGAACGGAGCACTGACGGCACCCCCATCATACCCTATGTGTTGGCATTCCGAGACCGCCTTGAGGCCTTAACTCAGACGGTACGCGAGAATTTGCAGGCGGCTCAGACACGCCAACGCACATGGTATGATCGGGGCGCCAGGGACCGTAGCTTTCAGATCGGGCAGAAGGTGTTAATCTTAAAACCTGTCCGACACGATAAGCTGCAGGCCGCCTGGCAGGGCCCTTATAAGGTGGTGGAACAACGGTGTGACACCACTTATATAATCGGCTCGTGCGTTGGTACTGGGGGGCGACGCATGCTCCATGTGAACATGATGAAGCCCTACCAGGAGCGCTCGGAGGAAGTGACCGCTATATGTGCGCCTAACTCCGAGGAGTTTGACCGTTTACCTCTCCCGGATCTGCTGGGAGAGGGTCAGTTATCCGGGGACTTAGGGGAGGTCACCCTGGGGGATCGGTTGAGCCCACAGGAGCGGAGCGAGGTACAACAGCTGTTGAGGGAGAAGCAGGATATCTTCTCTAATGTACCTGGTTACACTCCTCTGGCCACTCACCGAGTAGACACCCCAGGGCAACTTCCCATGCGTCAGACCCCGTACCGCATCCCAGAAGCGGTACGGGCGAACATGCGCAAGGAGATAGATGAGATGCTCCAGCTGGGGGTGATTGAGCCCTCTGACAGCCCCTGGGCATCTCCGGTAGTGCTAGTGCCAAAGCGGGACGGCACGACCCGGTTCTGTGTAGACTACCGGAGATTAAATGAGAAGACGGTATCGGACGCCTATCCTATGCCCAGGATAGACGAACTCCTGGATCGGATGGCGAGGGGACACTATCTCACCACAATTGACTTGTGTAAAGGGTATTGGCAAATACCCCTGGCACAAGACGCCATCCCTAAGTCGGCCTTTGTCACCCCATTCGGCTTGTACCAATTTAAGGTCATGCCGTTTGGGATGAAAAACGCCCCGGCTACTTTTCAGCGGATGGTGGACCGCCTCCTAGATGGGTTCCAGGATTATACCTGCGCATACCTCGACGATATTGCCATTTTCAGCAATACCTGGCAGGAACACCTGACCCATATAGGAGCGGTCCTAGACAGGATTAGGGCCGCTGGTTTAACGCTGAAACCAGCCAAATGCAGCATAGGAATGGCTGAAGTACAGTACCTAGGTCATCGGGTAGGATGTGGCAAGCAAAAGCCGGAACCAGCCAAAGTAGAGGCTGTAGCTCAATGGCCCACCCCTAGGACTAAGACCCAGGTGTTAGCGTTCTTAGGAACGGCCGGATACTACCGGAAATTTGTCCCGAATTACAGTGCCCTGGCCAAACCTCTCACCGACTTGACACGTAAAAACCTACCCCGCCAAGTAACCTGGACCCCGGAGTGTGAACAGGCATTTCAGTTGTTAAAAGATGCATTGACAAATGCCCCTGTCTTGGCAGCTCCCAATCCAACTAAACGTTTTCTTGTCCACACAGACGCTTCTATGTTTGGATTGGGAGCAGTATTAAGCCAAGTCGGGGCCGATGGCGGAGAACATCCCGTGGCTTACATCAGCCGGAAACTGTTACCTCGAGAAGTAAGCTACGCCGCCATCGAGAAAGAATGCCTGGCTGTGGTGTGGGCCCTGAAGAAATTACAGCCATATTTGTACGGACAAGCTTTTTCCCTGCTCACGGATCACAACCCGTTAGTATGGCTAAACCGGGTGGCTGGGGACAATGCCCGGCTGCTGCGCTGGAGTCTGGCGCTGCAGCCCTTTGACTTTAATATCCAGTACCGCCCGGGTAAACAGAATGGAAATGCTGATGGGTTGTCTCGGCAAACGGACCTAGAGAAATGATCCGTGAGCCTCCCCGGACATCCCCAAGCCGATCCGTGTTGGATCAGACTGTGTATGCCGGCTTGTGGGCAAGGGGGAGCAGTGTAGCGGATGGCACCAGGCAACCCTACAAAAATACTGTATAAAGCTGCATCCGTGTATCTGTTGTATTTTCTGTGTATTAAAGCCTTCCATTGTTTAGTTATGTCAGCCACCCAGTCTGACTACCTTGCTTCTGGCTCCAGATTAAAGTGGCTAGATACTGCTTTACTGGTGATGTGTTTAAGTTTTCTATTGTTTAATCAAGTGTTATCTGATTGCAGTTTGGTGTATATAAGTCTGTGTTGTTTGTCAAATAAAGTAGTTCAATCTTGCTGTAAAAGGCTTGTCAGTTATGCTCCTGAAACTGTGTGTCGTCCAGTTATTGGGATTGCTGTTGGGATATTGCTGTATTTGACCTGCTGGAAACCCTGCCTTTGGATTTACTATTTACTTGTTCCTGAGTCTCACTTGGATTATAAGCGGAGATAACCTGGGTAATATTGCATCTCCGCTACAAGGAGAGATCACCTCATCTAACAGGGTAACCCAGGTGTGCAGAGTGTTGGTATAAGCACAGTGTTCTTGCTGTCGGATTGCTACAAAGTGACAATATGGCATGGCTTATCCAGTCAAGGATGGCAAAATGAAACATAGATCAACTTATAAACTCCCAACTGACTCTGTCGAACTTGAAGTAGTCTTTCAATAAAACATTTATTTTGCCTGTAGCTTATTTAAAGTCCTGCATTTGTTGATTTGATCAGTACAGGTATATTTAAGGATGTATTTATTTTGGTATTCCGCGATATTTCCTTAGTTTATGAAACCACTGAAGACCAAAGATAGGGCCGCTAAGAGGAAGTGTTAAATAGCCAAAGTGTATAGCTTGAGACTTACCCAGAATCATTTTGTCATTCATGATGTTGCCATAAAATAACACTGCATCCAACGCAAATGGTTTTGTTTTAACTCGTTTACAAGAATGAATGGACAACAGGTTCAGATAATACTGATGCCTCATCCCTGCTTCATAAGAATGGGATTACAATCTTTGTTATTAGTGGTGATTTGGTGTAAAGTTGAGAAAGGTTTGGCCAACGTATCTGAATTTAAAACCTTTATAACGAGGAGCCATTGATAAATCCTTGTCAGCATGTAGACTGATAAGAACATAACATAGAGACAGTGAAAGACCATTAAGGGCCCTGGTGGAGGAAACATTTCTTGGCTCCCCACTAGGCCAATATGGTTAGCTGTTAGCATTGCACCTGCTGTACCAGATATTCTTCTGCCCCGTTAGGAGAGAACTAGTCAAGTAATTAAAAAAAGGCCATGCCAACCATCTAAGTGGTATGTCATAATCTTTCTTAAGATTATCACATTCCTACTAAGGAGAGAACTAGTTACTTAAGACATTAGTAAATTTGGTTCTAGTTCGGTTTATAAAGGAAGAGGTGATTTATAACAATTTGTAATATTGATCTGTAAAATCATCAGGACTTGGAGCATTATTATCATATAGCGAGAGTAACCTGGAACAGCAGTGTTTATTACGTCTATTTGTGTTTAAGGCAGTTTAGATAGTTTGGCTTTTTGCAGCAGTTATTATGACCAAATGAGCAATAGAGATCTCAGGAATATCTGGTAACTGCTTTCTGGATTTCATCATTGAAGGTCAGGTATTTGTCAGAGTATGAAGCAATGTAAAGGATGTTACGCGTAAGAGGTTTAGGTTTTGTCATACTCAGTAGCCGTTTCCCCAGTGAAAAAAAATGTTTCAAGAATAGTCTAATGGTGTTTGAGGTTTTCATAGTTAGGACTTATTTTGCAATGTAAATATATATCTGTATGGGCACAATATTTATGTGTTAATCTGATTGCACTTTTGCCATATTAGTATGTAATAATACATAATTTGTTGCAGTAATAGGGTGTTTAGTAGTGTAAGAAAATGATGTGACTTTGGTTTACAGCATTTAAAGTTGGCCAAAAAATACATTATCACCATTATGGACAAAACTGGTATCTACAAAATTAGCCTAAATGGTTTCTACAAACAACTTGAATTCATCCCCCGAGTTATAGTACAAGGGGAACCTCCAATGCTTGGAAAATATGAGGGTGAATTGTACCCAGAATAGTAAGATTAGTTCAGTTATCGGCTGCATGTATATTATAGCTACAATCAGTAAATATTTAGCCATGCACAGACATGGTACAGTGTAGCTCCCAGTCTTATTAGTTTTGCCTATCGCTGAATAAACCACATTGGACATAGAGTACTGGCTCTCAGACCCTCATTATACACATTGGGAGCCATGGCTAATATGGGACTGGGAGCTGGGAAGATGCTTCCAGCCCCTTTATAATATGTATTAGGAACCAGATTTATTAGGAACTAGATGCTCCCCATATTGCTCAGGACCCAATCCCAATAAATAACCCCCCAGGGTCTGCCAAAAGCCCCCCGAGCCCGATATAATTAATTAAATTAATAGTAAATCCTACTTACATTCAAATCACATGTAAAAAAACACCCTTTGGGTGCCAGGTGGGTGGGAAGTGATCCTCAACGTCATCCTAGAGAAAGGGGGTGGGTTATTTATATACTGGGGGTGTCCAGAGGTGTTGGGGCAGCCTTCAGGTTATTTAATTATTTCAGAGGGTCCAGCGGCATTTGGGACTCGGGGCGGGGGGTAATATAATATATTATATTTGGGGCTGATAGCCATTTGGGCCTCGGTCATTACCAATTTTTAACTGCAGAATGGAAATGCCCAATATTTGGCTGGATTAGCCAATTTCAGGTTCTTTCCAGGGGTATTTAGTCAATATTGAGTTGGGCGAATCCATAGGATTCCCAGGGCCAAAATCCCAGAAAAACTATGGCCAGTTCGGTCTATATTAAGTAGACCCTTTAATATTAAAATTCTAGACTAACCTTTAAGGAATATATATGGAAGATTCACAGTGCACAAAGCAGTTACTATTATTGCAAAATGCAATGTAGGGTTACCCATTTATTATCAACTGACACATTTCTTAAAATAGTACCGTGTTTTGACTATGCCACAAGTTTTTAAAAAGAAGAGTTTAAATTACATTTAATTTGTACTGGTAAGTGGTGATAATATCCGTTATTACATAGGATTTTATAATAGGTTGTTAACTGTGACCTGATATCTATGTTCTAAGTATGATCTCCGAATAACTAGCTGCTAGTTAGAGAAGATGAGAGCGGACACATTAGAATCCATCAACAGTTACTTCTGTACAAAAATAATTGTAGTGGTATATAAGTGACATTATAACATAGCTTATAACTTTGTAAGGTTTGTACTGTACCTACAAACGTACCAAGTTTGCAAATATCTGGACACATGGTCATTTGCTCACAGTACAGTAAATTCTGACGAATTGACAATTGAGTGTAACATATATATCAATACATTTAGAAAAAAATTCCAACTTGCTTCTTTTAAACTAAATTTTGCAGCTCAGTTATCAGTTTATTTCAAAATAGGTATTGTAGTGTATCAGATCATATTGTGCACATGCATGTTTGAATACTTTGGTTCGCCAAAACAGTCAACAGTGGTGAAAAGGTAATTACAAACATCAGGCTTAAATAGCTGAGTTACAAGAATTGTCCAACTCGCCTATTATTACATGTCACGTATTTTGGCCTTATTTACTTGTCACCTCGTCTCATTCCAGTGTTAATGAGAACAGACTCCTCTGAATTCTCACAGGGGTTAAATAGTTGCGGATAGCAGTGTAGTAAGCTTAGGAGCAAGCATCTAGCATGCGAAACGCGTCAAGCATTGTCTGTAGCCTGTTAACCTGTCTGTCTGCACTAAAGGATTTAATCAAGTGCAAGGACTATAAATACATTTATTTACGCTTGTTCATCGGGTGCAATTTTTTGTGGTCTACAATTGAGGATGGGAGTTGGAGTTCTACTGCATTGAACCCCAACTGTCCTGCTTTGCGTGAAACAGTCCCGACTTGGAGGGGGTGTCGGGGGGTCCCGTCTTACTCTCCTCTGTCCGGCTACTGGCCTCAAATGCTCAGAGAAGGACTACTGCACCAGCGTGGTTGCACTGACTCTCTGATCTCCCAAATTTAGGAGGAGTAACAGAGGTAATGCGCATGCATAGTGTACAGACACTTGACCTCCAAACCTCTGCCACCAGAGGTTGAATCTGTTATGTTTGAAGGTTGGTCTTTGAGATAAGATAGAATTCCAACCAATCACACCAGGTTTGGGTATTTTGTATAAGCCTGTCCTGTGAGGAAAGTATCAGCTCTTCATTTCTCTAAATCTCTTAAACTGTGGTAACGGGATTTAGCCCTGCCTGTCTGATGCAGATACCAGGAACTCTTCATATCATTAACCTTTTCCATATTTGTTAATGTGCAACATTATACCTGGAGGGGAACACTTCCTCAGGATCGGCATCTGTCTGCTGAAGCACGGGGCTCACTCCCTGCAAGTGGAGAAGGAATGGCGTTAAATGGACTGCAGCCAACACCGACCTGGAAGACTGCTGTATCCTTGCGGCTCTATATGATTGCAGGTCACTAGCACATGCAATATACATATGTATATATTAGTAGTTATGCCTCATGTTTACCTATATGGTGATAAGGACGGCGCAGTGTGTTTCTTGTTATAAAACTATTCCATTCTCTCACTGACTTATCATACTAATGCTAAATGTGCAGCTGAGTGAAAGTTGGCAGGCGTTTGATCTCAGGCCTTGCTTCACTCCTACACTGAGTCAGGCCAGCACTCTGGCCACTAGACATACAGTTATACCTGATCCCAGCTCGCAATGGCTCCAAGTTTTAATTTAGCTTCAGTCTTGGCTATGTGTCGGACACACTGATAAATTTAGTGGGGGATTAAGGAGCCTAAAGGATGGGAGAGGCCCTTAAAAGGAGTCTCAGGGCGGGAGAGAGACTGACAAGGAAAGTATGTTGACTTGCCTTGAAAGGTGATGCAGAGACTCAGAATACTGAAAAGATGGAACCAGTGCACTGATGATTCTGTGATGTACAGTTTCAGTATCAATATATTTTTCACATATATTTTACATTTTTACATTACTGCACAACGGTTTGAAATTTGCTCCTAACCAAATGACATTTAATTCGAAGAAAGCTATTGTTGATTTCATTGCTAACCCAGATGATACCTTCTTTTACTATAGAGTAACAATTCTTTACTTGCTTTGTTTCTTGAATGGGTAACTTTCTGTATAGGTACAGGGAGGCAAGCACCCATCAATAGTTGCCAACTGTCCTGAATTTGCCAGGGCAGGGTCTGGTCCCATCACATTTGTGTCTGTACAGGTTTAGCTGCAGCCTAGACACTGTGCTTTGCACTATGCACAAACTGTTTTGATTTTACACTGTGTATCTTTTAACATGCATACATGAAAAATGAGCTCCAGACATCCGCTATCTGCACGGGATAGGCTGGAGTTCAATCTCACAATGTCATACAAAGTCGCCTGATGTCAAGCAGCATCACATAACTCTGCCCACCTTAGGCTCCGCCCTGCCGCCTCCCTGGACAGAGAGACACAAAGTTGTCAAGTGTTCTCAACAAGCATTTATGATCAGGGGTGCTGGTGCAATCAGCAAAAGTTATATAGAAAACACAAAGTGATGAGTGCACTCCCAAGATAGATTACAAACATTCTTATACCTATGGCTTTCCTTAAAGCATCAATTTTATATTAAACAATTGGAGGTTTAGTCACATGATATGCCCATATCAATCTCATCCCCCCAGCATCAAAGTACTCCAGTATTGGTGGGTCATAACACTAAACTTTTTGCTTTAAATATTCAATACGTTTCCAATAAATGACCCTTAACCACTTCCTAATACCCTAGGATGTTCTACATCAGGGGTCCTCAAACTTTTTAAACAGGGGGCCAGTTCACTGTCCCTCAGACCGTTGAAGGGCCGGACTATAGTAAAAATAAAAACTATGAAGAAATTCCTATGCACACTGCATATATCTTATTTTGAACAAAACGAGAACAAATACAATATTTAAAGTAAAGTTAAATCAACAAACTTACCAGTATTTCAATGGGAATAGTGTGCCAGTCAGATGCCCAGGAATATTATGCCAGTCAGATGCCCAGGAATATGATGCCAGTCAGATGCCCAGGAATATGATGCCAGTCAGATGGCCAGGAATATTATGCCATTCAGATGCCCAGGAATATTATGCCAGTCAGAGCCCAGTAATAATATGCCAGTCAGATGCCCAGGAATATGATGCCAGTCAGATGGCCAGGAATATTATGCCATTCAGATGCCCAGGAATATTATGCCAGTCAGATGCCCAGGAATAATATGCCAGTCAGATGCCCAGGAATATTATGCCAGTCAGATGCCCAGGAATATGATGCCAGTCAGATGCCCAGGAATATGATGCCAGTCAGATGCCCATGAATATGATGCCAGTCAGATGCCCAGGAATATGATGCCATTCAGATGCCCAGGAATATGATGCCAGTCAGATGCCCAGGAATATGATGCCATTCAGATGCCCAGGAATATGATGCCAGTCAGATGCCCAGGAATATGATGCCAGTCAGATGCCCAGGAATATGATGCCATTCAGATGCCCAGGAATAATATGCCAGTCAGATGCCCAGGAATATTATGCCAGTCAGATGGCCAGGAATAATATGCCAGTCAGATGCCCAGGAATATTATGCCAGTCAGATGCCCAGGAATATGATGCCAGTCAGATGGCCAGGAATATTATGCCATTCAGATGCCCAGGAATATTATGCCATTCAGATGCCCAGGAATATGATGCCAGTCAGAAGGCCAGGAATATTATGCCATTCAGATGCCCAGGAATATTATGCCATTCAGATGCCCAGGAATATGATGCCATTCAGATGCCCAGGAATATGATGCCAGTCAGATGGCCAGGAATATTATGCCATTCAGATGCCCAGGAATATGATGCCATTCAGATGCCCAGGAATATTATGCCATTCAGATGCCCAGGAATATTATGCCAGTCAGATGCCCAGGAATATTATGCCATTCAGATGCCCAGGAATATGATGCCATTCAGATGCCCAAGAATATTATGCCATTCAGATGCCCAGGAATATTATGCCAGTCAGATGCCCAGGAATATTATGCCATTCAGATGCCCAGGAATAATATGCCATTCAGATGCCCAAGAATATTATGCCATTCAGATGCCCAGGAATATTATGCCATTCAGATGCCCAGGAATATTATGCCATTCAGATGCCCAGGAATATGATGCCATTCAGATGCCCAAGAATATTATGCCATTCAGATGCCCAAGAATATTATGCCATTCAGATGCCCAGGAATATTATGCCATTCAGATGCCCAGGAATATTATGCCAGTCAGATGCCCAGGAATATTATACCATTCAGATGCCCAGGAATATGATGCCATTCAGATGCCCAGGAATATGATGCCATTCAGATGCCCAGGAATATTATGCCAGTCAGATGCCCAGGAATATGATGCCAGTCAGATGCCCAGGAATATTATGCCATTCAGAAGCCCAGGAATATTTTGCCATTCAGATGCCCAGGAATATTATGCCAGTCAGAGCCCAGGAATATTATGCAAGTCAGAGGCCAGGAATAGTGCTCGTTATCCCTCCCTCCTCCCCCGCTTCCCCATCACTTACCTCCAGCTGCTGTGTCCCCGGACGTCTCGCGCGGTGTCCTCCTGTGGAGGAGGGAAACAGTTACCGGATCCGGATGTGACGTAACGTCACATCCGGTCGCGGTGATTTTTTTTTTTTTTTCTTCCTGCAGCCGCATCCTTTGCGGCTGCCAGAAAGAAAAAAAAAAGTAAACGGGGTGGGTGCCGGCAGCACCCCCCGCGGGCCACATAAATGTCCTCGGCGGGCCGCATGTGGCCCGCGGGCCGTAGTTTGAGGACCCCTGTTCTACATCATTCTAAAATACTGGGCTTAAATGCCCATAAGATGGCATATAATATCATGTATTTAACAGCTTGTTGCTGCCCCCACAATGAGCTGTACTGTGGATCCCACTGCAGAGGACTGGAGTTGGATCCCATTTGTAAGCTGAGGCCACTTTGAGTAGCCTCAGGCTAAATTTAACTGACTCTAAAAGTTAGTGCCGGTTACATTTGTCCACATAGCACAGTGCCCGAAATTCTGGACTTGGACGAGCCTCTCTCTGTCGTCGCAAATTATGTCACAGAGTCTCACAATAAGACAGTCAGACAGTCAGCAATCACTTTCACTTACAGGGTGCATATTGGTTTTTATGGGCCCCAAGAAAAAAAAAAATCAGATTGGAGACCCGTGTAAGTTTTTTTGGCTTCCCTCAGTTAAGAACTGTGGAGCCTGAAGTTGCCGTCTAATTTACTTATATGTTCGCACCACCATGGATCACCAACCTCTGATATCAGCATTGCCAATGGTAACCCTCCCTGATCAGCAACCTCTAAATCTATCATCCACATATCGAATAGGGCTTTCTCTACCACCTCCTCAGTGATCTTCTTGTCACCTCACTATATTGTGGTGGCCTGACCCAACTAAAATGTAACAGACCTGGCTGAATAATATGCTGTGCAACATCAGAGTGGAGTCATGACTGGGAATCATGTAAATAGCCGTGACTCCATGGTCAGTAAGAACCAAATATATCTGTTTGTTTGATTTTAGGCTACTTGTACGATGTTGGGTTCCTGTCACTACAATCAGTCATAGTGTAACTACCCAACAGAAAAGGTACAGGCTTGTGTTCTTTACTGGAGTACTAGCTGTAGCCTGTCTATGGCATCATTGTAACACATAGACTTCCATTCGTTTTTTTTTTTTTTACAAATATGCTGCCGTTTTGTGCTAGTATTGCAGCTGTTAGAGAGCCGGGAGGTTTGTGGCAGACTGCTAATTGGCTGCTGTTTCAAAGAGTAATGAATTTTGCAGAATATTGTGGAACGCTATAATTAAAAGGAAGGATATCCTGCATAAATCAAAGAATGGTTCTTGCAAGCACACAAAAAAAGGTTCTATGTAATAGGCTTCAAAACACAAAGCTGATGCAAATAGCATAACCTTGTGACAATATATCTCGCTGCGATTCTGTTGTGAGACAGAAAATAAAAAAGAATTCTGGGTAATGAAATGCATCAATCAACGCACCATCATTTTCAGGCTCCATAACTGCCCTTCTTCTTTGTTCTTTCTGTGCCATATTTCCCCACCAAATTAATTTACTGCATTTTCATAACAAATCCCTAGACAACCTATAGATGGAAAGACCACAGCATTCTACTAATATTCACACATATATATTCTGGAAATGATTTTTGTTTGTGTGATTAGTAATATCATATGTGATTAATAATTAAGTGATAAGATATGTGATTACATTTATTCATGAATATATATATATATATTGCATTTTTGTTACAATTGTCATCAACTAGTTTATGTTAATTTTGTTAATGAAGGTCAAGGGCAGGGAGAGGGCACCGTGAGGGGGGAGTTCGTTAGATTTCCACATCAGATGAGGATGAGGTTGAGGATGACGTACTAGGTAACCTTTTTGTCTGATCTCCATCTTCATCACCTGGCTGATTTTCAACCCTCTGTGCAGATGGAGGAACGTTTGCTGGTGTAATAGCCACTGAAGTGCAGGTCATTTACTACATATGACACACAGGCCTAGATTCAATTGCCCCTGTAATCACCGCATTTGGAGCTTTTGCAGAACCGCACACTACTCCATCTGAAATAGCATGCTATTCAGCTGCAACACAGAGCGCGAGAATACAATGCGTTAAAGCAATGGTTTTGCGGTAAGGGAATACAATAGTACAAAACACCGTTATTCTCTATTACCTTGATAAGAGTAAGCAAGGGGTTTCTGGGTCTAATGTCCACCCCAGTCCCCTAGCATCCTGCCCAATACAATTTAGATTGTATTTTTTTTTCAGTTTAACCCTCTCAGTGCTGTAGGGAGTTTGGGTTCCCTTCAGCACTGAAAAGGGTTAAAATGTGCACATTTAAGTCGTGCTTTTTTTCTAAAGCTGCAGGACAAAAAAAGATTTATTTTGCCTGTTAGCTTTTTCGGACTGACATTGAATCATTGTTTGCGCTGTGATTACCACACAGAACAGTGTTTCTTTTGGCATTTTTACTGGCTCATAGAAAGTATGGAGGTTTTTATTAGGTGCAGTGGTTTTTTTTAAGAGGTGTGGTATTATCACACCCACTAATGATTTTAATGGTTGGCACTGACTCATCAATGCCTGTTAATTTACCACTAACGCCAGTTTTTTTTGTTACTGGGGGCCGTTGTGGTAAGTATAGTGTACTTATAATGCATAACTTGCTTGTGTTTTTTTACTTTACCCAGACAACCCTTTATGTATGTGTCTACTAGAAAGTTTATCAGTGCAGCTGCCTCAGCAACATGGCTGCTTATTTATGTATAGGGCTCCCAAGTGCAAGCGCGAATGCTCCATATGTGCTAGGTATGCTCTGCACACCTAGCACAGAGCAGCGCTGTCTTTTTTCAGAGTTTTGTGTGCTCCGAACAGAGATCACACAAACCCTGGAAATACATCCGACGGCAGCTGCGAATTCGGCAACAGAGTCACTCACTGTATTGCCAATTGGACCAGGGGCGTAGCGTGGGGGGTGCAGGGGGGGCCGGCCGCACCGGGCGCAATATCTGGGGGGGCGCACTAGCCCTATGCGGCCGCAGCCACAACCGCGCGATACTTCCTGTCAGCCGCCGGATGTGAGCGGCAAATGACGGCGTGACGTCACATCCGGCGGCTGTGCGGCGGAGGCTCTTCTGAAACTGCATCGCGGCCTTTCTTCCCTGAGCTGTTGGAAGTGGAATTTGTAAAGGTAAGAGTAAAGGGGCTTGGGGGACCTATTGTATTATGTATTGAGGAGGGGGTCATTAATGTATTTGAGAGGGGGAGGGGGGTCATTAATGTATGGGGGAGGGGGGTCATTAATGTATGGGGGAGGGGGGTCATTAATGTATGGGGGAGGGGAGGGGGGTCATTAATGTATGGGGGAGGGAGGTCATTAATGTATGGGGGAGGGGAGGGGGGTCATTAATGTATGGGGAGGGAGGGGGGTTCATTAATGTATGGGGGAGGGGAGGGGGGTTTATTAAATGTATGGGGGAGGGGGGTTTATTAAATGTATGGGGGAGGGGGGTTCATTTAATGTATGGGGGAGGGGAGGGGGGGTCATTTAATGTATGGGGGAGGGGAGGGGGGTCATTTAATGTATGGGGGAGGAGAGGGGGGTCATTTAATGTATGGGGGAGGGGAGGGTCAGTAATGTATGGGTAGGGGGGGAAGTAATGTATGGGGGAGGGAGGGAAGTAATGTATGGGGAGGGGGGAAGTAATGTATGGGGGAGGGAGGGAAGTAATGTATGGGGGAGGGGGGGCAGTAATGTATTGGGGACGGGGGGCAGTAATGTATTGGGGACAGGGGGCAGTAATGTATTGGGGAAGGGAAGAAGGGAGGCAGTAATGTATTGGGGAAGGGAAGAAGGGGGCAGTAATGTATTAGGGGATGGGGGTCAACTGTGTATTAGGGGAGGGAGGGGTCAGCAGTGTATTAGGGGGAGGGGGGTCAGCGGTGTATTAGGGGAAGAGGGGGAGGATGGGAAAGATCTGACTTGGGAATTTGAGATGAGGCAATGATTATATTTTTTACATTTGTGGCCTAATGAATAATCTATATATATGTGTGTATGTAGAAGGAAATGTAAATAGGTGGGGCTACAGGGGTGAGGGAATTATATTTGTAATATATTTATTAGGAACTGTGGAGGGAAGGGGGTTGGATGAGAGCATTAAATATCATAGCATTAAATATTATATTTATGGGGTAGGAACTGTATTATATATTTTTGGTTTAGTGCAGGGGTAGGTAACCTTTGACACTCCCTTTGTTTTTTGACTACATCTCCATTAAGGCTTGCAAAGCATCATGGGAGGTGTAGTCCACAACATCTGGAGTGGCAAAGGATGTCTACTCCTGGTTTAAAGCATAGGTGTATAACCATTTGGCTTCCCCAGGCCAAAATAACCCCTTAAACTCTTAAAGGATCACTATAGTGTCAGGAAAACAAAGCGGTTTTCCTGACACTTTAGTAGCCTGAGGGTGCCCACACCCTCAGGGTCCCACTCCCGTGGCGCTGAAGGGGTTAAATTCCCTTCAGTTACTTACCTTAATCCAGCGCCAGGCTCCCTCGGTGCTGGTGACCTCTCCTCCCTGTCTGACGTTTTCATAACAAACAATACATGTGCTTGGGGGGTAAGGGTTTCTTTAACTAATCTAGTAGAAGAGACTCGAGTGCTAAAATCCACGGGTTAGGGGGCGCAAATTACTTGCCTTGCCCCGGGTGCTGACAACCCACGCTACGCCACTGAATTGGACCAGCACGAAAAGTATACGGCAGCACACCTGTCACTCATGGGCAAGATACGCCCCTGCCCAAGTGCGAACCATGTAAGGTGATGGCGCTCAGTCATTTCCTGTAACCCCCTGCATGTGACAGTCTGGTGTCTGTTTTGTATGGGCAGGAGCGCCCTAACACGACCCCTCAGCATAGACTACAGATTACATTCGTGGAATTAAGTCCTGTATACAAAGCACATCATGGACTGGTTCATTTTCATCATTAGGGATGGTGTACCAACAAAAAGACCATGGGCAGCAGTTCATAATGCTTTCACCAGTGGAAATGCTTTGGTTTGAGGATGAGCACCTGATGTGCCGGGCAGATCTGCACCACTTGAATCCGCTACCTTGCTTCCACTTCATCCTGGGGTGTATCAAGGCAGGCGATGGTTCCTACATTGTAAGATTAATTGATGTTGACACAATCATTTTATGTTAACATGCAGCATTTACATACAATGGAACTTATGAATATTGTAATTTAACATCCAAATTAATTATCTTTGTTGACTTACAAGTTTACTTTGCATTCATTGTAGCAATTGTACTCAATATATGGTAATTGCACTAGATTACATATCTATGGATATGTTATACTTACTTGGTGGTATTACTTTATCCCTCAACCCTAAGCACAGTTTGGGTCCCCAGTTCATAATGCTTTCACCAGTGGAAATGCGTTGGTTTGAGGATGAGCACCTGATGTGCCGGGCAGATCTGCACCACTTGAATCCGCTACCTTGCTTCCACTTCATCCTGGGGTGTATCAAGGCAGGCGATAGTTCCTATATTGTAAGATTAATTGATGTTGACACAATCATTTTATGTTAACATGCAGCATTTACATACAATGGAACTTTTGAATATTGTAATTTAACATCCAAATTAATTATCTTTGTTGACTTACAAGTTTACTTTGCATTCATTGTAGCAATTGTACTCAATATATGGTAATTGCACTAGATTACATATCTATGGTATGGATATGTTATACTTACTTGGTGGTATTACTTTATCCCTCAACCCTAAGCACAGTTTGGGTCCCCATGACCTTTATGAGCTCCTCATGATAGTTATTCAGGCTAGCCAGCTTTCACGGCACACCATCTGTGCATCTACCGGCGGTCTTGGTTAGCTTCTTCTTCACCTGTCTCTTGATATACCTGAAATATAACAGCACAATATCAACAGGTTATGTATGTCATCAAGCAGTATATATTCATGTTATCTCATTATGTAAACCAAGCTATACAGCTATAATGGCATGTAAACATACAGACATGCATGTTATCATGTTTATGGATATTGATGTGCAACATTTTAGCCTTGTATTTTATGATTTCATATGTAGCTTAGTTATGAAATTGTCTTCACGTGGCATACTAGTAACACAAACTTAGCATTGTTGGAATGCCTTGCACTGTTCACACATCTGTTTCTAACATTCCACACATTGGAGAAGGACTGACCTAGCCACTGTATTCAGAAAAGACATTCTGTTCAAGCAGCGGAATGACTAGGAAGGAAGCATGGCCCCCCTATATAATATATTGCCTACCCTTGTGCTGCCCCAATTAAAATGGGGAGGGATGAGGGATAATAGGGCAGAACATGTCTGTTTGCTGCCCAGGTGCACAGACATCCTCTTACCCTATGCATGTCACCAGACATCAGTTGCTTGACCAGCTGGTGCTCAAACTCCAGAGATGTGCAGGGGGCGCAAAGTAACAGCTAGGTCCTGGGTGAAGTCTAATTGCTGGGAGCAAATTTTGGGTGCTGGGGTAAGTCATAGGGGCAAACTAGGTGCTGGGTTAAGTTTATGGTACATTAGCAAGTCCTGGGTGCAGGAGCAAATCCTGCCAGTGCAACCTGAGGGCTTGATCAAGTCTGGAGTAAGTCACGTGAGTGCAGTCTGGTGGTGGGGGAAGTTCTACGTGCTGGGATAAGTCCTGTGAGTACAATCTGGGAGCTAGGGTGAATCCTGGGTGCTGGGGCAAATCATGGGTGCTGGAGAAAGTCCTTGATGTCATCTGAGTGCTGGGGAAAGTCCGGTGAGTACAATATAGGTGCTGAGGCAAGTCCTGTGAGTGCAAAATGGGTTTTGGGTTAATTCCTGTGAGTGCAATCTGGGTGCTGGAGTAAGTCCTGTGGGTGCAATCTGGGTGCTGGGGTAGTCATGTGAGTGCAATACGGGTGATGGGGCAAGTCCTGGGTGTCACCTTGGTGCTGGGGCAGTCCTGGGTGTCATCTGGGTGCTGGGGTAAGTCCTGTAAATGCAACTGGGTAATTTGATAAATTCTTGATGCAATTTGGGTGCTGTAGTAAGTCCTGGGTGCATTGTGGGCACAGAGGAAGGACATAAAATCAAGAAATGCATTTTTGTGTACTGGCCCCCGCTTAGACCACCCAAAATATTATTGTTGGAGGCACCACTGCATTCAAGCACATAAAGAGGGGGGGGGGGGGGGAAGCTGTACACAGACATAGAAATGTGTTTGAGTATGACTACAACGACATTAATGTTCCAGAGTTTAGCAATGCTACATGTTTATTTATGCATTATATTCAACAACATACTGTGAATAGCTAAAGTACTGAACACACCTTCACATCTTCTACATTTGTGGCAGCCAGTTCAACATGTGAAACATGCAGCACGTCTGAGCTGTACAGTCCCACGTAGCCCACACACAGGTAACATGAATCACATCAACTACATGTACTAGGATTTTACATCACTTAATACTGCTTGATGCCATAATTGTTTTGTGATGTCCAGTATTTTATTGAAAACCATCTGCCAACTCTATCCTCAGCACATTGTGCACATTGCATCTAAATAAATCATTCAGCAGATTGTGGTGGCAGTGACACAGCAATTACCTAGTGCTTTCACTCAGGAACCACTGTGTGCCTTTATGCCTGTCACTGTTTGTGTCCATCTTGTGTACATGTCAGTGACATCATGTCTGCCTATGCTATGTTATTGATACTGTGGCTGTGTTTGTCTGTAGATCGTGCGACCCATGATTGGATTTCTCCACTTCAGCAGTTCAGACCCTGCCAGTTACAGAATCACCTCACGGCTCCCACCTGCTGTTAAAACATAGCAATGCAGCAGTCATGGGAATAGCGTGTGTGAAATGAGAGATGGAATGAGAAGGGGGGCAGGGCAAATAGAGAAAAAAATGTAAATCAGCCCAGGGATGAAACAGAAACTAAGTTGAAGAATATTTTGCATATGAAGGAAACTAATTACAGCATGCTATAACCACTTGACTGCCTTTGTTTCAAAGACTTCTTCCTGTTAATGAACAACATTGATTGATAAAAGACATTCACAACCTAGTCCAACTTCAAGGAAGCTCCACATGTACACTTCTATTCTTTTTTTAACCCTTGTTTGACCTCAGATTTTGTTAATAATTGTATCTGTGTGGTCTGCCCGTTTTATACACGATCAGCCATAACATTATGACCACTTGCTTAATATTGTGTAGGTCCGCTTTTGCCACCAAAACAGGCCTGACCTGTCGAGACATGGACTCCACTAGATGTCTGAAGGTGTGATGTGGGGTCTGGCACCAAAATCTTTAGCAGCAGATCCTTTAGGTCCTATAAGTTGTGAGGTAGGTCCTCCATGGATCGGACTTGTTTGTCCAGCACATTCCACAAATGTTTGATTGGATAAAGATCTGCTGAATTTGGAGGCCAAGTCAACATTGTTGTGTTCCTCAAACCATTTTTGCTTTGTGGCAAGCCACATTATCCTGCTGAAATAGGCCATCAGGGAATACTGTTTCCATGAAAGGGTTTTACATGGTCTGCAACAATGCTTAGGTAGATGGTACGTGTCTTACTAACATCCTCATTAATGTCAGGACCCAAGGTTTCCCAGAAGAACATTGCCCAAAATGTCACACTTGCTCCGCTGGCTTGCCACCTGTCAGTGGTCTTAATGGAATTGCTCATTGGTGTATATCATCTAATTGATACATTTATAATAGTTTAACAGGATATCCAGGATGAAGTTAAAATCAGTGCCACCTGCTTTCCCTACTTTTGAGTGCTATTTCATTAACACTCAGCAATTTTTTTTCTTACAAAAATCAGTGATTATTATAAGATATCAGTTTTGATTGATACATTGTGACAGCCAAATGACTAGTAATGTATATATTATATTTATTTTGGAGATTTCTATCTGTGCTCTTGGCAGTGTACAAACTCGAGGTAAATAACATTGATTTGTTACCACTATTAATTTACCGCAATTTATGGTGACCACATCACCATTTTATTCAGGAGTATTTGTGAAAAATGCATATTTTGGTGCTGATTAGGCTAAAACTAAAACTGCAGACTAATCTGTATTTTGCAGCATTAGAGCACATATTTGGGTAGTCGTTCTACCATATTGGACCTTGTCCTTGATGAACTTGTCATCTTTGTTGGAGATTACCATATTTTTCCGTGTATAAGATGCAGCTTTTTTTCAAAACATTTTAGGCATAAATTGTGGGTCATCTTAAACACAGAGATAACTGGTTGAGAAACCCTGCAGTTGCTTTTCTCCCACACATAGTATCTAACTATCCCTCCCCTGGCAATCTTGCCGATCCCACCAAATCCTGCCAGCAGTGGGCACAGAGCCTGGCTCCCTGGCTCCACCCCTCAAGCCCACCTCGAGCAAGAGCAGCTGGTTCTGGACTAACAGATAAACCCCAATGCAAACAGCGTGAGCTACTGTTGTTTGGTGGCAGGTGGCTCAGTCACTCGGCGGGGCTAAGGTGAGGTGACCGGAGCGGAGACATGTCTTGGTGTTCGACGTTGGAGGGGTGCTGTTGACACCTGGGCTGCAGGTAGCCTTTTAGAGGCTGGAGGAGAAACTTTGCCTCCCCAGGTAGGCTCCCTCAGGTGGTTTCAACCGGTATCCTCCCCAGGCCTAAGTGCAAATCCTGTGATTGTACTGCCTGCCATTGTTGCTTGCAAAGGATCATGGGAACTATAGTCCATGTACAGCTGAAATAGTCAGGGAACAGAACAGGGGAGCAAGTTCTATGGGCCAGGTGAGATGGCATTGGGGGGGCTGATCTGGGATAAGAATGGTATGGGGCTAAAACAAAATCTATATATTTACAGAGCTTGTCTTATACGTGGGGGTGTCTTATAAATGGAAAAATACAGTATTTTCACTGAAAAGTCAAGGATGCCTTGAAAAAGGTACATCCTGTGGGGCAGCAATAATTTTAATGCATGCCTACAGTATATATTTTCCATAAGCACTTTGATAAAATGTAAAATATGATTATACACAGTTGCAATCTCTTCTAACACATTAATCAAATTCATAAAACAAGATTATTGGCACTGGGAGCCATAATATTTGAACTATCCTTGTGATCAGTTAGCAAGTATTGTTTATTTATCAGCAAGTAATAACATATTTTTTAAAAGTAGACATAATTGTATTATATGTGGTGATTTGAAATTGGTCTATTCACTTCTGCAGGCAGCTATTTCTAAAATACAACTCAAGATTCACATATCTGCAATCCGCCATTTTATTTTCCCTACTTGTGTGTCCCTCAGAATTCTAATATTATCAGTGTGAACATGCAACTCCTAATTAACCAGAGCGAGCCAGGTAAATATACAGAGATGCTGGCAATTGAAGTGAAGATCCCTGTGTGTCTGGCAGCTGAGCCTTCATCAGACACCATTTGGCCACTCTGGTAATATTAGAAGTGAAGAGGAGGTGGATGCGGTATATATTGGAGGAAAGCAGCATAGCGATATACAGGCAACTATGGCCAGTGATATATTTTATAAATCTATCCCCATCCAAGCAAATAGATCAATTAATCACTACGCAGCATTCTGTCTAGTTTCAAATAAACCTTAATTCATTCTTGTTGACAGATTCCCTTAAGAAAAAAGAGACGATTCTAATCTCAGAGCAATTATCTTCTTTAGATTTTATAAATGTGTTACATGTGTGCGTAAACCAGCAGAGGTCAAATTGTCATGCACGGTGGGTTGCAGATTCATGAGGGAAGTATAGTCCTTTATCCAGATTTCTTGGCTTTTTCAGAAAATACTACAACAATTTATACAGAATGCATGGTATTTACATTTTATTGCCTTTAAAATATTTTTAGAGGTCATAAGGGGTTGGTTTGGTTACTGGTGCATATTAAAAATGCATACCTCCATGGTTGTAAACAGTAAAATGTAGACTGCAATCATGAATTATGCATCCATAGTTGCCAACAGTTCCAGATTTGCCAGGACTGAAGTGTTTACTAGGTGTTCTGTTTCAAGTTTGGGTCTGCGCCAGGTGTGCCTATGCACTGATCACAAGCAGCATTGCATTTAAACTATGTATGTTTGTGAGTACATATGTAGCGGGTAGCTTGAGTAGGCACCAACTTTGTTCATAGTGGATATTTACTGGGGTCTGTGGTGGACAATTAATCAGAATGCAATTGCCTACTGGCAGCATTTCATGATGACTTTCTGGATAGTACGTATGTCTACTGGGTTGTTTCTTGTACCAGACCTTATAGAAAACTACATGGAGAGCATGGGTGGCATGTGGTTAAATACACATGTATCCTGCCTGTTAGTAGAATATGGTATCTCCATTTGTCCTGTACACTGAGAGTAACGGCAAAATGTAATTCATCGTCATCAAGCAAAAAGCAATTACTGTGCAAGATATCAAATTCCTCTGATTGTTGAGATGAGGTAGTAAGGCTCTGCACCCATGAGACAACACAAAATGAAAAGGTACTAGGTCACCTCAATCTGAGCTGTCATTCAACTTGATACAGGACTGAGTTCCCTGCTTGCCATCTTCTGCAGCAAGGTGAGATCTCAGGCCCTCTAAGGACTTGATGCAGAGTAATAGGTCCATATTAATCTCTATCCAGGTCACATCAACCATGGTTCCCAGGGAAGGACAGTTATGTCCTTCAAGTGCTAACACTGATAGTTTGTTTCTAAAATAAACCTACCTGATGTGACCCTGTTGAAAGCCATCACTCAGGCCACCAGCGGCAGGACTGGATCCTCGTACTGTAATATTCCATTTATGCTGATGTGTGATATCCTGGTATTGGAATATATCTGTTCTGGGCCGTACCTCCTAAAAGTCAGCAGTGCTGTAACCCTTGTATCCCATGTAGGGAGAAGAAGAAAGCTATTTTCTCTACCTCGCCAGTCTGGCCTACCAAAGACTCATTCAGTGGGGTGAAGGCCATTAAGAGAAAAAAGGGCTGAGATATCTGCACCTCAAGACACAAATGTTTTGCACATTTAACCCCTTGATGGCTGCTGAACTACCCTGCCACTGTCACACATTTGTTACAAAATAGTAGTGATACAGATTACAGACTGCTTTTCACATTATTACAATGGCAGCTCATGAAGATACAGTTTGCCTATAGGATGGGGCAGTAAAATGAGATGAGAAAGTGTAATAGAGTGGATAATGTGGATAGGTGAGCAATAATAAAATACCAAGGTAAAAGAGATAAAGAATGATAAATTCTAAGGAGGAGCGGATAAAGCTGAAATAAAAAATAATAAGAAGTAAAGGTGTCTGGAGGAGAGTTCAAGGAGGGGGCACATAGTTACATAGTAGTTTAGGTTGAAAAAAGGCTTGCGTCCATCAAGTTCAACTGTTTACATAATTTATGTTTACCGCTGTTGATCCAAAAGTAGGCAAAATAACCCTTATTCCAGCAAATTCTGCTTTCAATGGGGAAAAAATCCGTCTTAACTACAAAAGGCAATCAGATTTCTCCTTGGATTAACAAGCACTAAATAAATATTACTGCCTATACTAACATACATAGTTATGTTCTGACTCATTAAAAAAGTATACAGGCAATTTTTAACCCCTTAGTGACATTACTTTTTGACCCTGTCTTTCCCTTGGTGACACAGGCTGTTTTGACATTTCTGGGGTGTTTGTGTTTAGCTGTAATTTTCTTCTTTCTCACCTACTGTACCCATACAAATTATACATTGTTTTTATCACCATAAGAAGGGCTTTTGTTACATACCATTATATTCATCATGTCTAATAATTTACTACAAAACATAAAATATGATGAAAAAAAAACCTATAACTTTGACCTAAAAGATAATTTACACAAATGCAATCATTAAAAAAGATCTAATCTAAATCCCATCTAAATAGTTTCTACATTTTGTCCAGAGTTTATAAAAAATGCTTGTTTCCATGTTTTTGTGGGTTATAGGGCACAAACCAAAAATAGTATTTTGTTTCACCTACAGTGAACTTTTGACCCCAACCCGTACCCTAAATTTAACCCTAATACTAAATGTAACCGTAACTCTAACCCTTATACTAACCCTAATTTAATTGTAATCCTAACTATTATTCTAACCCTAATCCTAGATTTTTAGCTAATTAAGTCTTTTTTTTTTACATGGCAATCTTGCTGACTGCCTCTAGGGGCAGTCTAGCAACATCATCAGAGCGACGGAAGTTAATTTTTTTTTCACTTCCGACACTCTCCCCACAAATGGGGGGGAAGCCATATTGGAGGAGCATGCTTCTCTCAAATATGGCGCCCACAAATCGTTCTGTGGAGCGATTGTGGGTGCCGTAGGCACCAGATTTTGGTGTTGCTTAATGCCTTCGACCTTGAGGCATTAAAGCATCCCGTTATAGCGGTGTTTGCAATCTTAGAGAGTTGCAGCTACCCAGTGATTAAAGGCACAGTACATAAACAACACTTTAAATATAACAAGATGTATTGAATAAAATAAGTTATGTGCAAATTGACATCCTTTATTGGAATTCCAGGAATAGGTCAGCTTGTTAGCTGAAATAAGTTTGCTAAACCTGTTAGTGAAACATCCTTTTTTTCAACACCTTCCTTCTTTTTCTTGGCCTATTACTGAGCTCATACCCTTGCACCATATTCATATTTGCCAGTAAAGCAGAGGCATCACTAGGGTTGATGCCACCCGGTGTGGTAACTCATGGTGTCACCCCCCTCCACTACCATGCCAAACATATTCTTTAGTAATGCCAATCAGATGGCCCATCAAAATATGACCTGAGTTAACTTTTCTCATGCCATTGAATCCCATAGGCTAGGGTTTCCGAACTTTTTATGGGCCAAGACCCAGCTTCGAAAATGGGGAATTTTGCGACCCACTCACTTGCAATGCATGTTTTTAAAAGAATCCGCTTTAGATGTATAAACCTGGCACATCATGACAATCAGCTTTAGTCTCTCGCTTCTCATGTCTGTCTCTCTCCTCTCCCTTCCAATATCTGTCTCTCTCCTCTCGCGTCCCAATGCTCTTAGACATTACTAGCTCGTGGAGCGAGAGGCAGCACTGACAGAGGTCTGAGTCTGTTTAACACACAGACCTGATGCTGTAGTACACTACTGCGTGTGTTCCTCCCCAGCCAGCATGATGCACACAAAATCAGCTGTCAAACCACACTTTGGGGAAAGCTGCCATAGACTGCAATAGAAGAATTTAAGTTAAAAAACAATAATTAGTGATGTTTTGTTTCACTGAATCAGGCCCAATGAGTTCAAAGGATTTTAATAAAGGAAGTTTAGGGTTTGCACCTTTTCTTAACAAAATACCATGCTGGGGCAGTGAGCAGATGGAAGTATGAATTAGCTATGAATGTCCCACTGCAGAAACGGCACATGGCATGGCGGACCACCAGAAAGCCTGCTCACTGCGCGACTCTTCAGGAACAATATTTTAAGATGACGTATCGCTGGTATTTAGTACCAACACATCTATTTCAACAAACCCCAGACGACCTCTGCTGGAGATGGCGCCATAACATAAGGTCTCATGCACACATCTGGTGGGATTATTTCATGCTGGGTGAATTTAAGACTAAATTGTCTGACAGATGTCAAGAGATTTTTGGTTCTCCCCTACAGTTAACAACACATTTGTTTCTGTTCCACTTAGACATCGCATATAGGAACAAGCATAATCAATACCTGCTTATTAACATCTTAATGGCGTTGAAATTATGCCTGGCTAGACACTGGCAAAAAACAGAGATTCTGACATGGGGAGAGATAGCAATTCAAATTGATAGAAAGGCTAGTGCAGAAAAGTATTCTTACATCAGAGATAAGGCCAGCCGAGACTTCTATTTGAAAACTTGGCTCTTGTGGAACTCGACGGTGCGTGATCTGGGACGCTGACGCGTATGGAGTAATCTGATATGCGGCTGGGGGTTCTTGCTCGTGGGCGTCCTCGACCCCCCTAGTCACGGGGAAGCCAATGGGAAAGAGTATGGATGAGTATGGATGGTGGGTTGGAGTGCGATGTGAATGCACAGTAAATGTAGAGGATGAAAACAACAATCCCTAGAATCAGATTTATTTTATGATTTTTTTTTATTTTGCGATCCAGAGCCACTGAAGTTGTTTTTTTTTTTTGTTTTTTTTTTTTGTTTTTTTTTCTTCCCTTCCCTTTAACCCGAGAAAGTGGGTCACTGGCTAATTACTGGTTATTTACTTTTCCCTAATGGCAATCTCTCATTGGTCTTGATTCAATGATGCCTGTTAATTTAAACATCCCAAATTGCTGCAAATTGACCAGCAGGGGTCTTTGGCATGCCTTAGGTGGGGCCCAAGATGTTTGGGGCTCCCGAGCCCCTTTATTTTTTTAAGACAAGGGGGGAGAAGGGCTGTCCATGCTGTGTTAAGCTTTGTTAGCATTTCCATTGAATCACACATTCTTCATCACTGTTTACGCAATAAATGTTAGGCCAATGTACACAAGTTGGAAAAACTCTCCAATCCAGCTGAATTTACTTTATTGGATTATGTGAATTTTCCCATCAAGACCAACTCTTATAGCAGCTGTTGTCAAACATTTTTAATGTGGAAGGCCACATGCCAAGCCAATGCTTAGATTGGGGGGCAGACTTTATTATCTATAAAGCAAAATATTAAAGCCTAGTATTCTTAGTTAAGATAGGACTTTGAGGACCACTGGCTGGACATCAATGACTTATAGTGTTCAAGCAACCCTTCCAGTGTAAGTCTTGTATCACAAGGTGCAATATATATGTATTTTTGTAACAATCAACTAACCTCCATTTGTTGTCTTTCCTATATATGTAAATGCTGAGGGCAAAAATACACTTTACCTGTAAAGAAAGATAACTGAATTGGGGGGGGGGGGGGGGGGGGGGGAGTAAGTTTCCTTATGTCACTACTTCCTACTCCTCTCCTTCTGCATTTTAGAGTCATTCTCACTTCTCTTTTCTAAAAAACAAACCGTATTGTGATTAGCAACAAGAGACAAGGAGAGGAATTGCAACACCATTGGTCTGTGGGATATAGAGCCTCTTCTCAAAGTTTAGAGCAGAGCTGGAAGACAACCCACTACAACTGGTTACAAGAATTGTCTAACAGGTCAGAACTCTGCTTGTAGTACACACAGTGTTTGTGATAGATTACACTTTACACTGACAGAGCTGGTGACAGCAGAGCGTGACACATTCAGGAGGTGCTAGTAAACAAAACAACCACAGGTTAGTGTTACTAGTGGGAGGTGACACTTGAGTGCTAGTGGCAGAGACATTGCTACAGGGGTTAACAGGGTTATAGCCCAGAGTCTCCCAGTATTCAGGGCTTTTCACATGACTAATAACAGATTGAGCTACGCAGGAAAGACTATCTGTGCTTGCTGTAGATTGCACTGACCTCCTTTAAATAAATGCCCCACTGACCATCAAGGATGGTGCTGCCCTCCTGTTCTTAGTTAAGAAAGGGCAGGGAAAGTGAAACTTGTGCCATGTAGGGTAGGTGTGGAAAGTGGTTTTGTTTCTTATTGTGGGAGTTGATTTGGGGGAAGCTGGCAATTAATGCGAGGGATTCTTTTGCTGTGGCAAATCACTTTGGGGATATTTGGTGCTATGGAAAATTATTTTGAGCAAATCTGGTGACAATTAATTTGAGGGAATCGAATGCTGTGGTAAATCATTTACGAGAAATTCGGTGCTACTGCAAGAAAATCCAAACTGCTGGCATAGGTCTTTGAGTTTATGTGCACCTGTGACAGTGTGTGACCACTTCTATGTGATTGTGCGTGCACAGCCATGGCTGTGTGTGTGATTATGTTTGTGTGTGGGGGCAGCAATGATTCGTTTTTTTCAAACAAAGGTATAATTTAGTGATAGGCGCTACATTCACAATATTAAAGAATGCAGCTCTCTTCCCAGTGGAAAAGATACCTCAGTTTAGACTAAAAGAAAAGTAAGTGAAGTGTACAGCGAAGAAAAAATAGCGTAACAAATGCATATGTTTGCGTCATGTAAGTGTTGTCTTTAATATGCTTTTATTTTTTCAAAATGGAGTTATTCTATAAGCATGATAATTAGTGGGTCGATACGTGAAAACGAGATGCACAATACTTAGTAGCTATGAAGGTAAATATGCTGTTAGTCTGTCAGTGTGTGTGTGACAGTCTGCAGTGCCCACGAGGTCATTTTGTTTCTGAATGTCAAGGTTCAGTGAGAGGTTAGAGAGGTAATGGTGGAGAGTTACAGTCACAGAGTAAGCCAGTAGGTTGATAAATGAATCAGTAAGCCCATAGAGCATTAATAAAGATACCTGCAAATCCCACATAAGTCATCAGACATGTTTTTATACAAGCAATTCATGTTTTATCTCAGTGCTATCACCACTGCAAGGGATTATGGGTACACTTTGTACATGAAACCCTTTAAACATATGCACCCTGTTCAAGACAGACTTCTAAGCATAGCCCAGGACAGAGGTGCAGAGACAGGAAACCTGCTTGTATTTTCTATATACTATTGTAACATTATTTAAGGAGTCATCTGTTTGAAGATGTTTTGAATTTCACCATGTTACTCTCTTCCATCAGAAGCAGCATTACGGCATGGGGAATGTGTTAATAATGTAGCTGCAAATGTCACCCTAAAATAACTACAATCTGTTCAAGTATTTAAAAAAATGTGTTATACAAACACAACTTAATTTGACTGTTTTACATAATGCATTGATGAGTTTACAGCTGTTTTTAAACAGCAATCCTCTTTCACATAACTCCCATCACTCAGCCACCCTCAGCATCCCATCCCTTTCTTCCTTTTGATAATTCTCTCATTAAGCACTCAGCACCCTCTCACTACCTTCCAGTTTGTTCAGCGTCTCTCTGCTATAACATAGCATCTTTCACTCCCATGAGTGAGACTTCCTTTCCCCTCCCAATAGCAACCTCCATCCCCATTACTCAAAATCCTTTGCTGCTGACTTCCTCTGATCTGTAGATTAACTTCATACTGGTGCATCAAGCAGGCATGAGGTCATTGTATAGGCAGTGACATTGTGCAATATGTAACAATGTGTAGCTGGAAGAAAACAAAGACAGAATATAAGGTGGCCCAATGGAAAAATAAAATGTTTGCACCATATTACCACAACAGAACCACACAGCACCCCCACATCAATTTCCAATGCAACAGATTGCCTTCACAGCATTTTCTACAGAACCAAATTGCTCTCACACCACTTTCCCCAGCACCAAACTGCTCCCACTGCATTTCAACAAACACATATTGCCCAAACATCACTTTCCAGTGTCATATTGCCCCAGGTTACTTTTCACAATCCCTATATTGCCTGCACATTACCTACCACAGTAACAGATTTCCCACATCACTTTCCTGTACCATATTGCTACCACATCTATTTCCACAATATCAGATTTCCCCGTCTCGCTTTCAATGATTTCACCCATAATACTTTCCATAACACCAGATCCCCCCCCATATCAGTTTATACAATACCAGACTGCCCACACATTTGCTCAGTTTTATTAACTTACTTATTGACAGACTTATTGACAGACTTAATGGACAACTGTAGGCAAAAAAAAAAAACCCTCATCTTTAATTGAAAGATTACATCAAGTATAGATGGTGTGTAAAGAGATACTTTAATGAAAAATACAAATAAAACACCTTATTGAACACTCATTCCTTCATATAACAGGAGCAGTGGCGTAGCGTGCGTTGTCAGCACCCGGGGCAAGGCAAGTAATTTGCGCCCCCTAACTCGTGGATTTTAGCACTCGAGTCTCTTCTACTAGATTAGTTAAAGAAACCCTTACCCCCCCAAGCACATGTATTGTTTGTTATGAAAATACTTATGTAATTAAAGTAAAATGCATCTAAATACAAGTTTATTTTCCAACACTTTATTGAGTGCGAACATGCATTACACACATTCTCCACATTTTCAGCAGGTCTATGAATACAAATATACACATGTAGTAAGCTAGCATGGGCCATGCTATTATATGTCGTCTCACAACCATCGTAAACGACAAAAAATATCAAGAACAAAAACTAAACATCAAAATGGAACCATACCCTGGAGATGTTCCAAGACTGGGCTAGATGGAGCCAACTTCCTCAATCCTGTACCTCTAATTTTAATTCTTTAATAGAAGTGCAAGATATCAATCTGTATATAATATACAGATTAATTTAAATTCGCTCAATGAAGTGGCCTGGGTGCAATGCCCCTCAGGTTTTAACCCTTCACATGTAAACATAGCAGTTTCAGAGAAACTGCTACGTTTACATTTGCGGTTAAGGCAGCCTCTAGTGGCTGTCTTCCGGACAGACACTAGAGGCGCATCTGCGATGCTGGAGCCTGGAGGCACATTTCGCCTCCATCGCGCAGAGTGTCCATAGGAAAGCATTGAGAAATGCTTTCCTATGGACACTTTGAATGCGCGCGCAGCCATGCGCATTCAGCTCCAGTGACGTCGGACGGGGAGCTGACGTCAGACAGGGAGGAGAGGTCACCAGCACCGAGGGAGCCTGGCGCTGGATTAAGGTAAGTAACTGAAGGGAATTTAACCCCTTCAGCGCCACGGGAGTGGGACCCTGAGGGTGTGGGCACCCTCAGGGTACTAAAGTGTCAGGAAAACCGCTTTGTTTTCCTGACACTATAGTGATCCTTTAAGAGTTTAAGGGGTTATTTTGGCCTGGGGAAGCCAAATGGTTATACACCTATGCTTTAAACCAGGAGTAGACATCCTTTGCCACTCCAGATGTTGTGGACTACACCTCCCATGATGCTTTGCAAGCCTTAATGGAGATGTAGTCAAAAAACAAAGGGAGTGTCAAAGGTTACCTACCCCTGCACTAAACCAAAAATATATAATACAGTTCCTACCCCATAAATATAATATTTAATGCTATGATATTTAATGCTCTCATCCAACCCCCTTCCCTCCACAGTTCCTAATAAATATATTACAAATATAATTCCCTCACCCCTGTAGCCCCACCTATTTACATTTCCTTCTACATACACATATATATATAGATTATTCATTAGGCCACAAATGTAAAAAATATAATCATTGCCTCATCTCAAATTCCCAAGTCAGATCTTTCTCATCCCCCCCCCTCTTCCCCTAATACACTGCTGACCCCCCTCCCCCTAATACACTGCTGACCCCTCCCTCCCCTAATACACAGTTGACCCCATCCCCTAATATATTACTGCCCCCCTTCTTCCCTTCCCCAATACATTACTGCCCCCCTTCTTCCCTTCCCCAATACATTACTGCCCCCCTTCTTCCCTTCCCCAATACATTACTGCCTCCCTTCTTCCCTTCCCCAATACATTACTGCCTCCCTTCTTCCCTTCCCCAATACATTACTGCCTCCCTTCTTCCCTTCCCCAATACATTACTGCCCCCCTTCTTCCCTTCCCCAATACATTACTGCCCCCCTTCTTCCCTTCCCCAATACATTACTGCCCCCCGTCCCCAATACATTACTTCCCCCCCGTCCCCAATACATTACTGCCCCCCTCCCCCATACATTACTTCCCTCCCTCCCCCATACATTACTTCCCCCCCTCCCCATACATTACTTCCCCCCCTCCCCATACATTACTGCCCCTCCCCTCCCCCATACATTAAATGACCCCCTCCCCTCCCCCATACATTAAATGACCCCCTCCCCTCCCCCATACATTAAATGACCCCCTCCCCTCCCCCATACATTAAATGACCCCCTCCCCTCCCCCATACATTAAATGAACCCCCCTCCCCCATACATTTAATAAACCCCCCTCCCCCATACATTTAATAAACCCCCCTCCCCCATACATTTAATAAACCCCCTCCCCTCCCCCATACATTAATGAACCCCCCTCACCTCCCCATACATTAATGACCCCCCTCCCCTCCCCCATACATTAATGACCCCCCTCCCCATACATTAATGAACCCCCCTCCCCCATACATTAATGACCCCACCTCCCCTCCCCCATACATTAATGACCTCCCTCCCCCATACATTAATGACCCCCCTCCCCCATACATTAATGACCCCCCTCCCCCTCTCCAATACATTAATGACCCCCTCCTCAATACATAATACAATAGGTCCCCCAAGCCCCTTTATTCTTACCTTTACAAATTCCACTTCCAACAGCTCAGGGAAGAAAGGCCGCGATGCAGTTTCAGAAGAGCCTCCGCCGCGCAGCCGCCGGATGTGACGTCACGCCGTCATTTGCCGCTCACATCCGGCGGCTGACAGGAAGTATCGCGCGGTTGTGGCTGCGGCCGCGCGGCCGCATAGGGCTAGTGCGCCCCCCCAGATATTGCGCCCGGTGCGGCCGGCCCCCCCTGCACCCCCCACGCTACGCCCCTGAACAGGAGGCAGGTATGTTGTATAGAATCTTGGGTCAGATCTCCATTAACCTTCATGCAGGCGCATGAAGATCTGCCCCAAGATTCTAAACAATATGTCTGCTCCCTGTTAGAGGTATATGAAGCAAAGAGGTCTGGATAAAGTACATTATTTGTATTCTTTCATTAAAACATGTATATGTAAAATGCCTACACTTGATGCGATCTTTCAACTAAACACAAGTTAATTTGTTGGTACAGTTTCCTTTAAAAATAACCATCTTGTGCTGATCATCACAAGGTAAAACTTGTTTTAAGTCCTATAAGAAATTTTTTAAATAAAATGTTTGTTAATAAGTTCACTTTAATGGACACATGGTGTTTGGGATGGAATATTGGCAAAAAAAACCTATTGCCTTATAGGGCTCATTTTCACCAATCAAGAGTGTACTTCTTAAATACAAACTGATCAAAAAAAAGGCAACCAATTGTGTATCATAGAATTTTGTATTGTGATGACTCCACTGCCTTTGTGACAGGTTAATAATATCCACATGTTTCTCTGACAGATTAGTGCAGCTTCTCGATCCTAACCTTACTGTGACGGGCTAGAAGACTATATATCTTGATTGTGGAACAGTCAAAAATGTCTCTCCCACGCCAGCTGAGGGATGAGAGGTAGGTGGTCCATGTCACTTGACAATGCAGGTTGACACTAGCCATTGTATGAGCAAAATTGTTGTATCATTGTATGATGATTATTATTAGGGACATGATTATTAACAACAGTATTATTAGCAACATTATTGCTCTATTTGTTTATAGCTGTGACATGTACATTAATACTATAAATATGACTATGTACATAAAACAGCTTGCAGGTGTGCAGCTAGGTATACCTCAGAGGAAAAACTATACATGTCAAAGCGCAATTCCACCCACAGTTTCTTAGGTAAAGTAAACAAAAACAAATAGATCTGTATTAGCAGAAAACTGCAAATAAGTGTAATAGATGTTATCATAGCTATTTAGAGAATCAGTTAGCAGTTACATAGCAGAATGGCGCGAGAAAGTGGACACCTTAATCACAAGGTAATGGTGCAATATTGTGAAACACCAATAGTTTCAACGCAGATGGTGAGGAGTACACTCACAAATGTTTTGTAGGATTTCTTTAAAATATCGTACTTTAATCGCAATAGATATTGTCTGAAAAATATAAAGTGACAAAATAACATGTGCAGGACCAGACTGATAATACACAATAATGGCCCCTGCTAAAAACAAACTTACAAGAGAAAATGATCAGAAAGGAGAAGACTAAAAAAAACTTTTTTTAGTCTTCTCCTTAGGAAGCCGTGATCGGAGTTCCGGCGAAACGCGTAGAGATAGAGACTTTAGCAGCTGCAGTTCTTCTCCCTGATCCAGCCTCTTGCCACATCCAGGTTATGCTTCTGATCTCAGCACTGGTTGTTTGTATTTCTGATCATTTTCTCTTGTAAGTTTGTTTTTAGCAGGGGCCATTATTGTGTATTATCAGTACATTGCGATTAAAGTACGATATTTTAAAGAAATCCTACAAAACATTTGTGAGTGTACTCCTCACCATCTGCGTTGAAACTATTGGTGTTTCACAATATTGCACCATTACCTTGTGATTAAGGTGTCCACTTTCTCGTGCCATTCTGCTTTTTTTGTTATATATTGTGTATGGGCATTTGGAGAGTGCTTCGGAGGGCTGCGTTTTATGTGTGATACCACAAGTACCATCACTGTTATTTATACTTTTCTAGGGCACTTTGTTTATTTGCACAGATCATTTTTGTTCGAGCAGTTACATAGCACAAGCCCATGTTGAACGCATCGCATGCTAATCCTGTGATTGCATTTAGGAGGTGTTACACATTACCATCACTGTAGCACCCAAGTACATAGATGTCATACAACTGGCAACCATGTCTACATTTCCAGCGACATGGATTACAATAGTATGTACATAAATTGTATACCAGAAGTAGCCAACGTCAGAAATTAATGATGTGGTGGACATGTGTATTACCTTGGGTGGTTAATCCCTGGACCTGCACATTAGAAGATAGGTCTGTTGGAGATGAAAAAGAATGCATTGCTAATGTTGAGTCCATATAGTTGGGTGCAAAACATTTGATATCAACATTTTCAGTGTGATTGATTAATTTAAAAGGAAATTGCATGTTATGGTTCCTGGAATACTAAGTTAAGGCCATACTAGCCAAGCTTTAATTAATCTGAAGAACTGATGATATTGAGAACATTTATAGTCAGCTATTTTGTCCATGACTTGGTATCTCCATTCACAATTCCATGCAATTCCCTATTTTATGAATAATGCCCATTTGTTGGACATGTTTCTAATACAGAGGACATGCACATACATGCACATGTTTATGTATGTTATACTTAATGTAGACAGGTGAAGAGGTAACGGACACCAAGTCCAGCTGAGCCATCTGACCTGGTGAAGTCCTAGAAGTTGACAAATCTTGTGTGTTATGTGCAGGCCATGGGGCCTCGTCGTCAGATGTTGTTGGGGGTTGGGGAGGCACAGAGCAGACTCAGCTTTGATTTCTAAATAGCAAATGTATTCGGAGGCACTTTGGGGCTACCTTAGTAGCTCGATATTCGGGTGCTGATATGCCACCGATGTGGTCAGAATCCTTCCAAAATGTGTGCATATTGGGTCGACCCTTAAGTCTTGTTCCTTTAGTAGATACCTATGCTGTGACAAATGTATTCATATAATACCCATGTCAGTCACTGGCATTAATTCAGAAATTGTGTGTCTTGCTTTCTCTCCCTTAGTGATTTTGAACAGTTGCCAGAAGATGTTGCTGTGTCTGCTCACATAGCAGATGTGGAGGAGAGAAGAGGATTTACCGTGTACTATGTGAGCCATTTACCATGTATTAGTTTTGCTATTCATAGTTAGATATGCAGGGTATTGCTGACAATTTCAAGATCAGAATGATATTAGGGTCAGCTTTATCTTGTACATTTTCTTGCTGGAAATATTTAGTGATGGTGCAGATAATTTATCCAATACAATGTCAGGTGACATAGTTGTACCTCAAGATTAATCCGGCACACCAACTATGGGTCAAAATTTTGAGTTTGTCTTCCACCATACCAGAAGTTCAAACAGCTGGTGACATAATTACTAGTTCAGAGAGGAGAGGGCTCATCCATTCCCGCATGCTTCATAAGTGAGACAATGTAAAACACAGAACCTAGTTGCAACTTGCATAGTCCTATTGCAACGGTGGGGATCTTCGGCACTCCAGATGTTATGGACTATACCTCCCATAATGCTCTTACAGTCGTAATGCTGGCCAAGCCACAAGGGAGACGTAGTCCACAGTATCCGGAGTTCTGAAGGTTGCCTTCCCCTGTCCTGTAGAGTCTTGAATGAATCCTCTTTGGTTAATTTAAACCTATACCTAAAACTGTCCATCCTTGCAGGCATTTGTGATTGAGGTGAAAACCAAGGGTGGCAGTAAATATTTCATATACAGACGATATAGCCAGTTCTACACTCTGCATGCCAAGCTGGAACTTAACTATGGGCCGGAGAATGGCATGCCCCCTTATATCTGTACACTCCCTACTGTACCACGTAAGTTTACAAAACATTCTCTCCAATATGAATAAGGACTGATAAATCTTGTATTGGCACAGGAGTGTGCACAGTACAGAATTCAAACAATTCTTCTGTGGTGATTCACAGGACTCTTCATATAGTTCTACAAGGAGGCAGCCATTTTGTTAAGAATCTTTGGTCAGATGGGTCAGATCTTTGTTCATCTGAACCAAGGTGAGTGAAGATCTGACCCAAGATTCTAAACATCTGTCCTTTAATAGAGGAAATGTGCAGGCCTCATTCTATCTATGACCTTTGTTCTGTTCTGGGTATGAAATTGTAATTGTTGCATGGACACAAAGTCTTCTTGACTCTTCTAGTTTGGCCCCCAAGTATTCTTGGGCACCTGTTTGTGTCAGAGTGCCGGGATATCATGTAACACCTGCCATTCTGACTCACAACGGAGCATGGGTACAGACTCTTTGTACTGAACCTATTTCTAAGCTGGGTGATGACAACTCTCCTATCTATATAGTATACAAATACAATTTAAATAGCAGCAATACTATTCCACAGGGAGGACAAGTGCCCCCTATTGCCCTCCCTCTAGTATCTCATGCTCTTTATGCAACCCACCCTATTTATGTCCTGTCTCTAACTGAGGAGAAGAAATGACACTTTCATTTTTTGAGACCAACTCGATTTTAGTCTCAAAAATGGTCGTTCCTTCTCCCACTGAAAATATTGAGAGACGAAATGTGAGTGAGACCAACATGCATTTTTTGATATGGGGATGAGGGGGAGATGAAATCTGCCCGAGTTTGGTTGTCAATATGAGCTCTCTAATCTCGATCTTTAGTGAATAGCCTCTTATGTGTGTGTGTATTCCGGCTTAGCACTGATCCACACAGTCATTGGTCTCCACATATCAGTCTATACTGCTTGCATTTTCCTGGCAAATATTCATAGTCTGACCTCTGTCTTTATCCTACAGCAAAGGTCTATGTTGGGAACAAGACAGACATCGCAGAGTCACGGATTCCACTACTGAATGCATATATGAAGGTATTCTTTATTCTTGCTACACTTTAGAGCAGGGATGTCTTAAGTTTTTTCTGCACTGGACCACATTACCAGAATTGTATGTGTGTGTGTGGCTCACATTCATTTTTAATATATAAATAAATTCACCATATTGTGCAGCGTGTGAGTGTATCACAGACTCCACAGCCATAAAACTTGCAGGAAAAAAAATACTCACATTCAATATACACAGTCAATTTTTGGTTACACTATATATATATATGTATTGGGATTTTTAAGGTATACACTTATCTTCTATATATGACACTGTTATATAATACAGATTATAGAATGTATCAGAATTATTTACGAAGCATAAGATATCAGATATACACATTAATATTAAGAAAAGGGGAAAAAATAAATAAAAATAGAGGTTTGTAATTTTTGAAAAAGCTTTTAGCTTAATGAATAATTAGATGATATTAGTATTGACAGATTTGCATAAGGGTTAGAAAGTCAGTGTCCATATTCTCAGAAATATCTCATATTTGTCCTTCACAATACTTAACCCCTTAGTGACAAGACATTTTCACCTTGACTTTCCCTTGGTGACAAAACTGGTGTTTTGACATTTCTAGGGTGTTTGTGTTTAGCTGTAATTCATTTCTTTCACACATACAGTACCCACACAAATTATATGTTGTTTTTATCGTCATAAGAAGGGCTTTCATTAGATACCATTATGTTCATCATATCTTATAATTTACTACCAAAAAAATCATAAAATATGATGAAAAATTAAAAAAAAAACACTTTTTCTAACTTTGACCTAAAATATAATTTACACAAATAAAATCATTAAAAAAGAACCCGTCTAAATAGTTTCTAAATGTTGTCCCAAGTTCCAAAATATGCATGTTTCCATATTTTTCGGTAATTTTTTGCGAGTTATGGGGCAAAAACCAAAAATAGTGTTTTTTGTTTTTTTCCTATATTGACCCTTTGACCCCAACCTGAACCCAAAATGTAACCCTAACACTAAATTTAACCCCAACTTTAATCCTTATTATATCCCTTAATATTTTTTTATTTTAATTTAATTTTAACCCTATCCATTATGCTAAAAATTATTTAATTTTAACCCTATAGGCTAATATAGCTATATAACCTGTTTTTAATTAATTAAATATGTATTTTAAATATTTTGCATTGCAATGCTACTTAACTAGTCAAGTAGCATATTCAGAGCGACGGAAGTGAAGTTACTTTCACTTCCGAAGCTCAGACCGGCAGAGGACTTAGCCATATTGACGGAGCAGCATGCTGGGTGCTCCAAAACAGAAATTTCAGTGCTGGCTATTGCCTCGACATCAAGGCATAGACCAGCACCGTTAAAGCGGTTTTCGCGAAAACCTCTTGATTCACCACAGGACGTGCCTTGTCCTTTGTCGTTAAGGGAGTTTCTCCCAGGACATGCCTGGCACGTCCTTTGTCGCGAAGGTGTTAATAGCTTTTCATTCATGTAGATTTTATTTATTCTTGTAATCACATCATACTAGGATAGGTATAATGTATTAAAACAAAGGTATAATTTAGTGATAGGCGCTACCAAAAAATTCAAAATATTAAAGCATATGCAGCTCTCTTCCCGGTGTAAAAGATACCTCAATTTCCACTTAAAGAAAAGTATTATTTTGCCATTTAACATGCCCCAGCCAGTTACCCTTTAATATGCCAGTATTATTCTGCAATTAATAAGACACAACCAATTTGCCCACTAATATCCCAGTATTATTTTTCCATTTAATATGCCCCAGTCAATTTGCCCAATAATATGCCTGTATTATTTTTCCATTTAATATGCCCCAGACAGTTTTCCCCAGTACTCACCTCCTGGCTGCTCCGTGTCCCCGGCCATCTTCTCTGTGCAGTCTTCCCTCCTGCATGGTGGAGGGAAGTACAGTCACTGGATAAGAGGTGATGTCATATCCGGTGGAAATTATTATTTTTTTTTAAACTTAATTTTTTTTTTCAGCAGCGGATGCGGCTGCCATGAAATTAAAAGTGGATCGGCGTGATTCACTGCGGGGATGCAGGCACCACAGGTGTCACCCCCGCTGGGTGACACCCGTGGCCAGCGGGGGCCCCCTTAACAAGTGGGCCCTGGGCAAGTGGCCAGTTAGCCCACTGGTTAAAGCAGCCCTGCCTGCACAATGTGTAGTTAAATTGGTGAGATACAATTCACTTTTTAGATGAAATGTTAATGTCAACTCACCTGCACGTCACTTTAACGAACATCTCCCTACATCATTAGCCTAATAAAAAGTATGTTTTCAAAAGGTTGTTATTTTGAAAGCAGCCAGTAGGTGGCCGTGTTTCATACAACCTCATGTACAGCCTTGAGAGAAAATCAATTCTGAAACAGAAAACTCTTTCTGTTTTATGAACTCAGTTGTGAGCTAGATGTTATTTTATTGCATGTCTATTAAGTCTGAATCTGTCACACTCAATAACATTTCTATTTTATTTTTAATCATAATGTAACTCATTAAAACTCCTGTCCTGCATATGGTTGCCACCATTTCTTTAAAAAAAATAAAGCCATTTTATTCCCTCCATATACCTTAGATTGGCCTTAAGCCTATTTTTTTTACTGGCCTGCCAGTGAAATACCCAATGTCCTGGGATTATCTGGGACACTGGTGCTAATAAATTCTGTGCAAATAATATGCAATCGCCACTAGCTGGTTAGCATGTGTATGCACAGCTGGGTGGTGATGCAGCATCAGTAATGCAGCATATGGTGTTGTTTTCAGAAGCCTCCTTTTAGGCCCCACCCACCAGTATCCCAATTACGGGGAGATAAATTCTGGGAGGTATGAGACTAGTTTATGTTTAATAACTGATGGGTTTATGGCCCTTCACGACACTAGGATGTTCTATGCAGTCCTATTTTACTGGTCCCAAAATACGAAAGATAAATAAAATTAAAAAGTGTTGCGCAAAAAGTGATATAGAGAAGAAAATTAAAGATAAAAATACTTATCTCAGAGCAAAAAAGTGTACTCAGTCGATATATATGTACATATGAAACGGAAAAGAAACAAATAATGTGTAGTACAATCAAAGTAAGGACTGGATAAGTAATAATCCCCCAAAAGAATCTTACTCACACATTTATGAGCCTGTACTTGGTTCTAAATTGTAAACGCACAGAAGACTACAAGTCCTATTATCCACAATGAAGTGGAACACGCAAAGATAAGTTTATCTTAAGTTTTTATCTTTATTTTTCTTCTCTATATAATTTTTTGCGCAACACTTTTTTTTTTATTTGTCACTGTTATTGTGTTTGTTTGGTGGAACGACACTAGTGTTTTTTGCTGCATTGATATTTTTATTTAATTTTTATTTAATTTTTATTTATATTTTATAGCGCTTATCACTTTTTCACTGGTTACCCCAAAAAATTGGGACTGCATAGAATGTCAAGCGTTTCTCGGCGATGAACGGTGCAGGATCTCACGTGTTAGATGAGGCCATTTTGAGTGGTCTCAGACTGACAGGAAAAATCAAAAAGTGAGCACCAGCTACATTTGATCAAATCGTTCAGGCACAAGCACGCCTCTGTGACATCACACGTGACGTCTGGAGGTCTCGCGATTTTTTAGTGGCCAGGAACAAAAAGTGGCGTTTTTGTGCTTGCGTCTTCTATGACACAAGCACCTTGCGTCACAAAGGGGTTAAGAAACCATTCATGTATAATATTCACACGTTCCCACAATCTAAACTTTTTTTTCAACCTTTGTTTTCTCTTCTTTCTCAGTGTCTGCTGAACTCCCCTGTTTGGCTCCTTTTGGATGAAGATCTTAGAATATTTTTCTACCAAACATCATTTGACAGTGAGCGAGTGCCTCGCGGTTTGCGCAGACTGCGCCCACCTACAAGGAGAGTGTAAGTTGTCCTATACTATATTTATCCTATCCAAATGAACTCTTTGAAAGTTACAGGTCATATGTATGCTACATTTGGAGCTATAGTAATCAACTGGGTAACGGGAGCTATCACATTTTCTTTTGGGTCGCACCTTGCAGTCAGATGTGCTACATTTGGCCCATGGTCCACACACTGGACACCGCTGAACTAGCTAATTCTGTTGGTTTCTCAGCTTTGCTTAGAAATCTCTAGTTTAATTAGTGCAGTGCAGCAGCGAGAACCCTTTGTGAGCAAGTTAGTTAGACATGTTATTTCAAATGCATGGGTATTACACCTTGCATAACTTGAAACCAAGGGGCCCCGGTGTGAAATCGCCCCTGGCCTCTCAACTTCACCAAGCAAAAGGTGACTACCAGTGCTATACACCTTTACTTTCCAAAGTGACTGCCTTGCCCTTGCATCACTTGCAACTGCCTGCTTTGCCCTCACATTACTTGACACAGCTAAGGGTATATATTGGCATGTGCAGGGGTATAAATCAGTTTTATCTATAAATAATACATTCTTCAAATGTGCTTTAAAATGAATGGTTTTCCCTCTATGGTGCTGGCATAACTACACAATGCTATGCTATGGGTCTGGTATAATTTTGCAATGCTATGCTGTGGGGCTGGTGTAATGACGTAATGCTATGCTATGGGGCTGGTATAACAACGCAATGCTATGCTATGGGGCTGCTTTAATGAGGCAATGCTATGGGGCTGGTTTAATGACGCAATGCTATGGGGCTGGTGTAAAATTATTTCCAGCGCTGGTTATTATTCCCAGTCCGGCACTGCCTGCAACTCCCCTTTTTTGTGAATAGACCCAAAGTTTTACTAAAACACATCTACAAAGAAATCAGAAAGGAGATGGAGACATGAAAAGTCAGGCCAGTGATAAGTTCCCATTACAGGGGACACCGTTGATATGTACATATCAGACGTCCCACCACAATATGTGGTCGACACCCAAAATTGCATGCTGGTCTCTCACATGAAAGGGATGCAGCAGTCATATACTATTTTTGATTATGGTCAGAAAAATTGAGGTATATTTCAGCTATATTCTCAAGGGAAAAGAACTGTGTAGCAGAAAAGAGAATGATCTTTAAATCGTTTCCAGTCTGAGGTTGTAGTTCATGAAGCTCGGTTGTCTAAAAATAACTATTCAGAAATCAATAAAACACAGAAAATGGGATGTTTATACTAGTTCCACAAATGTATTCAGATTTTTTTTTTTAATAACTATGTTATCTCGCCTGTGAGAGAATAGGGATAATTAAGGTCTATTCACTATGGTAAACGACAAAAGCGTTTCATCATTTTTTTTTAAATCAAGGCTACATTGCTGAGATGGAAAAATAGATGATGTGGCCTTGTTTTTGCAGTTTAAGTGCTTATGTGTTTTATGTCACTATAGGTTAAGTATCCCTTATCCGAAATGCTCGGGACTGGCAGCATTTCGGATAACGGATACTTACAGACAGCACCAGCCCGAAAAATGATCTACATTTCCTAAATTCATTGTGAGCAACTGGTTCACATTGAATGTAGGTAATATAGATAATTTCCAGCAATGGAGCTGGAGAACTTATCTGCAACATGGTGCTGCCGAGATGATCTTTCCATGAGCGCTGGCTCCTCATTTACGGCACCTGGCAGGGTGAAGCAAAGGAGCTTCACCGCCGGACGCCAGGAAGGTGAGTGTCCCTTATACAATTTGACCCACATCCTTTTGTTTTTTGGATCTTTGGATAAGGGAAACTCAACCTGTATAATAGTCAATATCATGACAGTTAATTTAAAGGTTATTATTATTAAAGATCAGAAAACTGAATTGTTTAAAATAAGTATGTGCTCTATTGACATTGTAATCTTTATTTTCACCTGATACACACATACCCTAAAATGATAATGTCAGTTTTACATTTACCTACATATTATTATAGGGTCTTGCCAGGTAGCTTTGTTTTTCGGAGAGAAAATTGGAGCTCCAATCTTTGGACCATTTTCACATCGGAGCAATGGCTCTACTCCCTAATTCAATAAAAAAAAATAAGGCTTCCCAAGGGCCCGTGGCCCCATAAAAAAAAATGGAATAAAAATTATTACATATTCCCTGCTTCCTCTACCTAGCCAATGGTAGGGCTGTGATAGGGAGGCTTCTGATTGGCTGACAAAGAATATGCATCCTTTTTTTCAAAATGAAATTACCACCATGCCAGGCTGGGATTTTCTCCTGCCTCCATCCTTTGCTGGGGATGGATGCTTAGAACTAGGTGAGTGCTTCTTTTCTTGTTTTATTTGTTGCCGGCGCTATTGTTTTTTTAGTAATAGGTGGATTTATTTTTATTTTTCATGGGCTGTATCTGAGGACTTGAGGGTGTCACAGATTGTCGCTGGACATTCTACAAAGATATATTTTTCTTTGTAAGGCTCCCTTTGTGTGCCCAGGAGTGGGCAGTGATTTTATTAAAGTAGTGGCTAGGGGCATTGTGCCAGGGAATGTATTTATAGGGCCAGTTTACAACTATATTACAACTATAATTACTCTTGTAATTTTAAGTACACAAAACTTGGCAGATTATATCAATTGTGTTAGATGATTGTAAGTAGTTTATTTAGTTAATATATACATTTTATTTTAAAAATATACTCTCTTTAGATGAGATGGCAATCCTCCATATTGTTCTTTTCTGTTTGCTAATATGCTAAATTTTTCTTCTGTAGTAAGAGAAACTCCCAGCATTCTTCAGATGTGGATAGACCAAGGGCAGAGGTAGGTATTTTTGAAATATTCCTATGTATATTTTTAGATACATCCAGAAAAAAAAATACATGTCTGGATATCTGTTCTACTCTGAATCTCCTCTGCCTTAAAGTCTGTATTTTTATGGACATAAAGGTGTGTTCTTACAAGCAGATGAGAAATGGGCTAGGTACACGTAGTTAATGATGTGTTAGACTCTAAGATGATCTGATGTCTTGAGTATTAGAAGTCTGAGGGATGTTGATCAAGAGATAGATACGTCCATTGGCAGATTCATTGTGAAGTACAGCTTTGTCAGACACAAATTGGTGATATTCCCAACTGAATAAATAAAATATAACTTTTATTAGAATGTATATTAAAAACAGTATTTACAAATATACATAAAAAAGTTAAAAAAACAACAACATGTGCTGTGGTATGTAATAAAATAGTTAATAAAACAATTTTAAATCATTTCCTTACAACTTTTATTATATACATTTTTCATTTAAATTTTTCTTCTTTAGAAAGGGTTGATCGCCGCAAATTGTGTAGCCGAAATTGTATTCATTTTATGGCGAAAACTTTCTGATCCGAATGCCTTAATGCTTCAGTTTCTGAATGTCCAGAATAGCCAAATTAAAACCAAAATGCAGCATATTGTGTAGCTGAATTTTGGGAATCGCTTGACTCATCTATTATGCTCAATTTGTATCCATTTCGGAACGAGTCAGGCTGTATTGTGTAGGCCCTATTATTACCAATTTTGTTTATGTATTCTTTTTATTTATTTTTTTATCTTTAGCCCATGTTGGAAGCATTGCAGGAGGATTTGGGCTATTTTTGCAGTAATTGAAGTCTTCCCACTGACTTCTGTGCGAGAACTTCAGCTATTTACGCTATAGCCGATGAATTTCCTTGAACCAAAATGAGCCAATATCCTCACCATAGAAGTCTATGGGGAGTATAGAGGCTACCATTTTGGTCAGCTGACATTTTGGCACAAAAAGTAGCCACAATGGGTAATTTTTGTGCTGTTTCAGGATCACTTTGGTGATCCCTGAGTAGCCCGAATTAAGGGGCCAAATTGGGTCAGATTTAGGAGCTTTGATTTTTCTAGGTAGCTTTTTATCAAAGCTACCTGACTAGACCATTAACATGACCTAATAAAGGTATTTCTAGGATATATCAATAATTTAGGCAAAGCATTATCTTTATCTGTACAAAGACTGTAGACCTACCTTACCCACTGTATAATGAATCTAAAAGCAGAGGAAGATATTTAGGAGGAAGCCATATATTGGCTGGATTTCACTGTAGTAGTATAACTACATATGGCTCTCTGACTGCATAGAATATAGTCGTATTATATCAGTAAAATATTTACTTTATTTTATATATATTTGTAAATACTGCTTTTAATAAACACTGATCAGCCATAATGTTATGACCACTGACAGGTGGCAAGCCAGTGGAGGCAGTGTGATGCTTTGGGCAATATTCACGATGTTACTGTGACACGTACCACCCATCTAAGCATTGTTGCAGACCATATACACCCTTTCATGGAAATGGTACTCCCTGATGGCATTGGCCTCTTTCAGCAGGGTAAAGCACGCTGCCCCAAAACAAAAATGGTTCAGGAATGGTTTGAGGAACACCACAACAGGTTCAAAGTTGACTTGGCCTCCAAATTCACCAGACCGCAATCCCATTAAACATTTGTGGGATGTGCTGGATGAACAAGTCAAATCCATGGAGGCCCCACCTTGCAACTTATAGGGCTTAAAGGATCTGCTGCTAATGTCTTGGTGCCATATACCACAGCACACCTTCAGAGGTCCAGTAGAGTTCATGCCTCGATGGGTCAGGGCTGTTTTGGCACCAAAAGGTGATCTACACAATATTTGGCTGTAGGTCATAATGTTATGGCTGATCGGTGTATGTTCTAATATAAGTTATATTTTACTTATTCAGTAGGCAATATCACCAATTTTTGTCTGATATTGCATCATCGGTTATGAAGATGGATAAGACATACTGTATCTGTCCTGATGTAGGATGGTTGAAATATGATTTTTTTTTTTATTGCTATAGGTTATGAGGCCTATGAATGAAGTTGACATCTGTGAATGATGATGGCTGAAAGGTGTATGTTTCTTGGTGTCTGGATGTAAAATATGATTTGTCTGTGTATGTTTGAAGAGGAAGGAGTGTGTATCATAATATCTGTTCATTGTATCTTATTAAGAAAATATAGGTTTGTGCTAGTGATGTCTTCCAGAATTGTAACATATGTGTACTATGTTAGGACAGGAGACAGCCTCTTATATTGGTTACATATATATGCACTTGGTGTCTGTGTGCTGCGTCTATATGGAGGGAGTTTACCGAACATTGTGTCAAACTAGTGTGCAATGTACGCACCCACCTGGTCTCTGTATTTGCTGAAAGGATTCCAGTAAACTGGAGATAATGCGTAGTCTGTGCAGAGGGGGAAATCTATAGGTTTAGCTCTGTTTTCCATGTCTGATGCTGAACTTGGATTATTTGCTGGTAATAACTTCAACCTAATGTCTCTGTCCAGGCTCTCTTTGATTTCAAAGGGAATTCCACACCAGAGTTGACCTTTAAGAATGGAGACTTGATTTATCTACTTAGCCGGGTTAACAAGGATTGGTTGGAGGTAAGAAAGAGCAGATCAAAACACACCAGTTCACATTACTTCTCCTCTTATTATCGCTATAGATAATATTTACCAGATCAAAGTCCTGTCATAGATAAGACTAGGTGACAAAAGCATCAGTCTGCTTACCGCTAAGACTACAGGCACAGACCACTAAGTAAGCACACCATTCTACTGGATACACTGCTGTATTGGTAACTTCCTAAGGAAGATTAAAGCTAAGGGCTTACTATTTCACCCCTATTAATAATGATGTGTAAGTCTGCTTGGACAGACTAATATAGAAAGGAGGTTAACAACATTAATACACTCCTATCAATACAGATTTACAACAATAGAAACTAATCACAATACAATCTCTAGGCATCACTCAATTAACAAGGATATAAGCCACAAAAGAATGGTTAAATGGTAGACATGTGCAAAACTAAAATTTTCGTTTCGTTTTCGTCCATTTGGACGAAAATGTTATTTATTTCGTCCAAAATGAATTTCGTTCATTACTGCATTCATTTCAGACGAAATTCGTTTATTATTTTCGTTTCATTTTATTCATTCGTACGAATTGACCTATTTTAACCTCTCTTTCGGTTTATAGACTTTCGGTTTATGGAATGCATGTAATGCTATTGGTATTCTATAAACCGAAATAGAGTTGAAATAGGTCAATTCGTATGAATGGGGACTCTATTTCGGTTTATAGAATACCAATAGCATTACATGCATTCCATAATCCGAAAGTTGTTCGTTATGTCGGTTTATGGAATGTATGTAATGCTATTGGTATTCTATAAACCGACTCTATTTCAGTTTATAGAATGCCGATAGCACGAATGGACGAATGATTTTCGTTTATTAACCATTCGTTCATTCGGCTTTCGTTAGTTTAGCATTTTCGTTATTCGTTTTTCGGACAAAAATGCTATTTTCGTCCGAAAATGAATTTGTCCGAAAACGAATGCACATGTCTATTAAATGTCTATTTTCACATCTGAAAATTAAAGTGGTATACTATCCTTGCTATTGTTCCTGACTACCTCATTTTGAGGAAAGGGATCTTTTAAATCACTACTTAATCACTGCTATTTTTATTATAATTATTTTTGAGCACTGTTAAGTCTCATTGTAACTACATGAATTAAGCACTATTACTTTTGCCTGCGTTGAAAATGGACAATTTTTATTCAATCTCCACATCAGCTCGACATCAAGTGCTGTGAGCAGAAAACTGTCTAGATACCTCCTGTCTTCTCATGTGCCTCTCAGTTTGTTGTGGGATGGAGCAAATTGGATGGGTCACATATTACACTCTTTCCTCCTTCATTATCCTCTATTGCAAGAGGCATCTTATACAACAGGGAATGGTATCAGTATTCCAAAGGCACTTACAGCATAGGGATAGCAAAGGTTTGTTTATTGGTTGTTACAACTCTCTTGATCTCTAATCTGGTTGCTAGGGAACAGTTGGTGACCGGACAGGTATCTTTCCATATTCATTTGTGAGGATAATCAAGGATCTCCCAGAGGATCAATGCCCCACCAGCTTGCTGCGCTGCTATTTTCATGATGGTGACATGTGCCAAATTAGGTAATGTGATATTTTGTGCTACACCACTCACACATACCGCTATGAAATGGAAAAGCTATTCAGTAAATGCAATTTGCTATATTTGCCTTATTTATTGCTGCGCTGCCTTCAATAATAACCATTCTGAGCAGCTGAAATATTTGACATTTATAAATAAAACCATCACAAATTGTGGAAGGTAGAAAATTCCTACAGGTGAGGTGTAGTGGGGACTGCACATAACAAACAAATGATCTTCTGTTTGTGTAAGAATGAGCTTTGTATAGTATTTTAGGGATTTAGCTAGTATTGGGTTTAGGGATCTAATTAGCCACGAGATTTGTTTAGATTGTATAGTTTGTATATATTGTATAGTTTTTCACTGTAGCCATTGTTTGGATTATTATCAAGGGATGGTTGGAAGCTTTTGGCCCAAGGGGCTATAACTATTTAGTGGCTCATTTTTCAATTTCAACAGCCCACCTGTTATCAGCAGAGACAAACACAAAAAGACAGGCAGGACAGAAATACTGACAGATAAGTTACAGAGTTTGACAGACAAAACAATTAGAAAATGCTACACACTAGGGCCTAGGCATCCAACTGGGATGATTTGCAAGTTGATGCCTAAATTAGGAGAAACATTGCTTTAAATGTGTCTATAGAATCTACTGGTTATGACATCACCTGTGGCTTGATATGCAAATTACACATTTCCCATTGAAATGCAGTTCATTTGCATATCAAGCCACGGGTCATTCCAACACCAGGTAACTTTACAGACACATGTATAGCATATTTTTTCCTAATTCAGCTACGTGTGGACAATTCTGTTAACACAATATATATATCATTTTTTATTCTCCACAAATATACAAATACAGTTTAAGCCATTGCCTCCGGTGTCAAGTTACTATCGGTTCTGGCTGGGTGGCAACCGTAAGTGACAAAGTATCCACTTTTACATATGACTATTGTCCCATTAATTATAATACTATATGTAATAATAATACCTATTCATGATAATGCAGAATAACAATTAATACAATAACATCCATACCATGGGGCCTAAAGCTAATGAGTAGAGTTGAGCGGACACCTGGATGTTCGGGTTCGGCCAAACTTCGGAAAAAAGTCCGGAGTCGAACTTGACCCCGAACCCCAATGGGAACCCGAACTTTTGGCCACTTAAATGCCTCTAAAAAAGTCCTGGAAAGGGCTAGAGAGCTGCAAAATGAAGTAAAATGTGGGTGAGTGTCTATACACGGTTTATAGACTTTCGGTTTATGGAATACATGTAATGCTATTGCTATTCTATAAACCGAAATAGAGTCCCCATTCATACGAATAGGTCAATTGACATTCGGTTTATAGACTTTCGGTTTATAGAATACATGTAATGCTATTGCTGTTCTATAAAAAGAAAGTCTATAAACAGAATGTCTTTCGGTTTATAGACTTTCGGCTTATGGAATACATGTAATACTATTGGCTTTCTAGAAACCGAAATAGAGTCCCCATTCATAAGAATTTCCAATAGCATTACATACAATGTAATCGCCGAACTCCAACATGGACATACAGTGAAATGTCTGTGTTCGGGGTCCAAAAACAGTAAAGTTCGGTACGAACCCGAACAGTGCGGTTCGGGTTCGCTCGACACTACTAATGAGAAATCTAAAATCTCTCAGCTTCCTTAACAATGTCTTTAACACTTTTCTCTTTACTAGGGACGTATCTGTAGAGGAGGATGTGAAAAGTCTTCCATCATACAAAGAACTATTGGATTTAATAAGGTAAGTAAAGCTTGAATCGGGGACTATTTCCATTTACTCTTGGTTATTGCTTTCCTTCGAATTGACGGGGATAATTCCTAACATTGCACAATAGATTCCTGGGATCTTCCTTCATTCCCATAATGTGGACATGGGCTTTTACTCAAATGTTGTTCTTGCTCTGTTGGAAATTTAATGGGAAGTACCCAAACAATATGACAGGTCTCTCGTTATAAATGATTGCTAGGTGAAGAAGCAGGTTATGATGTGTATCTGGTAAAGTGTTAGCTAGCTACTAGAGATAAAGATAAGCAGACGGTGGGAGCATGGAAGAATTACTGAGAGTCGGAAACAAGAGAAATATTTTCCACAATTACCAGTAAAATAACACTTAGTGGCAGCAGTAGTAATTGGAGTTGAAAGGTTGTGACCTATATAGATAGACTGTGGGGAAATGTAATGAGCAAAAGAAGGAATGTAAGAAAAATAGACTAGTGGTTGTTCACAAATGGACAAATTCACCTCATATAAAACATGTTAAATGCTTTGTTAGCTTCACCATGTTCAGCGACTCTGGGAAATGTGCCAGGAATGCAGGTCTGGTGAACCCGTGAGACTTGTCTCCATTAGTGGGAAGTAAAGTTAACACAGCTCCAAAAAAGCCTAAAATTGTCTATTTCCCTTACTGTGAAATTTTTTATTAGACTGCTCGCAGTAAAAGAAGTAAATAATATCAGAATTAAATATCAATAACCTTAAATACCTAAATGTTGACTCAAGATGCACCGATAATTGCCACCAGAATGTTACCTATTATTGTGGACAGATTTGGGGCACATCAGGGTCCTAATGTCAAGCTACACAGGTAGCACCAATATGCCTCTGAAAATGTTCGCAATTTGGAAATCATAGCGACGATATGTCAAAACCTAATGCAGCCAAAACATATCCAAAACGCAGAGAACTGAAGTGGTAGCCTCCAATACCCCCCTATTTCCTATGGGGGATTTTGGACATAGAAAAAAGAGCCTGAAAAAAAAGGTAATAGGCCCAGGTTTATGAAATCAATAAAGATGATAGATGCAAACAACTAAATCCCAAGCATTATAGAAGAATGTTTGAAAAAATAACGAGAAAGGGAAAAGGTCAGCAGTAAAGAGGACAAGCCAGAGGAGGAAAAATTAATTGTGAACTTAGATTATGAACACTGTTAATGCAGTTGGTGGGACGACCATGTCCGAGGAGGTGGTGAAGAAAAGGTAAGTGCATTTACAATACTTATACACTATAAACAAATGTGAACATGGATGCACAGTTGTATGACATCTATGTACCTGCATGCTACAGTGATAGGAATGTGTAACCCCTCTTAGGTTCAATCACAGGATTAGTGTGCAATGAGTTCAGCATGGACTTGTGCTTTGTAACTGCTAACTGATTCTGTAAATAGCTGTGAAAACTGCAAAGACGAAATTACATTTTTATAGGGGCTTCATTCATATTAGGAATGTCAATGTACCATAGTATTCAGATGACTATGCCATGTCCTAAACATCATCTGTTCTGGCAACAAGCATGCTCCCAAGGGTGGTGGAAGGTCATGATTAGCCAAGCAGAAGCCCCTTCACAATCTGTTGATGATCCTCCAATGATGTTGTTAGATGCTGCTGTCTTTGATCTGATGGCTGGTACCTAGTGTCATGTGGAATACATGGACCAAGAATGGTTCAATGCCAAGATGATGGAGAGGCATAATGAGTTGGCTAGTCACTTAGGTGTGATGGTTGTGGTGCAGATAAGATTGATATACCAACAGAATTGTGAGGCTAGAGCGAACACCGCAGCCGACTTTTATGATACAAGTACGCTAAATTGGAATTGCAGCGTGCTTGCTTCCAGTGTAACCGCTGCCCCTGCGGCAATCCCCACACCTAACAACCCTCCATCAGCACAGGTGGTTGGAGGTCCATCTGGTGAGGAGGAAGATGATGACATATGACTGTATGGTTGCCCAGTATATCCTCCTGTAGCAGCTTGATAGTAGCCAAGGAATCCTTAATTACGTAACATTCCTATTACCCGGTGTACTCCTCTGCTGACATCCGCACTTCTCTCTAACTGACCGATCCCTTGGCTTGTTTATCAATTATTTTTTATGAAAATAAAATTCTAATGACTTTAATTAGAAATGAAAAGCCACAATATTCTTTCAATTGATCTCATTGTGTCTGTGTTGTAATTCAGGTAAATCCACACCTCACACAGTTCCACAGTTCATGGTATCCTATTATTTCCACAGTGTCAAGTCATTCTACATGTTTATACCTTCCTTTTCATTGTGGTAAAACATTGGTGTCTGTGCTGGACATGTATTTTGCTTATATCGTGTAAAATCCAGTAGACAAATATGTTAACATGGAGTCTTTCTAAACTCAGGATAAGTATTGGAATTTATTTAGCAGATTTTTTAGATGTGTAAAAAAAATTCAAGTAAAAATTTGATTTTGTTTTTCAAGTTTTCATTATACTTTAACATTTTTTTTTTATAGTAAATGAAATGATATGAGCATAATAATGGTACCTAAATATAGCCATTCTTATGCTGATACAAAACAAATATATAATATGTGTGGGAACAGTAAATTAGATAGAGGAAAATCACAGCTAAAAACAAACCCAGCTGAAGTGTCAAAACAGCCTCTGTCACCAAGGGTAAGACATGGCCAAAATGTCCAGTCACCAAGGGGTAATGCACATAATGAGCACATCTGTTTGTAAATGCTGTTTAGAAAATGTATTGCTATATACTATAGCATATAATATATAGCTATATTAAACAAGTACAATAAAACATGCTACCATGGGTACAGATATCATGCAGTGATTTTACCATTCCTTTTTGTGTCAAAGAAATAAAAGTGAGGTACAGGAAAGTTGAGGTGAGACTTAACTATAAATTGTGCAGGGACAAGTCTGGTGAGGTTCTTCTGCTAGAAGAGCTCATCTGGCCCTGTTTAATGTATAGTTTAAATGTTCTAATATTGAATAAATGTTCATCTCACCTGCACCTCACTTTTAGTGAATAGCTCTGAGAGAAGGAGAGATCGAGAAGAACAGAGAGGGCTATTCATTAAAAGGGTGTTGCAGGTAAATTGAGGTGAGATGAACATTTCACCTCATCAATTTAGCTATATATGGTGCAGGGACAAACCTGTGAGTTCATATAGCATGGGAGGCTCCCCATACAATGTATTGATGAATTGGTGAGATAATAAAATGTTTATCCCACCTTAACTCACCTGCTATTCATTCACCTTTTAGTGAATACCCCACAGAGTCATACCTTGTATTTGTTTGGTAGATTATGCCTCCCTCATTACTCACGCTACCTCATCCATGGTATTACTTTCCAAGTCAGGTGACTATTTACAGAGGTTAAATATGGAGTGAAAAAGGAATAGAGGCATTGCTGCTTCTTTTGCATGGCTGAGTGTAATGAGACACATCCCATAGATATTTGTGAGTCTTACCTATACACTTCATAAGCCATATGTGCAGCACAAATATATAGATTTGAAGCACTGGTTTTATACTTGCACTGTAACTTTTATGCATTCACCAATAATGATGTTATTTTGAATCCACTTGTTCCCTAACTGTACAACTGATTAACACTCATTTGTGTTACAGCAAGCAATTTCCGGGGGTTGAGGTGGTTCTAAATATGAAGGACACTGAGCGAGAGTTAATTCGTCTCATGGATGACAGTGACATGGATCTCCTCATCACGCAAGGAAAAAGTACTCCCCACGCAGAGAACTACTTTCCTTGGGAACTGCATGTTACACGCAGTGGGGACCTGGATGTGTATGGGACAGGATCATGATTTTTGGATGTCTGTGAATGTTATATTGGGATAAATATGAAACATAGAAAGGTCTATTCAAACTTTAGGCCTATGTGGCCTAGTTAGAAATAATAACCAATGCCAGGATGACTGGGTGAACTCGGCTACTTTGGCCTTAAGTTTGAAATTTATTTTCTCAGTATTGAGTAGATCCAACAAATTCATACTTCTGTGGATTAACAAGAGCATCGGTGAAAAATTCAAAATGGCTCTGAATGACAAAGAGAGCATGCTACAACTTTCATTACTGGTCTCATTCTAAGCAAGATGTCATGCCTTGAATGTCATGGCAAGACAAATGATCATATTTAACATGGCCATGAGACTCATGGTTACACAAACCAGCGGGAAAACGTTCAATAAACCGCATTTATCTAACAAATCTCTGTATAGTGGGAGACAGCTGAGTTCTGTCATCTTGCTCTAAAGAAAAGTTGAAAAACTCTATGCCATTTTGGGTGGTGGTTCTGAAATACTGTATAGGCCAATGAGGAAATTAATTAATAAAATGAAAAGCCTGCTTGCTACAATGCAAGGATCCTTATCAGACCTTATCAAATGCAAAATATGTTTTTAAATGAATATTTGTTTGTAATATTTGAATAATTTGTGAAAAAAAATCTTAAAAATAATAGAAAAATTATTTAAAATATTGTTTTGTGCAAATGCTTTGGATTCTTTTTTATCATAATATGAATACATTTGGCATTTTATAATTTTACATTCTATGAAGTCAGCTTAATTTACATTTCAGGGACAAAAATATCAGTGCTGCATAATTAAATGTATATGTATTTGTATGCAATTTCTGAGATTAATACTGTATGGTTTATGGTTTCTCCCTGTTGTACGGCCTAACAGGCTTCCATTGCATCTGCATAGTTGGTAAAAACAAGTGTTCAGTGATGATCTTGGCTACTGTAATTCTGTGTAAGCGCATGTTTATGTGAATAGCCTATGCCTATGCTGATTCCCAGTGAAGATACAAGAAGCTGGGTGTGTTCTTTGCAAAGTGTTACACAGATCACTGAAAAGCTGTGAAGTGTTGCAGGACATAATCACCAATCCCAGCGATAAAAATCAAATATAGTTTAGTGCCCATCTAAGAAAGATGCATAGGGGACTGGAACTTCAAACACTATGGGCATACCTTAACAATGTCTGAAGATGGTGACCTAATCTTGATAGTTGTCCTAACTATTTAACGTGTCTTTAACGTGAATTAACCAGTGTCTAGTTTGAACTCTGACACCAAAAGCACGTCTTAGTTTTCTTATCCGTCTGTGATATTAGTATCTAAAAGAACTGGAATTTGATATCATACTAAAGAGTTTTCAGTGAATCATAGTGCAAATCAGTGAATATATCTCACTGCTTCCTCACAATCGCACCCCTTTACCTTTTCCATCAGTGTGGTATATAATGGGGTACACCCTACACCATTGCCCACTGGTGATGTGGGACATGGCTTGGACGGGAGAGTGTCAGTGCAATTGTACATTCCTTTGTCTCAAGCACAGGAATAGGAAGTTGGGATCATGAGAAGCACTTCTGAATCGGGACTGTCCTGTATAAAGCAGGACAGTTAGGGGTTATGGTCAGGGATGAGCAAAGTGTCCATACAAGGACACCAGTGTCTAAGTTGTTGAAGCTTCATAGAACATCATTTAATTGTCCGTCATGGAGCCTAGTAATTCTACATAGACAATGTTGGTGCCTATCCCTGGTTACAATGGAGGCAGATTCAGACAATGTGACCTGGAGAATATGCATATTCATCCTGAATCTGAATGTTCCTCCTGGTCTGTATATCATACTATCAGAGTCAGATGTAAAAAGAGGAAGTGTAAAGTCTGATGTGGAACTTCCTCTTTTACAATAAACCATGGTTGTTGCTAAACAGGGCTGTGGAGAGTGTACCTCCCTCTAACTGTAAACATAATTACAATATATGAGACAGTCATTTTTTAATACTGTTTTATGATAGATTCCAATGTACCTGCTGCAAAGCAATGGATATTTTGAGCACTTACCTAAATCTTCTCCGACTTCCTGCATTCATAAGGTTGACCAGATTTCCAAGGAACAGTCCCATGCTGACACCATTGTCCCAAGTCAAAATATGTCAACTTGAAATGTTCCCTCATCAATGCTGGATGGGTCTGGCAGGATGCTTTACATAGTTAAAAAGTTACATATAGGCATACCCCGTTTAAGGATCTTCAATTTAAGGACACTCGCGAGTAAGGACATGGTAACCATGAACTGCTGTGTTTCTATTTTAATGACAAGGCAATGTCTCTACAGAGACTATGCTACAGTGCAGTGATTCTCCTTGTAAAACCACTACAGGCTCAGGTGAGGTCCATCCAGTCTAATAAGACATTGGTCCTGAAGAATGTATTTATAGACTGTATAAGATTAGTGAAAAATGGAAAAAAAGGTAGTGCTTCACTTTTCATTTTACATGCTTGATTTACATTGTGTATGTCAATGTGGAGTATGCTTCTAGTTACTTAGATTCAAAAAAGACACGTAATCCATCATGTCCAACCCTTGCAAACATCCATACTTGTTGATCCTGAAGAAGGCAAAAAACACATTCTAATTTTATCTCAAAGGGAAAAAATTCTAATATCTAGAGATGCATCAAACCATTTTTTAAATATATTGTCAATCAATATTTATATTGATCGAACTTACATAAGCAACTTCAATTTAACCACGCTAACAGTAAAAGTATTATAAGATGAAGCTAAATGAGCAGCAAATCTAAATGGCAGGGTCAAATGCACAGTGGTAAACAATATGGTATGCGTGCTGGCTCCTGGGGATCGATCCTCCAATGATGACGTTGGGAGTAGGCTTTCCTAGTATCTTTTTTGAAGCTCCCATAGTGATGCATGGGGAAGGCCAATACACATGTGTGTAGTGTCAGCATACCTTATAATTCTCCTATTATTTTCAGACATCTTGGGTCAGATCTTCGATCATCTGAGCCAAAATTCTAAACAACATGTCCACCCCATTGTTACTTAAAATGCCTATACTTGATACAATCTTTCAATTAAACATAACTTAGTTTTTGCCAACAGTTGTCCTTTAAATATTGAGCATACCTTATGCAGCAAGAGCTGCTAAAGGCATACATACAAATTTTCGGATGGACTGGTCCCTTAATTCTTTTAAATATCTTAATAGTTCTGTATGCTCTGTTTCAGTGATTAATGTAAGTATTACTTGTATGGCAAAGATCCCAAGATTCTACAGAGGAATTAATGCAACAAGTCTGGTACACTGTAAATTAAAATTTACCTATTAGTAGATTGGGCATCAGTTTCCTTACACAATATACTAAAATAAAAAATGAAATAGCCACAATACATTCATTAAGCATCATACATTCATTTTGGTAATTGTAAATGTATATATTACATATTAAATGTTTCAAAGAATTTGTGGAGAAAAAGAATAGTGTAGATGGAAAATACATTCTAGCAATGTCTTCATTCTTCCAAGCATGGCATATGAATCTTGGGCTCACAGGATGTTGAATCCAAGTGAGAATTTGCTGTATGGAATTTACACTGAGTTGAGCAGTATCTGACCACTGAAATTAAATTTAGTTATAAATGCTATATTTTTGGTTATGACACTAGGTGGAGCTGAGGCACTTTGATTTTTAGTTTGTATTTGTTATGCTGCTGAGCCTAAGGTATAGCTTCCCAGGTATGCCTTAGCAACAATTTTTATGTACTTTATCACTGAGATGAAGTGAGGAGAGATAGAGATTCTACCATAATTGAGACATCTAAAGGCTAAGCTGTCAATCACAGACTATTAAAACCAGAGGTCTTGCTGTCAAAATGTTAACATTTACTTCCTGTGTGAAATGTCCAGAAATCTATAAGGAGATGTTATCACTTACCAGTGACATGTCCAACCGTGTGCTTCACTTGTCCATTACAATCCTAAACACTGCACCTCCCAGCACACTGGAATCAGTAATGATAGATATTCGAAAATCAAAATAGTGGAAAATAAAGATGTTGGATTATAATACAAAGGTAGGAAATCAGAGCCAGAAACCCATAGAAATGGAGTAAGAGAATTTTGAGGGTGAAAGACAAACAAAACACACACAAAAAATGTAAGTGACATAAAGGTATGCATGTTAAGATGCTTTAACCTTTCCTGGTAAGTTGTATACTTCAACCCATGAACCAGTTTAGTAGCCCTTTGCCGAACTCTCTCCAAAGTATCAATATCCTTCTGGAGATACGGTCTCCAGTACTGCGTACAATACTCCAAGTGAGGTCTCACCAGTGCTCTTGTTTAGCTTAATAATTTGCCATTTGGCTTATCCCTCCAGGAACATTAACCCTGCAGCAAATCTTTGTATCATCAGCGAAAAGACATACTTTACCAACAAGACCTTCTGCTATATCACTAATAAAATATTAAAGAGAATGTGTCCAAGACCAGATCCCTGAGGTACCCCACTAGTAACAAGACCTTGCATCGAATATACCCCATTGACTACAACCCTCTGTTGCCTGTCACTCAGCCATTGTCTAATCCATTCAACAATGTTGAAATCCAAACTCAAAGATTTCAGTTTATTGATAAGCCTTCTATGTGCGACAGTGTCAAAAGCCTTACTGAAATCTAGGTAAGAAATGTCTGCTGCACCACCCTGATCTATTATTTTAGTCACCCAATCGAAAAAAAATCAATTTCGCATGATCTCCCTGAAGTCAACCCATGTTGTCTCTGATCTTGAAATCAATTAGATTTTAGATGTTCAACAATGCTATTCTTTAACATGGTTTCCATTATTTTCCCCACTACTGAAGTAAGACTTACTGGTCTATAGTTGCCCGCCTCCTCCCTACTACCTTTCTTGTGAATGGGCACAACATTTGCTAATTTCCAGTCTTCTGGGACTACTCCTGTTAACAATGATTGGTTAAATAAATCTGTTAACGGTTTTGCTAGGACACCACTAAGTTCTTTTAATAACTTTGGATGTATCCCATCAGGGCCCATCAACTTATTTGTCTTTACTTTAGACAGCTGAAGTAAAACCTCTTCCTCTGTAAACCCACTTGTATTAAATGACTCATTAGTCTTTTTCCCTAAATGATTTCCCTGCACAAACTGAATTAATCATACCAATTTAACCCCTGTTAATTTAACTAAATTATGTTAAAGGGGTTATATCACCAAATCATTGTTACAGTGTGGATGTATATAGGAATAACAGATCCATAAACAGTGTGATCAAAATTGACAGTCAATGCAAACATTAAAGAAATATGTGCTTTTACATGTATCTGTGGAGTCACCTGTTCATGACTATATAAATCCACACTATAAACAATATTTAGGTGATTCAGTCCCTTTGACCTTCTGAAACACGCATTTTCAAGTGCAAACACGCAGAGGGCTGTAACCACCTTCCCACACATACCACGCATGCATTTGAACCATACATATGCTTCACATCAAATACAAACCAAATGATATGCACTTCTTCACATAGCCAATTACACATAACAATAAATGTAAATAGGTCATCGGCATGTCAGCTCACATCACGCAAAGAGCAATCGTCTGCATAAAAGGAGTTGGTGAGCAACAACAGTGGAATTCCCAGGTTTATTGAAATAAGGGAGACAGTCACAACACGCGAGATGCACAGGAGTGCGCAGTGTGGATGATGGGGTACGTCCTGGAGTGATGGGGTATGTCCTGGTTCTGCAATGTTGGGGGGCACCCAAATTTAGTCTGCCTAGGGCAGCGCAAAACTAAAACACACCCCTAGTGGTCCAGATTGCCTCTAATATCTCACCTTCCGGCTACAATTCTGTCACACTTGGTGGCTGTAAAACTGTCACACTTGGTGGCTGCCTAGGAGGTGGATCAGAATAATGTGCACTACAAAAAATGTTATTAAAACTAGGCCATTGTGTAAACGTTTCAATATTTTGCAGCTGGTTTGGGAGTTCACATCAGAAGCCATTACATTACATTACATTAACATTTAATTATATAGCGCCACCAATTTACATAGTGCAAGATACAGAGCACAGAAGGGAACATACTAACGTAGACAAACTAGAAAAGACTGGTACATGAGGTAGAGAGCCCTGCTCGCAAGCTTACAATCTAGAGGGAATGATGTACATGAAACACATAATGGAGTGAAGAGTACAGAGGGAATGTAGTTGTAGTAACAGTTATGTGGATGGTTGACACTTGGTGAGTTTGGCCAAAGATTAATTGCGTGCGTTCTAGCTGGATCAGTTGTAAGCTACCTGATATTAACAGTGATTGAGGACAGTGAGAGCTAGGTGGGATTAGCTAGTGGTAAATCAAATGGCATGCTAGTTGGGTGGGTAGTAAGCTTCATTGAAGAGATGAGTTTTGAGGGACTTTTTAAAGTTTGAAAAGGAAGGAGATAGCTGGATACTCTGCAGAGGGAAGTTCCAAAGAGTGGTGGGGGCAGCTTGGGCAAAATCTTGGAGGCGTGAGTGTGAAGAGGTGATGAGGTAGGAGGAGAGCTGTAGTCCCATTGAGGAGCGCAAAAGCCATGTAGTGAAGTATCGGTTAATGAGGGAGGCAATATACGGAGGACCTAGGGGGTGGAGGGCTTTGTAGGTTAAAGAGAAAATTATAAATTTGATCCTAGAGCAGACGGGGAGCCAGTGGAGGGCATTGCAGAGGGGAGCCGTCGAATCAGACCGACGAGTAAGAAAGATGAGTCTGGCAGCTGTGTTTTGAATACATTGCAGGGGAGAAAGATAAGTAGTTCAGTCAGAAGGCTGTTACAGTAGTGAAGGTGAGAGGTCACAAGTGAGTTCAGTAGTAATTTGGCAGTCTCTAAGCTATGGAACGGGCAAATGTGTACAATGTTCCTTAGGTGTAGATGACAGGATTTAGCTAAAGACTGAATATGAGGAACGAAGGCGAGAGCAGAGACAAAAGTGACCCAAATACATTGGACACGGTCAGCTGGTACGATTGTAGCATTTTCAACGGTGACTGTGAAGCCAGGTGTATGGACAGAGTCAGAGGGAGGGAAAATGATCAGCTATGTTTTGAAAAGATAAGTTTCAGGTAGCGATCAGAGATCCAAGTAGAGATGGCGATAGACACTCAACTACACGTGACATGACAGAGGGAGTGAGGTCAGGGTGAGGAGACGTAGATCTGAGCATCATCCGCATACAGGTAATATTGGAAACCAAAAGAGCGGATGAATTCTCCCAGAGAGGTGGTGTACAGGGAAAACAACAGCGGGCCAAGGACCGATCCTTGCGGAATGCCAACAGAGAGCGGAACAGGCGACAATGTCACTCCAGCAAGCGACACTGTATAGGAGCACTCAGATAAGTACGACTCGATCCAAGAGAGTGCCGTACCACCTATGCCAAATGAGGATAATCTGTTAAGAAGGAGACGGTGGTCAACGGTATCAAAGGCACAGAGAGATCTAAGAGGATCATCACTGAGAAGTGGCCTTTAGATTTGGCAGAAAGGAGGTCATTTGATACTCTAGTGCATAGGCAAATGATTGAGTTGAAATATTAATCTCATCTCAACTCACCTGCACCTCACCTTTAGTGCAAAGCCTCCCTCTGCCTCATCGTCAACCTTCATGGGTTAGTAAAAGCTTCTGAAGAGTGGCACCATCCTGAAACTGAATATCTTACCTATATCCCATGCTTGGGCAAACTTCAGATAAATCTTATAGGGACTATGACTTTGTTATTATGATATTCATAATTAACCACAATCTAGATTGTTATGAATTAGTTGTTAGAACAAAATAGATGTAAAATTTCATAAAATTGGGACTGCCAGGAAAGAAAGTAATTTAATTCCTGTCTCCCAACCTGCGGTAAACAATGGCCTTGTACTCAATCTATTTTTCGATAGATTGGGGGTTATGGATGAAATACGGTCAGTTGGGACCAATGGCAAATAGTGAATCTATGCATTATGCTAGACAGGTGTCAGGGGTTAGCACTATATGTGCCGACCCTGCACTACTGGCTTGTAGATATAAAATATTAATATTTTACATTTAAAAGGACTGAGAGCTCTTTAAAACCCTAGAACCATCCCAAACACAATATGGACAGATGATTGTACTGTACAAACTTAGATGTATCCCTAGCATTAGGAACTCCCCCTGAGTGGCTTTCAGTGTATTTTCTTCCCACAAACAAGCATAAGTCACTTCCCTATTCCTTGAAACAGTTGCAACACACACAGGAAAAGACACAGACTCTCCTACTCTCACGCGCAATCAAACATACACACAGCACATTCACATCAATTCCGTCTTTGGTGAAGAACAGAACACTGCTGGCTTCAAAGAGATGAGATCAGGTAATGGTGTGAGAATGGGGCCCATGGTGACCTCTGCGACCAGGGATGACAGAGGGTAACAAAAAAGGGCATAATAAAACTCTGAGCAGTAAATTTAAAACATTCATAGAGTCCATAATTTACTTGGACATATGTAATGCTCACCTACAACAATACCCTGAATTTAATGAGCTGGGTTGGCAACTTATATATACTTATTATATATATTGGCCATGCTGGTTCCGCCACAGATTTAACAATGGCCTCAAGACAATTTTTAATTTAACGGTTCTGTGGGTAAAATTCCAGCTGGGTAGAAACCATAATTAAAGGTCCAGCTACCAAGAAACTGATGAGTTCATTTTAATATTGGAATTTCTGGAAAGTATTGATGATCTGTGTGTTGACTTTTGAATTAAAATTTCACAGTAGAGGCATTCAATTAAAACACAGTTCCAAAGGGTAACGTGCACAAGGCACATTTGTATGATTTAGAGTAAGAATTGATCATTTTTGGGGGCAATCAATATATAAGATCCTGTAGATTTATTTGATTATGTATATATTTTTAGAGAAGACTCTGAAACAATATTGAAAGGCTAGTGTAAAAATGATATGACCCTATAAGGAGCACAGAAATTTGGAAGGATGGCTGGTAATCCAGGAAAAGAATAATTTAATTTAAGAGTAGTAGATAACAGCAATTGCCTTCCTGTCAAAGCAGTAAAAGTAGACTCAAAGGTTTATTCATGAAAGAGAGAATAGAGATGGGGATTATTAAATCGTATAGTACAATTTGAGGTATTGCTGAATGGGAGAATTTCTCAAACTCAGCTATTTTGGCCTTAACTTTGATTTTCCTTCTCAATTCCCTGATATTCTGTCTTTCATGAATACAGCCCTTGGTATGTGTGTGCATAAGCCAACCACTGACAACAAGCAAAAATAAACATATATGTAAAATAAGAATGCAGAAGACAGATGTGGGCCGACCATTTTGTACATGGATCTTTTATCACAATATGTGTTTATCTGTTTAGACTTATTTATGTGAGTGAACTTAATGCATACTCACATTACTACACACTAAATTAAGGTTCACAATTCCAAACTTTAGTTGCATGGCTATACAATACTTGTATAATGCCAAGTCCTTGATTCCATCTTACGATGCATAAAAGTAGAAATATTCATTAACATGGAGCAACACACTTCTGTGTATACAAAAGAAATGCAATGCTAATGACAGGACAACTTTACGCATAACAACTCATGTTTGATTGAAAGATTGCATCAATTGTAGGCATTTTAAATGCTTTACTATAAAATCCAACTTTGTGGCTTGATGCTCCCGGGATGAAAAAGGGGGTAGAACATAGAGGGGCAATTTAGTGGGACCCTGCAGAATTCAGCTCTAGCCTACCTGATTCAGATACCGGATGTCTGGAACTTATGTCCTCACATTTAGGCTGTGTGTGTTTGCTAGACATACACAATTTAAATGCAATACTGTCTGGATTCAGTGCATTGCACAGTACATAGGTAGTATTGATGCTGGGATAGACCCTACTTTGACAGAATTCCAAAAAAGGGACTGTATCTGCAAATACGGGACTGTTGGCATCTCTGTTTTAATGAAAGAATACAAACAAAGTACTTTATTGAGCTCTATCAGGGGCCCGGTGTGCTGTTTACAATCTTGGGGAAAATCTTCCTACATGTTAGAGCGATTGGGAATGTTCTTAAGATTGTTTCCCCAATTATATATATTTGTGTAATGACAAAAGTTTTTTTCAATTTTAGAATGTACATTTTAGTCCCAATAGAACCCCTGGGAAGTGTGTGCTTACATCTCAATTCAAGCTCTGATTAGGTACATAATTCATGTAACTATAATAAAACATGATTTCAGCATTGAGAAAATGGACCAAAAAAATCAAGTGTTTCCATGGTTTCCATTCTCATGAATACATTTTTATCACTGCTTTTTATTTCTCTTCAACGTTTCTGCAGTTTATAGGAAAATTGGTATTCATTATATTTATGTCTTCAATGTACCGAGAGGCAGAGTTATTCCAATGAGTTTCAGATCTATTTTTTTTTTATATATTACATTACCAGACTTTCTCACTATTCATATTCTCACCTTTAGATCTGAGAGTCAGACATTCTTGGCATAGAAACCCATAATACAATCTTTAATTTGCTGACATTACTGATACAGTATTGTAGCTGGCTATTTATTTTATGTAAAGATTTAAGATGTCAGCCATTGGTAGTCAGCCAGATAAATTCTATAATGGAGGGACATTGTAACACATTGCAGACCACTTTTAAAGGAAAGTTAAAATGTTATTACCCTTGTCTCTGCGTTAGGCAGAGTTGGACAGGACACTGGTGCACACTGACATTGTTTTTTTTTTTTATTATAAAACTTTAATATTACTTCTGGTATTTTGCTTAACAGGTTATGCTTTCCTACATACAATTCATAATACAATAACAAACAATGACAAACCATACCTAAAGTGCATTATACAGTTTAAAATCCCTTTTAAGTGCAAAATTATAAACCTAGTGGGGTCTGTGAGGGAGAAAAGCGTGGCTAGAACGCCGATTTATGATGTAGTATAGTCATACATATATGTTTTAAGTATCTGTTCCCCAGGGTACTCCTTGGTCGGCTTGTTGTTTCAATCATGTCTATTATAGCCATCCCATATTCCCAGCTGTTTAGGGAAGATGAAGATTTTCCTTTCTCCATTTCAAATTGATAGGATATCTGTTTATTTAGTGTGGACCAGTTGGGGGTCTCCTCCTTCTTCCAAATTCTCGCTCTATTAATTTTGGCTGCCGACAGGATATCCGAAATTATATACTTGTCTTTGTTTCCATTTTTGGGCCAACTTAGATGTAATAAGGCTAGTCCAGGGTGAAATTACATAAGAATCCCTGTCATATCCTGAACTATATTAAAAACCATTTTCCAGAATATTCTGATACAGGGCATGACCGCCATATATGTATTAAGTCTCCGGCTGCGTTATTACATCACCAGCATCGGGGGAGGTCCCAGGGTACATCGTGTGGGTTTGTTTTGGAACTAGGTACCATCTTGTTATATTCTTATACTGTAATTCAATTACAAATCTAAGCATTGTGTGCTCTTCTTAGTCTCGATTATAATTTTTAACCTATTTGTGAGTGTTATTTCCCCACCTATATCTATATTCCATTTATCTATCAAGGGGGAGACCAGTTCACCTGAGGTCTGTTCTTGTTATACTCCTTTGACTGGCATCCAATTTCATCACAATATTGAGACCATCTATTTCAAGATGGGTGCTCTGGGATGAATTGCAGGTGAGGACATTACCCTACACGTATTTTAGATTTTGGATCTGTAGTATCATAAATTAATGTAACCATTATCTTTTCCCCTTCCATCTAGATCAGTAAGGGCTAAGGAGAGATCATTAAGGACCATGGAGAGATCAGTAAGGACTATGGAGAGATCAGTAAGGACTATGGGGAGATCAGTAAGGACTATGGAGAATCCTTGCACTGATGAAAGGATGTTTTTCCTACTCATGATGCTATTGTCAGTGCAAGAGATTCAAGGTCAGTACTATCTTTCTTCGCAAGAGTATTCAGCTCCAGGCAAAGTTTTTAGCACAAACTCAATAAACCTGAAACCTGTAAAGGTTCTGTGAATACATTTAGCAGCAGATTGGTCCTAAGAGTTATTTGACTTTAATGCCTTTGGTTGCTAGCCTCATGCCTCACTCCATAAAGAATAAGCATTCTATACTATACAGATGCCACACCTGTAGTCATCTCAGGACCACCAAGACATCACAACTTCCCTCATACAGATGAAATAAAATACTGCATTGTATAGTGACTGCTGAATTTGGGTGACTTCAATTATGTAAGTCTTGGTGTAAAGTATTTACTTTTTGGCTTAGTTCAAGGGCAGATATCTGGGAGGTACATGAATGTAATGGCCTATCTGTGTCATGAAGTTGGTCCATTATGGCTTAAAGAGCTCTTAAATCTCATTATTGTTTAGTGAGCCCACAACAAAGTCGGAAGAATTTGTATCTGGTAAGGGAAAATAAAAACAATGTTTATATATTAAAATGGCACCATGACGGCAAAAAGTTCCCATCAATTGTTATCAGTATAGTTTTTAAAACATGTTCCACAGCATTGTACAGTGGGATTGACCTCAAGTATAATCCCCTAGTAGTGGTTTGTTGTTTTTGTCCAGAAACTGAAACCTCATCCTTTTTATATACCTTTCGCAGAATTATCTGTAAAGCGCTTCCCATCTTTATTTCACTTAATGCCACTTAACCTAGGAGGCCTGGGTGGCAATAAGGATGGATGAGACCAAACAAATATTTGCGACAGTGAAAGATTCAGTGAGTCCAAAAAGCTGGAGATAACACCATATCCAGAGCACTGTTAGTGCTTATTAACACACACAGCCCCAAGTCACAAGCTAACAGTGGTGGTGATTGGTGCCCACCGGTGGAAGGTAGTAGGAGCACAAGTCTATGGCCAATTCTGCAATTTTTGTTTTACTCCACAAACTTACTCTTCACAGGTTCTGCTTTACTGGACTCTCTTAACTGTGTCAATGACTACAGAACACACTGGAGGTGTCAATGGAAGGAAAATAAAGCAGCACATTCAATACTACCCATGAACCTCTACCATTGGAGCAGCATAAATAGGTACAAGAACTAAAACAGGAATAGTGGTACAAAAAGGGTTTATTTGTCCTCTTAAGGCAACAATAATGAAAAATAGCATCATCTCACACCTAACCTATACTAAATGTAAGCTCGAATGTATACTGATCTCTGCACTTGGGTTGCCCTCTTCACAGCACCAGGCATCGCTGTGCCATTACAGAGACCAAAGAAGATGGCAGCTCCAACCTCATCCATAGCTGCCGGGTTAATTCCAAGTTCATCATTCATATGAAGGATAATTACACCTTTGCACCAGAAAAAACCCTACAGAGAGAAATCAAAGTCATACCTGCCTATAAAGGTGAGTGGCAAAGGGACAAAGTCAGCACACTTCTTAAAGAGAGGGTCAAATATCACATCTGCATAATAAGTTAAAAAAACACACTGGCTTGAGTCAAACAGGAATGCACTTAAAAGGTGTAATTAATTCATACCTCTGATCATCAGTTGCCATGCTTGCATGGGAAAGCACTGTATCTCTTCTACCTGCACAGAGAGAGACCCTTGTGTTTGCATGGTTTTTGTACTTTGCCACAGTTCACAGTTCTTGGAGCACCATCTTGTCCTTTCCCTGCATCATTTCAGTCCTTTCTGTTCCCCTAATTATGTTTTATCAAACCCTGGCCTTTCCCATGTCCTTATTTCGTAACCTCTATATTAGCTTAATATCAGTTACCCTAATACCGCTATAGACAACTGTACAAAATAATATAGCACAATAATATAACTCAAGTACAGACTGCTATATGCACAAGTGACACATAATGGTTTTCTCCATCATATCATTTCTTTGCAGTAAGAACTTTACCCCCGGAAGGATTTCATCTGAGGATAACTGATAATGGCTGGGTCACACTGAACTGGAAGAGACCACTTCACTCAGACCTACCACTTTTATTGCTTTACCAGATATCATATTACAGACGTGGCTTGGAGAAATGGGAGGTACAGCAAAAAAACACTGTTATGAGACACAGTAGGATCAAAGGCATCGCGGATTGTTGCTGGAACCTGGAAACAGTTCTCATCATTTTATTTACAGGGCCCCTTTGGGTGGTGATTTTCACTGCCCACCCCATGGCACACAAAGGAGAATTATCCCCAGCAACCTGGGAAAGGGGGTGGGGGTGTATGTAGGGATTTTATTTACTATTTTGATGGGGTCCGTTTGGGTAGTAATAGACCAGTACTGTTACGGAGGACCAGTGCTATTAGCCCTGGAACCCTAATGTATTTTTAGGGTGCTAGGAGCACTTGCCCAGCTCCTAGTACCATTCCTTGTTGCAGGCAGGGCCGATCCTGGGCGGGTGCACGGGGTGCACCGCGCCCAGGCGCACGGGAGGAGAGGCGCTGTAGCAGGGAGCTCTCTCCCTGCCGTCCTCCTTGTTAAAGCAAGCACAGCGCGACGGGTGCAAGCTCCGCCCCCGTCGCGTTCTGTGATTGGCTGCTGCCGGGAGGAGGACGTTCTCTAGAGTATCTGCCAAGACACCATAGAGAACATCCTCCTCCATGCAGCCAATCACAGAACACGACGGAGGCGGAGCTTTCCCCCGTTGCTCTGTGCTTGGACTAACAAGAAGGAGGAGGTAATAACAGTTGGAGGGGTTTGGGGGGTGTTAAAATATAAAATAAAAAAAGAAAGAAAGTGTGGAAGTGTCTGTGAATGTGTATAAGTGTGTCAATGTGTATAACTATGTGTGTGTTACTGTCTGTGTAAATGTTTGTGTATGTGTATAAGTGTGTATGTGTGTGTCAATGTGTATAACTATGTGTGTGTTACTGTCTGTGTAAGTGTGTGTACATGAGTGTCAAGTGTGCAAGTGTATCCTATGTCTAAGTGTGTAAAGGTGGCTGTGTTTGTGTGACTGTGTGTATTTTTGTATGACTGTGTGTATTTATGTATGTGTGTATAAGGGTGTCTGTGTAAATGTATGTCTGAGGGTGACTAAGTGTGTAATTGTGTTTGTGTGACTGTGTGTATTTATGTATGACTGTGTTTATTTATGTATGTGTGTGACAGTGTGTATAAGGGTGTTTGTGTAAATGTATGTCTGTGAGGGTGACTAAGTGTGTAACTGTGTTTGTGTGACTGTGTGTGTTTATGTATGACTGTGTGTACAAGAGGCCAGCATGGAGAACAGAAAGATAGAGATGGAAAAAGTTATAAGGGATGAGGGGAGAGACAGACATGGGGTATGAGTGGAGAGAGACACAGACAGACATGGAGCATGAATGGAGAGAGAGAGAGACATGGAGCATGAGTGGAGGGAGAGAGACAGACATGAGGGAATAGGGAGAGAGAGAGACAGACATGAGGGTACGGGGAGAGAGACCGACATGAGGGAATGGGGAAGAGACAGACAAGGGTATGGGGAGAGATAGACATGAGGGTATGGGGAAGAGACAGACAGACACAAGGGTATGGGGAGAGATAGACATGAGGGTACGGGGAGAGACAGACAGACATGAGGGTATGGGGAGAGACAGACAGACATGAGGGTATGGGGAGAGAGAGAGACACGTGAGTGACTGACTTGGTGGAATATTATTTATCACTCCTTATGTACTTCTTTTCCAATGATGCTCAGCCAGACTAATGAGAGACTTTGGCTGGTTGGCATCATGGGAACAGTAGTTAAAACTCATTCTGCTAGCCAGCAAAAAGTCTCCCATGTTGCTGGCTGAGCATCATAGAAATAAATAAAACCACTACACAGTATTATGGCAAAATATATATCTTTATTTAAAATAAACGTTGGTCCTTTACATTAAAATACAGTTTTCTCTCTCCCCAATATTGAAATGGGCATGTCTGGAACAGAAATGTCTAAAGGGGAGGAGTTCATAATATAGCCACGCCCACCCTTGGGCGCCAAAGGAAAACCTGCACCCAGGCGCCCGTGACCCTAGGATCGGCCCTGGTTGCAGGTGATGGATACCTGCCCTGACCCCCCCTAATGTGTCATTGGAGGACTGGGAGCCATTTTGGCAGCTCCCAGACCCATTTCTAATAGAGTTGATCTGGGTTACTTGGCCTGGTCCCCCCATGTATCTTTTAGGGACTGGGAAACATTTTACTGGCTCCCAGTCTTGTTTATTATCAGTTTGGGCTATGCCCTGGCCCCATAATGTTTTTTTATTTTTATTATTTTATTGATTTTTTTACTTTTTAATTTCAGTTCTCCAGATCAGATCTATAGATGCAATGGTACAAAAAGGGGGAAATTGAAGTATCATCCAATCAATGCTGAACATGAATATGAATATAGTGACCTTGAATAGTTGACCATTTGAACTGAAATTGGCATGAAGACCTTGAGAACCACTGTAAAATAATTTGATCTCCCAGACATGAGAATACTAATATCTCACAATCCTATAAACACAGGCAATATCATCAACAACAGTTGGAGTGCCAAATGTTAGGTGCTAAAAGCTAGGGCAGTGACTGAAAACCTTTGCCACTTCAAAATGAGCTACATGAAGGTGGTTAGTTAGTAGACTATGTTGCTTATTGGGGGGGGGGGGGGGGGGGGGCGAGGTGTGTTTCAGGATTCATTAATGGTGTTCTCTGATTGATTTAGACTGGTGGCTGTGCTGGGAAAGGCAGTCCATAAGAACAAGAGTTCTTTGGTAAACTTTGGTATTTTGTTATGGAATATATTTAGCATATATTTATCAGGCTCTGCAGATGTTTGGTTTTATAGAATACATGTAATTCTATGCTATTCTATAAGCTGAAAGTCTATAAACCGAAGGTCGTTCGGTTTATAGACTTTCTGTTTATAGAATACATGTAATTCTATGCTATTCTTTAAACCGAAAGTCTATAAACCGAACGACCTTCGGTTTATAGACTTTCGGCTTATGGAATACATGTAATACTATTGGCTTTCTATAAACCGAACTAGAGTCCCCATTCATAAGAAATTCTTATGAATGGGGCTCTCGTTCGGATGAAAATGCCTTCGTCCGAAAACTAATGCACATGTCTAGTTTAGTGAGTGAGGAACTGACTGAATTATAAATTATGCAGGGTTAAAATTGGTTAGTTTCTCCTGCTAGAAGAACTCACTAACAATGTACATTATTTAGGCCTAACTCTGTTCTTTTTGGAGTATGATGACAACTGTGCACATTGCTTTCATAAGCAGAATATACAATGTTGTTTATTTACTAGACAGTGAATTGTGAATTTGCTATTTTGGTCTCAGTTTGTATGCATAATATGGTCTTGTGTTCTTGGACCCTTAGTATTTGATATTTATTTACTCTTTTGAGTTGAAAGATGCAAGCCTGTCCCTGACTGAAAACAGTAAAGATCTTCAGCATGATTTATTGCATTAGTACCTTATTCAGACATATTGTGTTACATGGTGACACACAAATAACTAACATGTCAGTCAGCTATGGACACAATTAACTCCAAATTGGTTTCTGTTTCTGAACATAGTACAATTGTTATAATATATCTTACCATGCAGGATGCTGCTTCACTTAATGTTTTGAATGAGACAGAAGTCAGTCTTGACCCCCAGCTGTTGATCCCTGGAAACACGTACATTTTCCGAATCCGTGCAAAGCCCCAGAATGAGCAACACTACAAGGGGTCTTGGAGCATGTGGAGCAAACAGCTGTCCTTGAACATGCCTGAAGGTACCATTTAATGTGGAAATAAATAAGCTTTATGACCATTCCACAAATTCTGGGCTAATGAAAGATTCAGTGAAGTCTAAAAATATCAGGCATTAGTAGCTGATTTGGAAAATCTAACTTCCCTAACATTTTAGCTTCACTATTTATCTCTAAGTTTAGTTATTCCCTTGATAGTTCACCACAGTTCACGAGCTAGTGAAAAGTATAGTGTAGTATAGTATATACTAAACACACTACAGTGCTTTTAGACCATTAATCAGAGGATTAATATATTTTTTCTCTTCAGATGATAAAGCACTGCCACAAAATGTGCAATGTGAGTACAATGGCTTGACCGAGATGATTTGCAGTTGGGTGGTCAGAGCAGAAGTTACCTTGTCTGTGTCCTATGCTCTGTACTACTCCGAGCACCCTACAGAGTCTGACAGTAAGACCTCTGGCTACATCAACAACATCTCTTTTGCAAGGTGAGTTACACAATATGCTTCTGTGGAACAATGTATTCCACTTAGGTGAAAATATGTCAATTTAGCCTGGCAGGATGTAAAATGTGATGTCTCAATGTAATATAGTTGGTCAACCAGCACAAAGGGTCATTTTCAGAAATAATTCACATGAAGTGTAACACATATTGATACCCCTTCACTAATTACTATTGTTTGGTTCATTAAATAATAAGGAGGTAGGTTGTCCAAGGCCAAAAATGTGCAAATATAGAACACAAATGGGACTAGTCCATATCCCAAAAGGTGTCTGCACGCATTTGATCAAAAGAAGGCAAGATTTATAAAGTGGAAGCCCCTTTTACCTTGAGCACCTCTAGAATGAGGTCCTTGGTTAGGAAGTACCTGACTGAATATCTTGAAAGAAACCCAAGTAAGCAATCACTGTTCCCTAGTGATTTGGGCCCCCAGTGATAAAATATCAAGAACAAGGTACAAAACTGAAGAACACAGAAGTACGGTCAAGATGGTCCAATGGTCAGGAAGAGACATCAAACAATCGTAATAAAAAAGGTAAGCCAGTCTTGTAACTGAAGAGACAAAACAATAACACGCTCAACAACACAGAAGAGGCCTGCCTTAACATAGATCAGACAAAGCTAAGTCAATCAGATGGGAACTTGATGACCAGAAAGGCAGTATGTCAATGCAAGACTGGGGAGGTGAGAACACAGGGATGCCAAAAATACCACAAAGCATGGGATCTGTGCAGGAGACGTGCAAAGATGGCACGAAGGAGGTAAGGGCCGAACATTAAGAGAGTGAGCAATCTGACAAATGGAAAACAATGGAGTCCTGATTGACCTACCAGTTTGGTTTTGATATTTGTATGAACTGGAATTAAATTGTACTTTATATGTTTCCCTGTGTTTGTCCTAGAGTGTCCAGCAATTCCCTTGAAAGTATAAATAATATGTTTATATAACATATTAAATGTAGAATATATTTATCGAATTATATTTAATATAATTATATAAAATGTTCGGTTTACCATTAATTACCAACATCTGCTTTAAGCTAATGTAATATCACCTACAATGTCCTATATCTCTTTATCTGTAGGGAGAAGAAATGTGTCCCTAAAAAAAGCTCTTTTGAGGCTAATGGTTATGTAAGCTACAGCTGTACCTTGCTTGTTCCCCAAGACCGGGCACACAGCATCTTTAACATTCAAATCAGGCCACAGGAGGAAGAGAAGAGTCTAACACCTAGTAAAAATAGTAAGTACTTGTCACAAGACAGGCTGTGGCAGCCGCCATGGGCCTCAGATTCCACAGCCAAGCTTCTGCTCTGATAAGTAGTTATACTTTCACACTGAAAGTTAGAAGTAATGGACTCTTGTGTTACTTAAAGTGAACTGAAACACCTAGATGGCATTCAGTCTTGGCTAATTTGTTTCCCAAGTTGGTTACCGAAGCTGAAATGCTGGACATGCTTGTGGAGACACTTCTTCTAAAGCCATATATACTGGATAAAACGAGGTACCTTTACCTTGTTTGGTGAATTATTTCCACTACCATTATAACCTGTATAAGAACTTACCTGACTTCTGGGATAAACTATAATAAGAGCTGTGCAAAGTACTTACCCTCCTTCTATTTAAATGCCTATAATCTACATAAGTACTTATATTGCTCCTGTGTATTTACAATTCCAAACACTTTGTGATAAAAAGGGTATTGGATCTGTGTATTCATAAGAGTAATAAGCCTGTTTTCTTCATATTCACCTATTCCTCTATTTGTCCATTTGATTCATCAAATGACTCAGAAACAAAGACTTTTATCACCAAACCCATTTGGAAAGTGACAATGCTACATATTGAAAGCTTACAACACATGTCTGTAGAACAATGGTATAATCAAAGATCCTGGTGTGTTTCTGTCTAATGCTACTGAAGGTCATCCAAAGATGAATATATTTTATTTGACAGACCTTGTTTAATGACGTAATAAATCCTGTAATGTTTTCATGCATCCTGGGGGCATATATAAAGATACTGAGGGAAGTGATGGAGCTAAGGAGATACCAGGGGTTACAGTTTCAAACTGGCCCTGAATACCAGGATGCCAGCAGCCAGATATTCATTGCAACACCATCTTTCCTGATGGTCTGCTGATAATAGGGTCAGCACCCGGTCAGTATTTTACCGACAGGCCGGTAACAAATTGGCTTGAGACCAATGTTAAGTCTATGGATGTTATAGTATGGCTTGTATTGTACTGAAGAAAATGTGATAACATTAGCTGAAAGAAGAGAGAGATTTGTGTCGCCAGTGGGAAATACCATTCCACTACAAAATAGTGGGGGTGCCCCAGAACTCTCCTACCTATCTTTGAAAGTTATGCAACTTAGGGAAGAGATTGTGTTATAAGCATGCTCATAGCGCCCCCTTGTTACATCATTTTATGTGGGCTACAACATACTCCTGTCTGGCAGCTGAATTTCTTATTCCAACAAGATGCATTATCCTCGTAATTATACAATTTTTTTTTTCTTGTTATAGTTCAGACTCAACCCCCTACAAATCTAAGGGCAGAAGAGCAATCAGATTATAGTTTTAATTTGCGCTGGGACCCTCCAGTTTTGGCTTTAGAAAATATCAAACTTGCGCACCAGTTGTGTTACTGGAAAGAGGTATATAATTTATTTCTCTAAATTTACTTACTATCATTATGTTTAAATTTGTATTTCTCATGTGGAAGCCTACAGTGTTTTTCACCAAGACTAGGGTGTAATCATCTGTGGATACTCATTACTACCGTAATGCCTCATAAGAGCATAGAACATGCCTCTCCTTCACGGAAAATGTACTGTGAATCTTCACTAGACCGTACCAAGATTATTCACCTCTACCTACAATTCAACAGGGCTATATTAGCTTCTTTAAAATATACATTTGTAACAACTTTTAGGAATATAACATCATGGGGTCAGATGTATTTTTTGACCTTTGTTGTAAGTTGTTTTTACCTCTGCCTTTTCCATGTCTGCTCTTTCAATCTTTATACTCTTTCATTGTGTCTATTTTTAATAAAAGCAAGTGCCCTACACCTTTTCTCTTGTGCTTTAGTGTAATTTGTCATTATTATTAAATATTTGTCATTATTTTTCTAAGCTCTTAAGTGCCACCCAAACTTCATTCTACCTCTTATGGGTCTATTCACTAAAATTTTACTTTGGAGGTCGACTTTCATTTTGAGACTAAATGAAATTCGATTTATATCGGGTGGTTTGGTTACAATTTCAAATGGGTAAAAAACATAGAAGACATATACATGTTCATTTTGAGACTAAGTTAAATTCGACACCCAAATTTGATTGGTCTCAAAAATAGTCTTGATCACTTCCCCTTCCATTACTTTCAATGGAGAAGATCCGAACTTGGGTTTTTTTTCTAAGTCAAACTCGGGTGCTGAAAATGAAAGTCGAATTTTAATGAATAGACCCAAATGTATCTGCAGCACATTAGTCTTTAGACAATTAAATTGGAGTTTGATTTTCCTACACTAATTCTGCATTCTGGTTGTGTAGGGTGAACCAGAATGTCCTGTCAACCTACTGCTCAATGTCTCTGGCAATCTTCCTGAGTATTATATACCAAAATCGTGTCTACAAGTCTCTACTGTATATACAGCAAAAGTCCGCACACGGCCTGATTTAAATCAACCCAACTACAGTGGGCCTTGGAGTGATTGGAGCAGCAGCACCTCTTGGAACACCAAAAAATGTAAGAGACAGCAAAGTAAGGGATTCTTTATGGTAAGGACAATAATGTTATGGAATTCACTGCCAAGAGAGGTGGTGCTATCAACTACAACAGATGCATTTAAAAATGGTCTTAAGGTTTTTTTTTGTTTTTTTTTAGAAAAGCAGAACATACATGGTTACTAATAATAGAATAAGCATTAATAATAGAGCTTATTGATCCAAGGAGAAATCTGATTACCCTTTGGAGTCAAGAAGGAATTTTCCCCCTCTTGGAGGCAAAATTCGAAATAGCTTCCTAAGGACTTTTTGCCTTCTTTTCGATCAAAAGCTGGAATGATAGGTAGAAGGGTTGAGCTTGATGGACCTGTGTCTTTTCGTAACCTAAATTACTATGTTACGTATATTTAGATACTTTACAACTTCACAGGCAGGGGTACTGGATAAAGAGAACCAAAACCTCCTAACATGTTTCAAGCTTTAAATATCAGCATATAACTTGCAAGCCACAGATGGACTATAATTATTGTAAGCATAACCTAGGATAGAATAGCTATTATCAGCACTAGACATGTGCATTCGTTTTCGGACTAATGCATTTTCATCCATTCATCCGAAAAACTAACATAATGAACGACTTTCGGTTTATGGAATGCATGTAATGCTATTGGTATTCTATAAACCTACTCTATTTCGGTTTATAGAAAGCCAATAGCACAAATGGACGAATGATTTTCGTTTATTAACCATTCGTTCATTCGGCTTTTGTTAGTTTAGCATTTTCGTTATTCTTTTTTCGGACGAATGGACAAAAATGCTATTTCGGTTTATAGAATACCAATAGCATTACATACATTCCATAAACCGACATAATGAACGACTTTCGGTTTATGGAATGTATGTAATGCTATTGGCATTCTATAAACCGAAATAGAGTTGAAATAGGTCAATTCATATGAATGGGGACTCTATTTCGGTTTATAGACTACCAATAGCATTACATGCATTCCATAAACCGAAAGTCTATAAACCGAAAGAGAGGTTAAAATAGGTCAATTCGTACGAATGAATACTGAAATACTGAAAATAATGAACGAATTTCATCTGAAACGAATGCAGTAATGAATGAAATTCGTTTTGGACGAAATAAATAAAATTTTCGTCCGAATGGACGAAAACAAAACAAAAATGTTAGTTTTGCACATGTCTAATCAGCACTATTCACTAAAAGGTGAGCTGAGGTGAGTAGCAGGTCAGTTGAAGTGAGACGAACATTTAATCTCACCAATTCAGCTATACATTGTGCAGGGACAAGCAAAGAAAAACTGTTCATCTCACTTCAATTCACCTAATCTCACCTGCAACTCACCTTGTAGTGAATAGCCTCAACTGTCTAACTTAAAAATGATAGCACAGCATAGTTACTATTAGCATCCAGTCTGCCAGCCATGGAAGTAAAACACTTTAGATACTATAAGCATATAGAATGCCAATCACAAATGGTAGGGTGGTATGGTCAGGGCCATCTTTAACGTGGGGCAAACGGGGCAGCTGCCCTGGGCCCATTTACTCCTGGGGGGCCCCAAGGCAGCTGTCCCGTGGGCCCCCAGCCCCTGCCTGCCGCGTTCACAGCGCATTGCGCTTGTGAACGCTTTTTTCCGGCCAGCCGCACATCCGGTGACTGTTTCCCTCCTCCGTGCAAGAGAGAAGACTGCACGGAGGAGACATCCGGCGGGGGACACGGAGCAGGTTCATGTAAGTACTTGGGAACGGGGGGGGGGGGGCCGGGGGGCTGACTGGCACTATATTACTGGGCATCTGGCTGGCACAATATTACTGGGCATCTGGCTGGCACAAAAAAACTGGGTATCTGAATAGCAGAATATTACTGGGCTCTGGCTGGCACAATATTACTGGGCATCTGGCTGGCACTATATTACTGGGCTCTGACTGGCACTATATTACTGGGCATCTGAATGGCAGAATATTACTGGGCTCTGGCTGGCACAATATTACTGGGCATTTGGCTGGCACAATATTACTGGGCATCTGGCTGGCACAATATTACTGGGCTCTGACTGGCACAATAATACTGGGCATCTGACTGGCACAATAATACTGGGCATCTGGCTGGCATAATATTACAGGCATCTGGCTGGCATAATATTACAGGCATCTGGCTGGCACTATATTACTGGTCTCTGACTGGCACAATAATACTGGTATCTGACAGGCACAATATTCCTGGTATCTGACAAGCACAATATTCCTGGTATCTGACTGGCACAATATTACAGGTATCTGGCTGGCACAATATTACTGGGCATCTGGCTGGCACAATATTACTGGGCATCTGGCTGGCACAATATTACTGGGCTCTGACTGGCACAATAATACTGGGCATCTGACTGGCACAATATTACAGGCATCTGACTGGCACAATATTACTGGGCATCTGACTGGCACAATATTACAGGCATCTGACTGGCACAATATTACTGGGGTCTGAATTTCACAATATTCCTGGGCTCTGACTGGCACAATATTACTGGGCTCTGAATGGCACAATATTACTGGGCTCTGACTGGCACAATATTACTGGGCTCTGACTGGCACAATAATACTGCGCACTGAATGGCACAATATTACTGGCATCTGAATGGCACAACAATTATGGCATATGTGTGTGTGTGGGGGGGGGTAACATTGTGATGGATGGCGGGATTGCATGCAGGGGAGGGGGCAGGGTCCAGGGGGCCCAAGCAAATGCTTGCCCAGGGTCCAATCACTATTAAAGACGGCCCTGGGTATGGTTACAATTTCAAATGGGTAAAAACCATAGAAGACATATACATGTTTATATAGCATGGTAGAGAGTCCAAGTAATTAGAGTGACACCTGCTAAGAGTCACTGGCACAGATAGCATCTTTAGCCATATCTCCTAAATGTATTGCAATGATTCAACTCCATTGACATCTATGTGCAATACAAATTATGGTTGGTGTTAATACATATCTTTCTGTTCTCTTCCAGCTATCACTAACTTAAGCCTTTATATTATTGCATCTGTAAGTGCCATAGTTATTCTAATAGTTATCTTCCCGGCTTATGGGTGCGTCAAGAGGTGAGTTCACATAAATACTGGTTTAGCAATTAAAATTGAGAAATATATCACCTGCTAAACAGTTAAGGTAGCTGCAAAATGTATTTGAGTTCCTTGTTTCCCTTAACACCAATCCCAAAAAAATCTCTAATGTATTTTTTATTCTCCTCTAAATATTATGTGATACAAACAGGTGATATGTGATAGAGTTAAGGAGCCATACAGACCTATATAAGAGCCAATCTTACAGGCAAGGAGGATGTTGATTTTTACAGATGTAAAAAAACAACTGTGCAGAACTGAGAACTGATTAGCAAAATTGATAATATGATAATAGATGAATTGTAAAGACTAATTATTTAGAACTCTGATTATTCAGTTGAATATTTAGAATTCTATTTAGTGAATGCATCCCAGGAGTTTTTTTGGCTCCTGAGTTTTACATTGTAATTACTTATGACTGGGTCACAATTATTTATGTTTAGCACAGCTTTGCAATTCTATAAAGTTGTTTTTTTCCCCACAAATAAAATGGAATAGCATATAGGGCTCTAACCATAAACTCTGATTTCTAATTCGAAAATCGGAACTCCAAAACTTGGTTCAGATCGGATCCCTTTAGGGTCCTTAAATTAAGTAAACCAATCATCCCTGTAGTGGTGGTTTGACGGGACAGGACACCAAAAAAGGGGACTGCCCTGGCATATCAGGTACTGTTGGGAACTATGGTTAGCAGACTGACAATACATAGATACAGTTGTTTTTCTTTTAAACAGAACCTTATAAAGAAAGATAATTAAGAAATTGTGGGTGCACTCAGCCTGTAGTAAATCTCAACACTTCCCCTTTCTTTGACCTGATTTTTTTTTTAAATAAAATGTCAACACTATATTTAGTGGTTTTAATATAATATAACTTCCCTTGTGGAAAATCCCCAAATCACATGTCAATAAACAAACAAAAAGTGAGGAGCCCCCCCCCCCCCCCCCCCCCCACACACTAATAATTACTATTCACTAATAGTGATATTACACTTATTACCTTAATTCCTCCCTGAGTGTCATGTTTACATCTTGTAACCTTTTTTCACCAGCTTGAAGAATAATTGGGAAAATTCTTTGCCAAATCCTAGTAAGAGTAAACTACTCAGCACAGATCCAATGGTAAGTAGAAGAATGATAAAGACATAGAAAGCTATTCGCTAGCAGTGAGTTATAGGGGAGTTGAGAAGAGATTAACATTTCATCTCACTGACTTAACTCTGCATTTACTAACCTGGTGAGTTTGTCCTGCTAGAATAGCACAATGGGCTCTGGATAACGCATAAGTCAATTGTTAAGAGTTAACAAAGGATTTGGCAGTGCCATCTCTGTTCATTTTGTTGCAGAAACGTACCATGTCTGACACTGCTCAATGTATAGTTAAGTTGGTGAGATTACTTTTATTCAGGGGCAGGGGTCCGTCCATCTGAGTTGGACAAAAACATTGGCCTAGTGGGACATAGAATTAATTTGGGACCCTTACAAGACATTTAGAAAAAAGTTTAAGCATTGCTGCCTTCCAGAAATTTAGAATAATAGAGAATAGAACCCATAGTTATTTATAAATATATGGTGCTAAGCAGAGGAGCGGAAGGGGAAAAAATGGTTGTTTAAGATATGTTTCTATTTTTAAAGGGATATTGGAGACTGAATATATCCACAATGATAAACAATTATTACCCAGAGGACGAGATACCATCCATCTGTATCCCAGGAAGGTAAAAAGAAATAGTGAACTTGGGTCATTGGTAATATGGGGGAAAGGTGCCACACCCTTCTCTACGTTGACCAATAAAGCCTGCATTTTGGAGTGATATATGACTATCTATTTTTATCAGAATAATGTGTTGTGATCTCTTCTAAAGCTAAATGTGTATGCGTAGATATAAACCAATACATTTAATATGCAGACACAGAATTGTAAGGTTTTTCAATCTGCAGAGTATTTTGCCATATAATGTTATGTAACTTATTAGGCCCTCAAACATCTAGCTCCTATGTGCCATCCTTGTTTCCAGTCAGCTTGCCTGAGCCATCTTAGCCCACAAACAGCCTGTCTGTGCTATCTGAGCCCACAAACAGATTGCCTGAGCCATGTTAGCCTCCCAACAGCTTGCCTCTGCCACCCTTATCCCCAAATAGCGTGCCTGTGCCATCTTTGTCCCCAAATAACTTGTTTGGGTCATCTTAGCCCCCAAACCACTTGCATGTACCACCTTATCCCCAAACAGCTTGCCTTTGCCTTATTAGATTCCAAACAGATTGCCTGATGGCCTGGTCAGTTGCGACCTCTGCAATCATGATTGTTACATTCTGGTACTAAGGTATGTTTCAAGGCTGTGGGACTATGTGTTAGGGGACCCCGCATATTTTCACACCCAATCACTGCAATTAATGATCAGCAACGAAGACAAAGCACATAGATCTTCATAGGTCAAACTGGAAAAGGTTTATAAAGATAGCTCCTTCAAATAAAGAATGCACTCTTTCTCTCCATCTTTGGGTTTGGTGATTGGGGAGCATGCTCCGCTCCCATGTCCATCACATAATATCAAGAGTGTCAAGTAACTCTAGGGAGGGTAAAGTACCTCCTGAGAGAAGAAAAAACAGTTTTTATTGGAATTAAGATGTAACAAGTGCATATTGCTTTCCTAATGTAACCTGTATACTATGATGTTATTTACTAGCACTCCTTGTTCTCGGCACCTGTGAGTTTTATAACTGGGAGAGTCTTATGATGTGATTATTATGCATGACCAATTTTGTCTGCCAAAAACATGTTCTCTGTGTTAACCACATTTGGGTTAACACGTGTACTTGCCATATAAAAATGACATGGTATCACTTGGTAGATAATAAATACATCTATATAATATGCTATATTCAAGAGGCAATACAATTACTAAATAAATGGCCCCATTTCTTTCTGCCATCAAGCCTTTGCAAAATATTGGCTTTTTATTTAAGCACTTATATCAATCACCTGCCATGTATTGCTTTGGGTCAAATAATTTCAGACTCTCCAGTGACCATGTGAATGCTGAAACTTAAGCTCCTAGGCACCTACGCATGTCAAACATATACTATGGAAAATGCAATCACCATTTCAGATGTGCATAAATATTTTGCTGCAGCTGTGGATGTTGATACATTTAAAGGTCTACTCAATAAAGAGAGAACTGCAGGGAATTGAGGTGAGAATTTCAAACTTTAGGCCAACATAGCCAAGTTGGAAAAATTCTCCATTGCAGCTCCCTTTATTTAGTAGCCCCTCTATAGTGAAACATTGTTGTGTTATCAGAATCAACAGATTCTTTGCTCATAGCAAAGCTGTCAAGTTTGTTAAATCAATCTTCCCTAGAGTTAAAAAAAAATGTCTGCAGTAAATATTTAATAAATCAGCTGCCACAAGTGGATTAAAAAAGGAATTCAAAAATATTTTATTATTTAAGGAAAATAAATGGTTTGCCTTTACTTCCTCCTTAATTGCAAGTACATGGATCCATTAATAAATCCATTATTCTAGTCTTGGAATTCTGTACATCTGACCTGGTCACTGCTGACCAAAGAGAAACGAAAATAAATTGTAATATTACAGCATCTTATTTCTTTTGACTGTAACCATACACTTACAACATAACTAATAACTGTTGTATTCGGCACAGGGCATTGTGATACCCTTACTTTATCTTCCTCCTCTGTTAGCAGGCATGTGGATACATCACAGATCAGAACAGACACAGAAGAATCTGTTGAAGGTTCTCAACCAAAACCAGATGACCTTGGATCACCAGAGAACAATTTTCAGAGTAACCCCTCCATGGAAGCCTTGCCTGGAACATCTAAAATTGTTGCTGTGGAACCACTACACAGTTCTGCTGAACAACAATCTAAAAAGGATAATAATTGTCCAAAACATATGTTCTCTTGTGCCAATTCTTTGTTAAGTTTGGAGAATAATGTAAAGAAAGCAGGATATTTCACCCTTCCGAGGTTCCAGGTTGAGTTACTTGGCTCTCCTAACGAGGTGACTCCATCGAGTAAGCCCGTGGAACATGGTGAACAAAGGGGTTATGTGTTGGGCATGGGAGCAGATAACCCTCCCCAACCATCACCACCAAAGATGGAGAAACAGTCCAGTGCTAAGTGTGGAAGTTACACTCCTTTGCCCTTACCTTCTGACATCCAGGTCCCCACAGAAGGACCCTTGATGATAATAAACCCTGATGGTACCGGCCCTCTCATGCTGAGGCAGGTAGGAGATTATTGTTACTTTCCAGGACTACTCGGAAGCCAAGAAAAATTAGAAATGAAAGTGGCACCAACAAAAGAGGGTACAGATCGGAAAATACTGCAAGACCCTCCACAGATGGCTGTACACAATTTCAAGGTTATGCAGAGTGGATACTTTGCTTTGCCCCAAACTTAGAAGCTTATTTTGGGGTTCTGATGAACACTTGTACGCCTCATGAAAACCGAATATACGACATTTCAGCTCCGAGTAAACCTATATTTTGAATTTGTATCTACTGGATCCAGTATGTTTATGATTTCTGTCAAAGCACACAAAGAAATGTTCCACATTTGTAAGTTTTTATTAATAAAAAATATCAGTGAAATTGATAGTGGCTATAAACTTAACATCAACGTCATGGGGAAATAATCATCAGTGTCTGGCCATTTCCATTCACCTTAAAATCCATTCCAGAATTATATGCACAGCCAATTATATGAGTGAGGCTTACATAATTCCTGCCCTGTACACATTGCACTGAACAGTGGTTGGGCTCTACACCATGGGATGAAAATACTATATCATCTAGTTGAGCTAATATGGTCACACTCTGGAAGTACTAGCTGGAATACTGGATGTTCTATGTTTTTCTCCACATCAATGTGACATTTAAAGTCAGCTGATGAAGATGTCACATGAATATTGTTTTCTGTTATTTCGTTTTATAGCACACCATATATTTTGTTTGCTGATTCTAGTTGCATTAGGTTGTTATTTTTACATGTGTTTTGCAGCTGTAATATTTTTAATACCAAATCACAAGCACCTTGTTTCTATAGTTTGGTAATGGTTCTAGATGATTTTTATATTATTTATACTTGATTCTACATGAATCAAAATTGGAATTTTATGCCAGGGTATTATCTGGCATTTCTCACATTCTCTTTCTCTGACATTGACACCAAAACCTTGTCCAAGCGACTTCTGTGTATTGGAAAAGATAATTCAATTTTTCAACCTTTTTCTGCCATTTTCCAGAAGACCTAATATTACTGCTTCAACTTTGGCCTCATTATGAAAAAGCATAAAAGTATATAAAAAAAACAATTATAATTGTAAAACAAATAATGCAACAATCAATTTCAGTGGGTCATGTACAGGTGGGCTGGCTTGGATGGTTAAATATGATCAACTTTCTTATTACCTTCAAGACATCTTGACAATAACAATTTAAGATACATTCTATTTTATACAATAAGTAATGTTACTTGTTAGCAAGAAAACTTGGCAGCAGAAAAGTAAAATGTATCTGTCTGAATGGACTAGAGTTTGGGATATAAATATGCTTACCATGCAAATGCACAAAATAAGAGAAATATATGTCTCCTGTTTATCACCTGTGGCTTGATTTGCAAATAAACTACTTTTCAATGGGAACTGTGTCATTTGCATTTCAAGCCAGAAGGTGATGTCATAAACAGGAGACACCCAGACACATTGGGATTATGTATAAAATATTGTAAATGAAAAAAAAAAAAGGAACAATCGCTGTTCATTATACAACACCTGATTTGTTACGCACAGGCTGCGACTGCGCACTGGTGAACCTGGAAGTGAGGGACTGCTGGAGGCGACGCACACTCCCAAAATCTGTCAGTAGTCTGCTTTATTATGTAGGCGCAGAGTCCCATTAAGATGCAGTCACCACACCCCCATGTTTCTCTGCCAATATGTAATAGCATTAAGGGTGTGAAATGCAGGTGGTGAAACAAGTGAAAGTCTGAGGGAACCACCCTGAGAATAGCAAGTAAGAAGGGACAGGGGATGTTATGCTGGTTTTTACCACTCATGCAAACAGCCATTTAAAGAATCCTCTTTGCATCATATATACCTTGATACAAGAAAGACACACAGATCACCACTAAGGGGCTATGCTATTGTGCTAATAGCAGACATTTGTTTTTCAGCAGGGCCTTCCATAACCTTTCATTGGAAAGACTGGTTTAGAAAAGAAATTGGATTTGTATTCAGGTCCATGGCTGCCTTCCAACTATATTGGAGGTGTGCCAATACATGTTTATTTTTTAGGTTGCATAGATTGTTTCTTCTCCATTATAAGTATTACTCTCACCATGCATATAGGTAGATTATACTCTTCATATTTCACAAGGCTGCATGTTCTGTTTCCCCCCTGGTCTGTGTGGTCACATTACACTCTACTGATTAACAAGCCTGGAGGCTGAAGTCATTGGAGCTGAAGTCTGGTATTCAAAGGGTTAATCAAAATACACAAGGAAATTGTTTATAATCCATTTTATTTTTCTGTTGATCTGCTTATAATTAAAGTATTCTGCTATTCTATGCTTTTGGATCAACAACAGGAACAAGGCTAGGAAAAGGATTGTATATGATGTTCTTAATATCGGCCATGTTTCCAGGGACACATATTTGTTCCACATGCTGCAGAAAGACCATGCAAAGTGCAGCCCAGCAGTATGTAGGATGGATATATGCACAGAAATAATACAATTAATTAATCAGGGTGAAGATCTCATGGGACCTACCATGATTAATTAATTGGATTGTGTCTGTGCGTATATCCATCCTACATACTGCCAGGCTGCACTTGGCATGCTCTGTCTGCAGTATGTGGAACAAACATGTGTTCCTAGAAACATGGCCGATGTTGGCAACTATGTCTTAAGTTTGTTTTTAACCTATGTCCGTATGATGAGACTTTTACATACAATTCATTTAGCAGTCAAGCAAAAAAAGGTGCATTGACCTTTCAATTGAAATTGGTGGATATAATCCATCTTATACATTGCTATTACCAGCTGCATAGCTGAGCAATGTACCTAACCTTTACTGAACTCAAAGCCACTATGTGCAAGTAGAATGCCATGAGAGGTGCAAATCAAATTTAATTTTGTATCGTACAAAACAAGCACCTGTTACCCACAGACAGGTGCCAATCACAGTCTAATTTATGCTAATAGCACAGAAGGACACTGTACTTTAGTAACCCTCATTAACCAGCAAAAACTAAAGCCCATGCTATATGAACTAAAGCAATACAAAAACATACAACTTTATTTATAAATAAAGCAGGGATTCACAATAGTCAATATCCACTATTTTGAAATCAAGCTCTTTTAAAGGGACAGTACCACCTCATTTATTTACTGTATGTTGTACATATTGCTTTTACATGTGAAATGCACTTATTTTACTTTAAAACTGGTTAAAAAATGCTGTCAAATGATCAACAAAAACATAGCGCACTCGCTCGTGATCTCTCATCTGGACTATTGTAACAGCCTCCTGACTGGACTGCCTCTGGCTCGTCTGTCTCCACTGCAATCTATCCAAAACTCAGCTGCCAAATTCATCTTTCTTGCACGTTGGTCTGATTCGGCGGCTCCCCTCTGCAACGCCCTCCACTGGCTCCCTGTCTGCTCAAGGATAAAATTTAAAATTCTGTCTTTAACCTACAGATATTGCTCTCCGTACATTGCCTCTCTTGTTAACCGATACCTCCCTGCATGACCTTTGCGCTCCCCAATGGGACTAAAACTCTCCTCTGACCTCATCCCCACTTCTCACTCGCGTCTCCAAGATTTCGCCCGAGCTGCCCCCTCTCACTGGGACTTCCTTCCGCAGAGCATCCAGCTCTCTCCCTCCTTTTCAAACTTTAAAAAGTCTCTCAAAACTCATCTCTTTAAAGAAGCTTACTACCCAACCCACAAGAATACTGGTCACTTTACCTCTAGCTGATGCCACCTACCTGGAACACACACAATTCATCTTTGGCCCACCTAGTGCCACCCATCAACACTGCTGTTACTACAACCTGGATCCCTCTGACCTCTTCAATCCCTTATGTGTCTCATGTGCCCCATTCACTCTAGATTGTAAGCTTGCGAGCAGGGTTCTCTACCTCATGTACCAGTCTGTTCTAGTTTGTCTAACTTCGTATGTAGTTCCCTGCTATGCTCTATGCCTAGCGTTACATACATTGTTGGCGCTATATAAATTAATGTTAATGTAATGTAATGTCACAAAGGGGTTAAATATAGGGAGTACTCCTGGCTTATATAAACAATTGATTGCAAAATGTCTGTTGTGAAGCAAGACCAGATGAGAAACAATGCTGTTACTTTACTTGTCCATTCATGCAACTAGCATCAAGCCCATGTGCCAAAATGCATAAAGTTTCTGTTTTCAGTTAATCCATTTCCAAACTAGAACTCCAATCAAAAACCTGTTTATAGTGTTACTGACTATACCTTTGTTTTCAGTTTTAAATGTGTTTTGAATGTGTCTGTGGAGTCCCCTCCACACATTTCCCATTGTAACCCAGTTTACTTACATATTAATCCATACTAAGTTTGATGCATCTGGCAGTATCTAACCTATACATTATACAGATTTTTTTTCTGCGTCCAAATGCATGCAGGGAATCCTTAGGAATCTTGTTCTTATTCGTTCATTGTTTGCAACACCTTCTTCTACACCTTCTAAAAATCAAATCATTTAACTGCATAAGTGGAATGTTTTTCTTTTGTAAAATAAGACGAGTCACAACCAATATTAATACAGTAAACAGGGTGATTCAGTGAGAAATCTATTCTCAAAAGTATTTTCTCAATTTGTTGCTGTAAGGAGCCAGGATATAGCAGTATGTACAGTGCAGTAAATCAATTCATAAACTGGTTCATATAGTTAGATAATTACATATGATTTGGCATGGACGATGTATAGCTAAACCTCATGACCTTGTTTATAAAGCAATAGTAATAAACCTTATCAAACTATTATTTTGAGTTATTCAAATTACAAGGATATATTGGAGCTTTATGAATAAAAAGTAAAACAATTATTATTCAACTGTTAGTAAACAAAATAATGCACTTATAAACCTTGTATGCAACTGATAATAAACTGCAATGTCTTTTCTGACAGGCTGAATATCTCAAAATTAGAGAAGGGAACCGGCTAACCCTTTCAGTACCAGGCACCATAGCTGAATGTCCTGGGCCCTCCTCATCAGTCACCTTGCTGGCTCATATCACATGAGCCGCCCTTCTCTAGTAAATAATTAAAACTGTTCTTAGCACCCAAACTGTTCACCCTTCTCCATTAGTATATCAAAACAAAAAATAATGTGGATATGCACTCTCCACGTCAGGTGCTATTGTCATGGACCCACCCAGACCGTTAATCCATACACCATGTAATAACACGACCAGCATGTCGAAATGTGAATTGGTGGGGTTTAATGGCCCACAGCAATGATTCAACTCCAAAAGGAGTTTTTATCAAGCCTCAGGACGTGCATACAAGCATTGGTTATATACCAACTCCTACAACTGTGAACCAATCAATACAAGGGCCAGTAATCCACCCATGTGCAAATAATCATCGCACTATAATTTATCAAGGTGGCTAATATCAGGGAAGTGATCAGCATCAGTGCTGTATTTACTGAGAGGCGGATGCCTAGTGCAGCAAATGAGAAAAATAAAAAAGTACAACTTTTTTTTTTTAAAAGCCGCCCCTTTAAAAAAAAAATGCGCTTGCTGGCAAAGACGGAGGTGAGAGGAGATCGGAAGATCCCCCCTCACCATCACTCTGCCTGTAGGCTGCACGGGGAGCCGAACAAGCAGCACAGAGAAACCTCCTTGCTGCCTGTTCGGCTCCCAGTGCAGTGTGACAGGGAAGTGTCGACAGGTCCCGTGATCGGCGCTCTGACGTCAGACATGCGCCGGGTCACGTGACCTGTCGGCACAACCGCCAGGAAGCCGAACAGGCAGCATGGAGGACACCATGCTGCCTGCCACTAGCCACCAGGGAAAAAGGTAAGTGCTGGGGAGATGGGGGGGATTTGGAAAATATTCGGCAAATTAGAAGGGGAATATTAAATGGCAAATAACACTGGCATATTATTGGCCAAATTGGCTGGGGAATATTAAATGGCATAATAACACTGGCATATTATTGGGCAAATTGGCTGGGGAATATTAATGGCAAATAATAATGGCATTTTATTGGGCAACTTGGCAGGGGCATATTACATGGCAAATACTGGCATATTAATGATCAAATTGGCAGGGGCAGATTAAATGGCAAATAATACTGGCATATTTTTGGGCAAATTGGCTGGGGAATATTAAATGGCAGAATAACACTGGCATATTATTGGGCAAATTGGCTGGGGAATATTAATGGCAAATAATACTGGGATTTTATTGGGCAAATTGGCAGAAGCATATTAAATGGCAAATTATACTGGCATATTATTGGGCAAATTGGCTGGGGAATATTAATGGCAAATAATAATGGCATTTTATTGGGCAACTTGGCAGGGGCATATTACATGGCAAATACTGGCATATTATTGATCAAATTGGCAGGGGCAGATTAAATGGCAAATAATACTGACATATCTTTGGGCAAATTGGCTGGGGAATATTAAATGGCAGAATAACACTGGCATATTATTGGGCAAATTGGCTGGGGAATATTAATGGCAAATAATACTGGCATTTTATTGGGCAAATTGGCAGAAGCATAATAAATGGCAAATTATACTGGCATATTATTGGGCAAATTGGCAGGGGCAGATTAAATGGCAAATTATACTGGCATATTATTGGGCAAATTGGCAGGGGCATATTAAATGGCAAATAATACTGGCATAATATTGGGCAAATTGGCAGGGGCATATTAAATGGAAAATACTGGCATATTAATGGGCAAATTGGCTGTGACTTATTAATGTCAAATCATACTGGCATATTATTGGGCAAATTGGCTGGGGCATATTTATGGCAAATGATACTGGCATATTATTGGGCAAATTGGCTGGGGCATATTAAATGGCAAATAATACTGGCATAATATTGGGCAAATTGGCAGGGGCAGATTAAATGTCAAATACTGGCATATTATTGGGCAAATTGGCTGTGACTTATTAATGGCAAATAATACTGGCATATTATTGGGCAAATTGGCTGGGGCATATTAATGGCAAATTATAGTGGCATATTATTGGGTAAATTGGCTGGGGAATATTAATGGCAAATAATATTGGCAATGTGTATGTAATGGGGTGATGGAGGCATGTAAGTGGGGTGATGGGGCCAGAGGCGGCTCTAGACTTTGTGAGGCCTTAGGCGAAACTCGAACGTGAGCCCCTCACTGACACTCATAATTAAAAATAGATATGGAAGCTATAATAAAAATGAACTGTTTAAATAGCATATTTTAAGACCAGCCTTAAATCCCAGCAATTAGGAATTCACCACTCCTTGTTTTTATTTGTCTTATAATTAGTCTGCAAATATCTATATCAAAAGTGATTGGTATAGCACACGCTTATATGCTCATCCGATACACACACTAGCACACACATACACGCTTATATGCTCATCCGATACACACACTAGCACACACATACACGCTTATATGCTCATCCGATACACACACTAGCACACACATACACTATGTGTGCTTGTGTGTATCTGATCAGCATTTGAGTGTGTATGTGTGTGCTAGTGTGTGCATCTGATCAGCGTATGAGTGTGTATATATGTGTTAGTGTTCACATTTAGGAGACACACACAAACATCACAGCACCACATTTCATCATCCACAGGACTAGCAAATTATTATTACAATAGTCCAATAATGTACGCACAGTGCTATATTTGATCCCAAACAGCTTCCCAGTGCATCTTGTCCCTAAGACTTATCAGTGCCACCTATGTCCTTCATCAACCTATTTGACTGCCTTCTTTGTCTCCAAACTGATTTTGAATTCTGTCTCTGTGCCCAAACATTTTATCAGGGTCATCTATGTGCCTAAACAGTTTGTCAGGGCCATCTATGTGCCTAAACAGTTTGTCAGGGCCATCTATGTGCAAAAACTGTTTATCAGGGCCATCTATGTACCCAAACAGCTCATCGGGGTAATCATTGTCCTCAAATACCCTGTTACTGCCATTGTTCCCAAACCTCTTATTGGTACCATATTTGTGCCTAGACTGTTTATCACTCAAATCAGTGTCCCTAAACAACTAATTATCATTGTCCTTAAACATACCACTGCCATTATGTCCTCAAACAGCTAATCACAAACATAGTCACACTCAATCACAAACCCAGCCACACAAACTTAGACAGGACACACACTCACAGACACACTCCGCAAGCAAACACTCACACACACACACAATAAGCCAGCACACACTTAATCAAACACACTCAGTGAGCACACACTCACTCAGCACACATTCAGCCAGCCCACACTCAGTGACACACTCACTCGGTCAGCACACACACTCACACACTCAGTCAGCCCACACCCTCAGTCAGCCCACACCCTCAGTCAACACACACCCTCACTTACACAATAAGCTAGCACACACTTAATCAAACACACTCAGCCAGCCCACACTCACACAAACACTCACTCACACACTGTCAGCACACACACTCACTCAACACACACCCTCACTTACACACTCAGTCAGCACACACACTCACACACTCAGTCAGCACACACCCTCACTCACACACTCAGTCAGCACACACACTCACACAACTCGGTCAGCACACACACTCAGCCAGCACACACACTCACACACTCAGTCAGCACACACTCTCACTCACACAGTCAGCACACACCCTCACACAACTCGGTCAGCACACAGACACACCAGCAGATTTTTTTAAAACTTTTTTTTATGACCAGCATAACGGGCATCAGAGCAGCGGGACAGTTTTTCTTTTAGATGTCCCTCTCCCTCCCTGCTTAGTTACCTGTCAGGACATGTGCAGGGAGAAGAAGAGGGTCTCTGTGTCCGGTGGTCTCATAGACCACGTTGTGCTGGCGCTTCTGCTGTTGCCGTTTGGGTTACAGTGGGGGCGGAGCAGAACGGTAATCTTCGTGTGCAGGAGAGAAAAAAATACAGAATCGCTGCCTGTGAAGACGGCCCCTTACCTGAAAGTGCCGACGCTGATGGCACGGAGGTTAGTGTGACAGTTGACTTATCGCTGCCTGCTACACACAACACGCAGGCAGTGATCAGCTCCTGTCACCTTACAATGTCAACTACCTACTCCATGGAGTAGGTAGCAGAATGGTGGCAAAACATTATCTGTTAGGTAAGTTAGGCTGCTGCGAGGCCCCCCGAAGTGCGAGGCCTTAGGCAGCCGCCTAACTTGCCTAATTAGAGAGCCGCCTCTGGATGGGGCATGTCCTTGGTGTGCAATGTGGGTTATGGGTCATGTCGTGGGTGTGCATCGTGGGTGGGGGGGTGCCCAAATTTTGTCTGCCAAGGGCAGCACAAAACCAAGATACACCACTGATCAGCGCAGAAACAAAACTTACATGTTTGCATATTATAAAATTACAAACATCTTCATCGTATAATAGTTCACTGGGGGTAAAGGAATGACCGCTCAGAGTGCCTTAAAAATGCATCAATAAACAGTCTCATTCTCTCTAATGACAACATTATAGGATAACATAAAGGCTCTGTGTGAATCTCGTTACTCACTAGCTATCCAGTTCAGGATAAATTGTCTGTATTCTGTGACCCACCGGCAGCATGGTTAGAGACATACGCCTCCATTACTGACTGATACTGACATAGCATGAATCGAGACACGGGCAGCAAGCAGTGGCACTCTGGGTAATAGCTTCTCCCACAGGAGAGTCCATGCAGTCCACAGTAACCAACGATTGTTTCATCTGTTGTTGACCGGGCCACTTTATGTATTTAAATGTTTACGTCTTTCCTCCAAGCTATACATGTTAAGATGCTTTAACCTTTCTTGGTAAGTTGTATCCTTCAACCTATGAACCAGTTAAGTAGCCGTTTTCTGAACTCTCTCCAAAGTACCAGTATCCTTCTGGAGATACGGTCTCCAGTACTGCGTACAATACTCCAAGTGAGGTCTCACCAGTGCTCTGTACAATGGCATGAGCACTTCCCTCTTTCTACTGCTAATACCTCTGCCTATAAAACAAAGCGGGCCAACAGGCAGTACAAAACTTAAAGAACAAATCCTTTAACCCCTTCATGACGCAAGGTGCTTGCGTCCCAAACGACGCAAGCACCAAAACGTCACAAATTGTTCCTGGCCACCGATCACAAGGTGATTGGTAGCCAGGAACACTATGGCAGAGACCCGATCAGGGTCTTAATAGACCCTGTGGGTCCCTGCCAAAATATCGCGAGACCTTCAGATGACAGGTGGGATCCCTCTGCAAGTGCCTGCAGCGGGATCCAAGAACAGCTCATCGCGGGGAGCCGCGATGACCTGTTTAACAAAGGACGTACTATGCCGTCCTAACGACTTTAAGGAAATTAAAATTAGGACGGCATAGTACGTCCTAACGTCACGAAGGGGTTAATAAACAGAGCACTGTAGGTGATATTAACATCTCGATAAGAAGCCAGAGACATTAATGGAAAAATACAAAATAAATAAATCCATGTAGGTCCAGTGCTATTGCAGTGTTAGGATAATGCATGTCGTAGTAATGTATCATCTATTCTAATGCCCATAGTTAGTAAATAGGTCAACTGTATAAATCAACAACATTGCTGATAAAAAAGAAGACATACCATTGTGGCAAAAGGGTCTTCAACACTATGTGCATGAAAAGTTAAAGTAGATATTACCCAGGGTTCCCCTTGCTATCCCTATGCCCTGTCTTGATTATATTGTGGTAAAAATGAATCTACTTGCATTATCAGTGTACATTTCATGTGCGAGAGTTATGTAATTTTCTCCTTTATTTCTGGGGATATAAAGGTTTCCATTCTGTGTGCATTTATATACTTAATCAGAAATAAATGTCACTATTTCATGCCATTACAGTTCCCTAGCATGCATTTCTAGTGCTTTAAGCCTGTGCACATTTCTGTAACAGGAAAAATGTACTGAAAATAGTCTGATTGTGGTAGATGTCCCGTACTGACGGCACTGACATTTTGTATACCAGTTTATCTTCCTGTGTACCTGATGGAAGATGAGATGGATTTAGAATAATTTGACCGTCTATATTTACTCATTTTCAGCAGATTGGGTTATCATAAAAGTCCCAAAAATCATCATCTTCACTGGGTTTTGTTACAGGAGCAGACTTCATTTGTGGCTTTTTAGACTTGGTTCGAAGATTCCGCTTGTCACTCTTTGGTGGCTTGTCACTCTTCGGTGGTGGTTCTGCTACAGGAACATCTCTGCGCAGCCTAGGCTTGGTGGTAAGTGGGATGGAACAAGGTGCTCTGACCAAGCTTTCCAATGTTTTGGTGATGGTCGTTCTCTCCATTAATATTTGAGACCAGATAGCTTCACAAAACAAGAAAGGCAATGCTGAGTGTCATATAGTATTATGGTGAATAAAGAAATGGACTACACAACAGAATGATATAAGTTAGTAAAACTTGGACAACATAAAGATGAACAATGAAGGTTTGTAAAAAAGGAAATCAGAGTGACTGGCATGGGTAAGGTAGACTCACTGTAAATATTGAGGGTGAATACCAACAGGCCACGTGATGTAGATGCTGTGGCGATTGTGCTGATCAGATCTGTCTTGTCATATGCACACTAGTTATTTTCCAGGGCAAATGTTATGTGGCCACACCTACATTTTAAAGTGTACTTCTGTTTGAGATACTGAGGAGCAAAAAGAACAAGAGTTCTCTATCAAAAGCAGCCTAGATCTAGATATTTTGGACTGCCAAGTATAAGGCCCTCTCCCATTCCAATAAACATAGAAACCTAGAATGTGTCGGCAGGTAAGAGCCCTTTTGCCCATCTAGTCTGCCCAATTTCTGACTAATTTAAAATAACTATATACAAAAAAAAATATTATTTCCATAAGTTCCTGGCCTTATGTTATATTTAAGATAGCCTTATGCCTAGTCCGTGAATGCTTAAACTATTTCACTATATTAACCTCTAACACTTTTGCAAGGATAAAGTTAGGTAACAAGAAAGGAAAGCTCATAACTTCATTTTATTTTCTTAAATAATATTCTCAGAATTTTTATAATTGGATCAGGGGTTGAGCATGATAATCTTTGCATGCTCATTCTGCCTGTCTGTGCTACCTAAACAGTATTTATACTGTGAATGTAAAAACATACATTTTTAATAATAATCTAAGGAAGCCCTTCTTATCCTGAGCAAAAAAACAATATATAATAATAATTTGTGGTAGAGTAAATGAGAAAATTACAGCTAAACACAAACACCGCAGAAATGTTAAAACAGAATAACCAAATATTTTCAAAAAAGTCCGGTCACAAGGGGTTAACACAAATGTGTCTTAAATGCGTTTGTACTGTCTCCTATTTATGATATGACCTTGTGACTTGTTATGCAAATTACACGTCGACCATTAGAAATAACTAATTTGAACATGTAACAGGTGGAGTCATAAACAGGAGGCACTACCACAGATACATTTAAAATAGTTTGATTGCAATTATACATACTGTACAGAAAATATTTCATACTATTTTACTCTCTACAGACAAAGTATAAGCAATGATTGAGGATAAAGTGAGATATACTTTTTAAAGCTCATGCCAGTTGAACCTTTGATGGTAACCACAGTACTTCCCTGGATGTTGGAAAGCATCGTTTATGGACAGTCTCACACTGCTAGCACAGTGAGACCCTTGTAGATTGGCTACACTCGTTCTGCCACTGTCGGTGTCTGACAGCATATAGATGGAGCAAAGGAGCTCAGAGTGTCACCTTAAAGATGCATGTCTGGTTTCCTGAGGGCAGGTGGCAAAATTCTAATAGTGAAGCAAAATTTTAAATAGACCGTAGTGCTTTAAGCCATCGTTATCTGATAAGCAAAGTTCTTTGACTTGCCTGGAGGTGTTTGTTTACTTGCCATAGTTAAGATAAGACAGGGAAATAAATTGTACAAAATGTGGCTATATCTGTAGTTATAATACTGTAATATTTGGAAATAGTTAGGAATTATGCGGACACAGAATCTATTTACTTACACATAAAACTATGAGGCTGGAGACCAATTTCTGGACATGTTGAATTCATATTTATATAATTAAGTGACAACAGGAGTTTGACAGGTAAATGTGCAGGAGATCGGTTTAGTGGGTAGAGGAAACACACTGCCCACTGCTTCAACATGGTTGATTGATTGATTGAAGCAGGTGCAATCACTGCTTAATGTTAGATCACAGCATGTATTGATGTTGTCTCGAATAAATAGCATAAGAATAAACTGCTGGGCTGCTACGTTTGCTTTTAGAAGAGATGATGGTACAATTAATTTTTAAACCTTTTAATTCACTTGTGCCTCTAATATGCTAGCAAAGAGAGAAAACTGGACCTGACAGATCTCGATCAGAGGAAAAGGGCATTCCCCGCTCTGATTGGCAGTTCGCATGCTAGACTTCCTACCAGCTCTGCCTCAGCTCTGAGGCAGAGCCGTGAGTACTCCTGTTTGTATCTCTCTAAAGATAGCTCTCGAGCTTACTGTAGAGTAATAAAACTAAACTTTTTTAAACCCTTGCTTCCTTAGTTGAGGCAAGATTTTAAATGTTTGTTTCCTTTAAGAATAAGAATATGGGGCTATGTCCACCAATGATTATATGGGCAGGTATGGGGCATTTTGGAATTCTGATAGTCCTATCCAGTTATTTTTTTCGTCAGATCATCCTAGGAAAGCATAAATGCAATGAGGCAATGTAATTTCAATGTTAGAAATAAAGATTCAAAATCATAGGTATGAATAATTTTATTGCTGTTTATGAGTTGCTTTGTTTCTTGTCTAATGCCTTCCTTAGATATATGTACTGAAAGTTTCTCTCATGCCATCTGCCTGTAAATAATAAAGGAAACTGGTTAGCCTGAGCTTTTTCTCTAAATTCTTTAAAAGGCCTTAGAAGTAAGGAGCTGGCCCACAGAATCGCTACTAATGCTGGACAAGTTTCACAGGTTACAAGAAAATGTTCATATTAACCTAAGCAAGTGATGGTGTTACTGGATGTATGGGTTGTCAGTGTCTGACACAGAAACACATATATAGCTATTAATTTGAATGTTCTAGCTAACCAAACCACACTACTGTTATTGTGCCATTGTTTCTTCTCATCCTCATGTTCCATGGTTCAGATGACTCTCTTTAGCATGCATAGCTGCCAACATTGGCCATATTTCCAAAGACACATATGTGTTTCACATGCCACAGAACAAGCTTAAAAAAAAATGCAACCCAACAGTATCTTACGTCCAAGATTATGCACCTTGGGTATAAAGACCCAAAAGCAGAATATAGAATATTTGTTAGAATCCTAACCTCAACATCTGAGGAAAGGGATTGAGAAGTAATCATTTCAGAGGACCTAAAGGTAGGTAAGCAATGTAATAAAGTAGGGTAGGTAGGCAATGTAATAGAGCAGCAGGAAATGCTAGCAGAATGCTTGGTTGCATAGGGAGAGGTATTAGCAGTAGAAAGAGGGAAGTGCTCATGCCATTGTACAGAGCACTGGTGAGACCTCACTTGGAGTATTGTACGCAGTACTGGAGACCATATATCCAGAGGGATATTAATACTTTGGAGAGAGTTCAGAGAAGGGCTACTAAACTGGTTCATGGGTTGAAGGATAAAACTTACCAGGAAAGGTTAAAGCATCTTAACATGTATAGCTTGGAGGAAAGAAGTAACAGGGGTGATTTGATAGAAATATTTAAATACATAAAGGGAATCAACACAGTAAAGGAAGAGAGTATATTTAAAAGAAGAAAAACTACCACAACTAGAGGACATAGTCTTAAATTAGAGGGGCAACGGTTTAAAAGTAATATCAGGAAGTATTACTTTACTGAGAGGGTAGTGGATGTATGGAATAGCCTTCCAGCGGAGGTGGTAGAGGTAAACACAGTGAAGGAGTTTAAGCATGTGTGGGATAGGCACAAGGCTATCCTAGATATAAGATAGGAAACTGGGGACTAATAAAAGTATTTAGGAAATTGGGTAGACTAGATGGACCGAAATGGTTCTTATCTGCCGACACATTCTATGTTTCTTTGTATGTAGAATGTTTGTACACACAAACATAGTTAACCAGGGTGGAGCTCTCATTGGACAATGGTAGGCAACCTTAGCCACGAAGGTTGCCTACCCTTGTTATAGCATCACTATAAAGCTCCAAACATAATTCCAAATTTTGCCCTAAAGTTAAATCACTAATTGGCTCCCTTTTCCACTTCAGCTGGAAAATTACTTACCTTTTTCATGCATATTAAAGTTAGATAATTATAAAAATTTTGAAAAGCAAAGTATTCCTAATGATAACTATACTGCAATTACATTATCATTTATTTATATAGCGCCAACAATTTACGTAGCACAAGGTACAGAGCATAGAGGGGAACTACATACTAAGTTAGACAAACTAGAACAGATTGGTACATGAGGTAGAGAGCCCTGCCCGCAAGCTTACAATCTAGAGGGAATGGGGTACATAAAACACATAATGGAGTGAAGAGGACAGAGGGAAGGAAGTTGTAGTAACAGTAATGTGGATGGTTGGCGCTAGGTGAGTTTGGCCAAAGATTAATTGTGTGTGTTCTAGCTGGATCAGTTGTAAGCTACCTGATTTTAACAGTGATTAAGGGCAGCGAGAGCTAGGTGGGATTAGACAGAGGTAAACCAATCGGTATGCTATTTGGATGGGTACTGCAATATGTGCATATATATATTACACAGGAGCCTGTACAGAGTAGACATCTGCAGTTTTGTTCCATTAGTTGTACATCTAGGGTTGCCAGGTTACCCATTGGTTTGCTGGACACACATGACTTTGACATGCTCCCGTGCAGAATGTAGATTGTTTGTGTGTCCAAGAGGAACCAATTAAACAATTACAGTTGGATATCAAAGGAACTGCCTTCATTAATTGATTTCTCTCAGAACACATATGAATTATACATTGTGCAGGGCAGGCAGCATGTGAAACTTGTAAGTTTCACAGAGAATTGTGACTGAACATACATATGTATCACTGGAATCAGAAGTAGAAGGAGTTAAGCTCTATTTAGATCATGACCAGAAAATGGTAGCAGTTCAGAAAGTGTGGTTAATGGCAGCTCAGTTGATATGCAAATGTAACTGTTTTTCAATGAAAAATTGCTAATTTGCATATCAAGCTATATGTGATGTCATAAGCAGGAGACTCCACAGACACATTTAAAACATATTTTTTTCTCCTAATTTAGGCATGTGCTTGCAATTTTGCTAACGCAATGTATAGATCATTTTTTTATTCACTACATTTAAAGTAAAAACAATGTTTAGGTGTTCCATTCACTTCATTAGAAGTACCTGAGATGTAAGTCTGACCTCATTTATAAAACAATTCAAGCTATCTTGGTTTGTCAGGTCCAGTAACATTCCCACAGTGTTTCACCTTTATTCTTTTTGCTATGGTCCGTTCTTGTGTCCAAATGTATAATTACGGCCTTAGATCTGCAATGCTGCTTTACACGTTTGCCAACTTCATTGTGCTCTGTAACCCAAATTCTGCACAAACCATGACTTCCCTGATCCAAAACATGAAGTTAAAGGGACTTTGGAACCCTAAACATAGCTCATCCTAAATATAGAGAATGCAAGCTGATGGAAAATAAGGATACAAAAGGAGAAAAATGTGTTTTAAACATTACTGTGGTATCACCCGTTTCTGACATCACTACTGGCTTGATGTGCAAATGAACTACTTTTCAATGGGCAAAATGTAATTTGCATATCAAGCCTCAAGATAATGTCATAAGCAGGAGATAGACACATTTAAAAACATATATGTCTCTTATTTGATGTATTTGCTTGCAATTTTGCTAACATAATGTAAAGATCATTTATCATTTTTTTAAATTCTCTACATTCACAGTATAAGTATTGTTTGTTAATTATTTTACCTGCCACCTGACTATATTATGAGAACATAGTCTGTCTATTATTGCTTATCCATGATCCCTGATCCAGGGTAGAATTAAATCCATTCCTCTGTCCCTCTGCACTGCAGTTCCATCGAGCATCAATGCCCAACTGCTGACATCAGGTTATTATTATCTATATAAATATCTCCAATCCCTAAATCAGGTGGCATTGAACTATTGCAATCTATATATATGTGAGTGTAGTCAGCAACAGACATTCACATTACCCAGCATCATATGTGTTTGTTAGTTTGAACAAGAAACCTTACAAATACTTCATGTTCAGCTTGCTCCATGGTCAAAAGCTGGTAGTTGGGCATTCATATACCTAGATCATCAGTCTTCTTCCCATGCCAGTGATGTGCAGTATATTTATTCACTTTTCCCTTTTCGTTTACATCTGCAGTATAAGAATCTTGGACCAGGCTGCGGCATTGAAGAGATACACCTGTTTGTATATAGAAAAAATAAGAACTTCTTAAAAAGCTTCCTATTTAAAGGTCGACTTCAACATAAAAAAGACCTCACTTTTGTCATGCATATTAAAGTAAATTCATTATAGAAATGTATATTTTTATTACAGTTTGATTATCTGTATTCTGAATTTAATTAATTTAAGTCACAAATATCAGATTTGGAGCTTGTACTGATCCTCTGATTCAGGTCCCAGCATTTGGCTAGAGCCTGAGAGGGAGAGAAAAGCAACATTTTTAAGTGTTTCAAAAAAAAAGTGAAATCCAAAGTATGCCTAACAACTTGGGATGTGTGCATTTATATATCACACAGGAGCCTGTACAGAGTAGACATCTGCAGTTTTTTCCATTAGTTGTGCATCTAGAGTTGCCAGTTCAGCCCTTTGTTTTGCTGGACACAAATCACTTTTATATGCTTTTATGCACACAATAAAGGGGCAAATGACAAAGGAGTCTACAATAAGAAGTAAAAATGTGTGTGGGGGGGGGGGGGGGGGGGAGAGAATACTAATAGATTTTCAGAGATTACATGATGGGACATTGTCTGCTCATTGAATATAGAGATTACAAAAAATGTGCTTTGAATTAACAGATAGATGCGTTTAAAATGTGTCTGTGCTTTCTTCAACTAGTGACATCAGCTTGATATGCAGTTACATATTTCCCATTGAAGCACTTTGTTTGCATATCAAGCCACAAGGTGATAAACCGGAGACAGACATATTTAATACACATTTTTCTCTTAACATTTGCTTGCAAAGCTAGAATAATGTATAGATATTTTTTCTTCATTGTACAAATAATATTAGCATTGACCTGACATTGGTCTCAAGACAATTTTGTACCATTTAGCTTGTATAATTCTATACCTGACTCTGGAACCCCATATCATTGTTTAAATGAGTCATTTTTAAGCATTTCTTCAGCAGATGCTGTAGGGGATTTACAAAGTTCCGTTTGTTTTTAATGTTGGTATAAGATGATCAACTAAATGTAAGTTTTCTCCCATGCCTCATATAAAATACAATTTTTTCCTATATCCAATACACAAGTCTACAATTTAATATATAATGAATAATCTGGACACATATACTGTCAAAATAATTAAATATAGTGTACACCTGTATAGACATTACCATAATGCTATGCAAGTGATATAAAGTATTTGTTTTATTATCATGAGGGGCATAAGGTCCCAATAAAAGGTGAAAATTTGAATTCTGCAAAATGTAATGAATAATAATGTGTCATTATACTATTAGAGTTAGTTTCCATACTCAGACCTGGAAACAGGTTTGATCGAAGGCAGTGTCCGAGTTCATAGTATATACTGTGCGGAGACGTCTCCATCAGATCTGCTTTCAGGATCGGGGTGGGAATGTGATATGCCTTTGAGTGTGATGTAGGTTCATCTGCTTTTCTCAGTGCACATTTCACCTGGAGTTGAGAAGTGGAGGACAATCAGTAAGAAGTTCTGATGTTGACCTCAGTATTGTATTCCACTCATCTCACCTGTTCTTCAGAGATCAGTTGGTCTACCGCAGAAGAACCGTACTTGTGCCTAATGTTACTTGGTATCAAACTGCTTTCTTTAGGTTTCTGCTCAGTGCTTTGTGATCTATTACCCATTAGTGCAACGTTGGTGTAACCAGTTTTCCTGCTCCAAGGACGCTCGTTGTTTTGTTCTACATGGACTCCTTTTACCTTTTCATCTTCAAGATGCCCCTTGTCACATGTCTCCAATAATATATTGGAGGAAATGGGCCTACTGTGGCAGCGTCTGGATTTTGAGTTTTTCAAACCAGCTGACAAACGCTTATAATGTGACTTTCCTGCAAAAAGAAAGAAATACATTATTGGTGTTACCTTGTGATTTGCTGTAGGATGTAAAAAAACATATGGCCTGCTCATATTTCTACATATTGTAAAATGATCATACTTTATTTGATCCTTGGCCTAATCTTATACTTAATTCAAGTTTTCCTTTTTTCAAAAAAAATATATCTTCCTCCAATGTCCATTTCTATGTTTCTGTCACATCCCCACAATTTGTTTCTTTCCTGCAAGCTAGACATGTATAGATTCTTGCACCTTTTTTGATAATTTTTCTAAAATATTGATTCCAACTGAGGTGAGTCCAGTGCTCTATGTAGAGACGTTCTTTTTGCTGCTAATATTATTTCCTACTAGCATTACCACAGGTTTGCAAAATAGATTGATTTACTATCAAAATGATGAGCAGTATATGTTTTGGCATCTTAAAACCACTTGGAACTGTATTGTGGTTCTTAAAGGTGAGCATCATGTCATGTTAAGGAACTCATTCCTATTAGGTGTCAAGCTTGCCAATTCTGATAACAGCTGAGGTTCTGGGAGGTCAACCCCAAATCTGCTGATGTATGTGACCGTGTGGGAAAGGGATGTTATTGAATGGGACATTGTTGTGGGTATTGGAGAAGGCTTTGTTGAATGGGTACATTGCGCCTCTGCATTATGGGCATTGGGAGCATTTTGGGCAATGGGGCTGTATTTTGGCACTTCTGGAGGGATATGGCACTGAAACTGTATTGTGACAATGTTGGAAAGACAAAGCACTGGTAGGGTATTGTGACACTGTGGGTATATGTGATAGTTTTGGGGGAGTACTGGGAGATATTTTGGCAACATGACCATTAAAGGGATTCTATTAGGGGATATGGGTATACTAATAGTGGATTAGTTGGTTGGGGGTGCTGGGAGTATTGTAGCACTGTGATGGGCACTGGAGAGGTATTGTGGCATAGTGCCACTGGAATGGTAATGTAGCACTACTGGAGGGTATTGGCACAATTTTGTGATCTGAGGCACAGTTGCTGTGCCAATTTTTATACTAGGTAAGCCATGACGCCTGATCCTAGTTTTGCTAGGTATTTATAAATGCCCCCCATGTATTTAATTCACACAGTAATATATAAATATATAAAACAAATAGCATATAATAAAATATAGCAATATAATAATATAATTAAACTTATTGTTGTGAGTTTTATTACATAAAACTCCATAATACATTTATACACACACAAAAAAAGAGTAAATGAAGAAGAGAGAGTTACAGAGGTTTTCGGATTCAGTATATGGACTGTAACTTCATTGTTGGAAGATTTGAAAGTTATCATGGTGAGAGATTTCCTATTTTCCATTTTCCTTTGGAGGAATTACAAAGGGTCAAAAGCACAGTTAAGAGTATATGGAGCTGGGCAGAGAGAGGTGACTGCCACTCCTCTCTTCACATTCAAAAGAGACCAAATGAGGGTGTGTTTGGCATGTAGCCAGGAAACTCAGACATCAAACAGCAAATTCTCAGGTATGTCAATGGGTTCAGAGAATAAAATGACAAAAAGAATGACTAGCTCTAATGCATTGCTCTGCAGCTGGGTTAAGGATCATAATTAGCTGGCACCCCTAAAGATAGTAAATTAGACTTGGGTTCTTACATTGTGAAAAGGGAATTGACACAGAAATCTCAAACTTAAGCCAGTAGTAGATTCACATATCAATTGCTTGCAAATCTCCCTTTATTGAGTAGACCCTATAATGCCCCAAACCATATTATAATACCTAGGAAACAATAGAAAATAATTCAATATATTACTAATTTTCTCACATAATTAATCTAAAAGATTTGGTATCTACAATTAATCAACTACAACCTTTGGTGCCAATGACTAAACCTAAGGCCACAGTCCTATTTTATGTCTATAAATAATTAAATCCTGGCACAAGAACGTCAGGGATTAATTTCAGCCTGTCTGCAAACAACAGTGTCCAAAGAGAGTGAGAGAAAGTAGAATCCTTATTTTGCTTCATATATCCTATGACTGGCAACGACTGGAACTGTTGATATTAACAATAGAGATTATGTCACTGAGTAAAATAGCAACATTCTGTCTTCTGTTTATCAATGTCACTTGGAACATTCTCTCACCTGTGCCTTTGACATCCATGGTGGATAATATACAGAAGTCCAGGGCACTCACATTCATAAAGCACACAATCCTTAAGGATTCAATGCCACCATTCTCTGGTTGCTAAGAAATATTTTTGTGTTGCAGTTGTTATGGTGACAACCTCTGACCATAGCTGTGGGAGTTTTGTCCAACCCCTAGATGGCAGTGGTTAATAGTGCTGGAGGGCACAAGGCTGTGAAATACACAAATGTCTGGTGTGTAGTGAAAAGTGGGGATCATTAATGCCAGGCCTGAGGGACATCATTGCTTTTATTACAGTACAGAATTTGTATATACGGTATATATCTCCCACTGCTATATTATATGTTATTATTGCTGTTATTTTTTGCAGTCTTGTGCATAAAGAAATTGCTGTGACAATTAAAATCCAATTGTTAGCCAAATAGCTTTTACCTCTGCACTCTGATGGAGTAGCTGGAGGTAGGAAAGATAGTCTTTATTGCAATCAAAGGAGAGCCAACTGAGGGCAGCACTGTATTTAGTGCGAGGCAAACAAGGCAAGTGCCTAGGGCGGCACTTGCCTTGTATGCCTCTAAGGGGCGGCACAAAATGCAAAAAAAAACACGGATTAGGTCCATCCTCTGTGGCAAAATGCAAAAAAAACACGGATTAGGTCCATCCTGTGTGGCAAAGTGTTAGTGACACAGGACGGACCTAGTCCGTCCTGCACCAAAACGAGCGCTGAAGGCGTTTTTTTTCCCACTTTCAGTGCTCCACCGGTATTGCTACGATGCTTCCATGTGGGAGCATCGTGCAATACGAAAAAAAACTGCCGACTTTCGATCACTCTGGAGAGCTATTAAAATGCCGGTTTTAAAGGTGCAGTGCCTTTAAAACAATCAACGGTGAAAACGAGCATAGGAAGAAAATGTCATCGCATCCTATTTCTCTGCATGTGTTGATGACCTGCCTCGCAAGTCGAGGCAGTCAGCAACACTAAAAAAGCACTAGATCTTGGTCACTGTGTGACCAATATGGCGCTGCCCTTCTATAGGCAAAAGCACAGGAGGCAGGAAGTAGCTGCTTCCTGTGCTCTTCAAGCAGTCACACAATTGCCTCATCACAGAGGCAATCAGTGACTGCCAGGCAGACTGTCAGGCAGTGGGGATTCCCCACTGCCTGGTCAGGTAAATATTAAACTAATATTGATCTGACCACTTTGGATCTGCCTCCCTCTCCTCACATTTTTTTTTAGTGAGATGGACAGAGACAGATCAAAGTAGTAAAAGAAAATTAATACAAATACAATAAAATAATTAAATTACAATAAAAAAAAAATTGAGACCCAATGGCTTTTATAAAAGCTTTTCCGGCGTTTAACCCCTTCCCTGCCATTGATCATGCATAAGCAGTGAACTTGCACATCAGCACATTTTTCGCTGTTTGTGCATTTTTTAGGTGTTAATTTTTTTGTGCTGTCATTTATTACAGTACTACAAAGGCTCTTCTAAGAGCTATTAACCCCTTCCTTGCTGTAGATCACTGCTTACGCAATGATATTGATGCCAAAGCAATTTTTATCGGTTTGCATTTTTTTCTACTCCCGCTAGGGGGTTACATGTAAAGTAAAAATATATATATATTTTAAAGCTGTCTGAGCGCATGTATATCGATCAGTAACAGCAAATTAGTGGCAAAGGCAGTTTGGTGATTGCTCAAATGGATTTAGTACAGATATCAGTGCTACAATGTCACTATTGCTAATTTAAAAAAAAAAAAAAAAAGTTTTTGAAATAGCAATGCACTACTTATAGTTCTGGCCTGGTAACATAAATAAAAAAGCACAAAAACATAAAACATGGGCTATTTCTGAACTCAGGACAAGTTTAGCAGTGTTTTTTGTTGTCTCTTGTAGATGAGTATAAGATTTTTCAAATAAAATTGGCTTCCCGTGCTGTGTGACGGGGAAGTGCCGATAGGTCACTTGACCCAGTGCTCTGACGTCACAGATCACTCGACCTCTCTGTACACACCCATGGGAGACAAACTGGCAGCGTGCAGGACACCATGCTGCCTGCCACCAGGAACAAGGTTAAGTCCTGAGGAGATGCAGGCATGTATTGGGGTTAATAAGGGCATGCATTGGGGTTTATGGGGGCATGTATTGGGGGTGTTGGAGACATGTATTGGGGGTGATGGGGACATGTATTGGGGGTGATGGGGACATGTAATGGGGGTGATGGGGGCATGTATTTGGGGTGATGGGGGTATGTATTTGTGTAATGGAGCATGTGATGGGGACATGTTATGGGGGCATGTAATGGAAGTGATGGGGTATTTAATGTGTGTGCATGTGGGTGATGGGGCATGTAATGGGGTAATGGGTCATGTTGTGGGTGGGGGGTGCCCAAATTTAGACACACCACTGACTGAGGGTGGTAAAAGCCCCTTCAAGTCAAGTCTGATTTGCTTATTCCACACTTCAGTAATTATACAATTCCAACCAGTTAGCTAAACATTAATCATAAAAGTAATATATTGCCCAGGTGGTGTTGAAAGCATTAGGTCATTTTATCAAGTCATGCTGATTCTGCATGATCTGACCACAAGTTTTATTACTTTGTTATTCTGCTATTTTATTAGAGTTCAATGAACACATATTAACCCCTTAGTGACAAGACCTTTTGACCTTGACCTTGTTTTGACATTTCTGGGGTGTTTGTGTTTAGCTGTAACTTTCTTCTTTCTCACATACTGTACCCACACCATTATATGTTGTTTTTATCGCCATAATAAGGGCTTTCATTAGATACCATTATGTTCATCATCTCTTATAACTTACTACAAAAAAGTCATAAAATAGAATGAAAAAATAAAAAAACACTTGTTCTAACTTTGACCTAAAAGATAATTTACACAAATACAATTGTTAAAAAAGACCCCATCTAAATAGTTTCTACATTTTGTCCCGAGTTCAGAAATATGCTTGTTTCCATGTTGTTTTGCAGTTTTTTGTGAGTTATAGGGCAAAAAACAAAAATAGTGTTTTTTTTTCTACAGTGACCTTTTGACCCCAACCCGAACCTTAAATTTAACCCTAACTCTAACCCTTATGCTAACCCTTAATTTATTCTGATTTTAATTTAAATGTAACCTTATCCCTAATGCTAACCCTAATTTAATTGTAACCCTAACCATTATTCTAATCCTAACTCTAGGATTTAGCTAATTAAATCTTTTTTTTTCATTGCAATGTTGATGACCGCCTCCAGGGGAAGTCTAGCAACAGCATCAGATTGATGCTAGATGCTCTCCAATATGGTGCCCACCGTGGAGCGATCATGGGTGCCCTAGATTAAAACATTCAGTGCTTCTTAATGCCTTGACATCAAAGTATTAGAGCAGCCCCGCCAAAACCTTTTTCGCGATCGTTGATCGCAAAAATCTCTCGTTCCACCGAAGGACATGCCAGAGACGTCCTTTGTCGTGAAGGGGTTAAAGGAACACTAAACGTTACTTTTCACTTGTGCCTTTAACATAGAAGCACAAGTGAAATGTAAGTGGTTCCTATTGTGAGGATGAACTGGCATGTACTTTTGAGAATACACACCAGTTTATCTTCTGACCGGTGACCAGCTCTCTCTGCCCCCGCTCTGATTGGCTGTGCGCATGCTGACAACCAGGAACTGCTGTGTCTCGCATGTGAGACACAGCAGATAGTAAATACATGTGTATCTATTAAGTGCGGGACATGTTTTGTTTAACTCTTGCTTCCTTGAAGGAAGCAAGGGTTAAACAAGTTGCAATGTTCCTTTAAATTAGTACATGTGATTTCAGTCATTGCTGATCGATGTCTTTTCCTATAAGTATCTTCATATTTGTCATTAATGATTATGGGATGTTTATGATCTTGTCCTGTTTAATCTATTTAGGCTATACCTAAGTCCAGTGCTCACTGGATGTGTTCAGCACTGTCAGCAAATGTGAAAGTAATCATTTTATTATTTTAACCAGAATTAGATTTTTTTACCAAAGCATTTATCTTTGATTTCTTGAGTTTTTTTCACATGGATTCAGTGGTGTATCTTGGTTTTGTGCTGCCCTAGGCAGACAAATTTTAGGAACCCCCTCTACCCACGATGCACACCTACGACATGACCCATAACCCACGTTGCACACCAAGGACATGCCCCATCACCCCATTTGCATGCCTCTATCACCCCATTACATACACATTGCCAATATTATTTGCCCATAATATTCCCCAGCTAATTTGCCCAATAATATGCAAGTATTATTTGCCATTAATAAGTCACAGCCAATTTCCCCAATAATATGCCAGTATTTGCCATTTAATCAGCCTCTGCCAATTTGCCCAATATTATGCCAGTATAATTTGCCATTAATATTCCCCAGCCAATTTGCCCAATAATATGCCAGTGTTATTCTGCCATTTACCGGTAATATGCCCCAGCCAATTTGCCCAATATTAAGCCAGTATTATTTGCCATTTAATATGCCCCTGCCAATTTGCCCAATAATATGTTAGTGTTAATTGTCATTAATAAGCTCCAGCCAATTTGCCCAATAATATGCCAGTGTTATTTACCTTTTAATATGCCCCTGCTAATTTGCCCAATAATATGCCAGTGTTATTTGCCATGTTATATTCCGCAGCCAATTTGCCCAATAATATGCCAGTGTTATTTGCCATTTAATATGCCCCTTACAATTTGCCCAACAATATGCCAGTGTTATTTGCCATTTAATATGCCCCTGCTAATTTGCCCAATAAAATGCCAGTGTTATTTGCCATTTTATATCCCACAGCCAATTTGGCCAATAATATGCCAGTGTTATTTGTCATTTAATATGCCCCAGCCAATTTGCCCAATTATATGCCAGTGTTATTTGCCATTTAATATGCCCCTTACAATTTGCCCAATAATATGCCAGTGCGATTTGCCATTTAATATGCCCCTGCCAATTTGCCCAATAATATGCCAGTGCGATTTGCCATTTAATATGCCCCTGCCACTTTGCACAATAATATGCCAGTGTTATTTGCCATTTAATATGCTCCTGCCAATTTGCCCAATAAAATGCCAGTGTTATTTGCCTTTTAATGTGCCCCTGCCAATTTGCCCAATAATATGTCAGTGTGATTTGCCATTTAATGTGCCCAGCTAATTTGCCCAGTAATATGCCAGTGTGATTTGCCATTTAATGTGCCCAGCTAATTTGCCCAGTAATATGCCAGTGTGATTTGCCATTTAATGTGCCCAGCTAATTTGCCCAGTAATATGCCAGTGTGATTTGCCATTTAATGTGCCCAGCTAATTTGCCCAGTAATATGCCAGTGTGATTTGCCATTTAATGTGCCCAGCTAATTTGCCCAGTAATATGCCAGTGTGATTTGCCATTTAAAGTGCCCCTGCTAATGGCCAAATCCCCCCATTTCCCCATCACTTACCTTTCCCTGGTGGCTAGTGGCAGGCAGCATGGAGTCCTCTTAGGCTCCCCGGCGGTTGTGCCGACAGGAAGTGCCAACCGTCACGTGACGGTCGGCACTTCCGTGTCAGACTGCACGGGGAGCCGAACAGGCAGCACGGAGGTTTCTCTGTGCTGCCTGTTCGGCTCCCCGTGCAACCTGGCAGGCAGAGCGATGGTGAGGGGGGATCTTCTGATCCCCTCTCACCTCCGTCTCTGCCTGCAAGCGCGGTGGGGTTTTTTTTTTTTTTAAAGGGCCGGATTTTTTTTTTTTTTCAGTGCTGGGGGGCGCTGCCGCCCCCCAAAATTTGCCGCCCTAGGCATCTGCCTAGGATGCCTCGCGGTAAATACAGCACTGCATGGAATGATCACTATTCTGAAACGAGTCTCTTACCATACATCCTTAGAGAATAGAAATGGACATAATGAATTCACTACATCATTTATGCCCAACTGGTCCTCAAAAAATTTTCTGCCCCCTTATCCTGGATAACGTTCGGTTTATAGAATAGCAATAGGAATACATGTATTCCATAAGCCGACAGCCTATAAACCGAACGTTCGGTTTATAGGCTGTCGGCATTTAACTATACGGAGACAAAGTCTCCATTCATAATTTTATGAATGGAGACTCTGTCTCCGTATAGTTAAATGCTATTGTATTCTATAAACCGACTCTATTTCGGCTTATAGAATACAATAGTACTACGAATGGACAAATGAACGAATGATTTTCGTTTATTAACCATTCGTTCATTCGGCTTTCGTTAGCTTAGCATTTTCGTTCTTCGTTTTTCGGACGAATGGGCGAAAATGCTATTTTCGGACGAAAATGCATTCGTCCGAAAACGAATGCACATGTCTAGTCTGTACACTCTTTTTTTGTTCTGTTTACTTACCTACTTGTACTGAAAATGAATGCCCTTTATAGTTGATCTTTGTAAACAATTCTCTCTCTGCTAACATACCATACCTTTTCTCACCTAAGCTTCCTCCACATGAAACAGTTTTTTACTGGATCCATTAAAATGTGTTTATTATATGTTTTATTTAAGTGGCATACAGAAGTAGGATGCAGTTAATAACACATAGTAGTAGCTAATCATTTCCAGATTATTTCAGCCAAAGGTCACTTTTGTTAACTTTGATTAACCTGTTGCTATGTCTTCTAACTTTGGACTTTTTCGGAATTTAATTATGTCTGTACTATTTGCTGCTTTGGTAGTGTAAAAATACTACTTTTATATTCTGACATCACCACAGAAGCATTCATAGAAACATAGAATGTTTCGGAAGATAAGGACCATTCGGCCCATCTATTTGCCCAATTTTCTAAATACTTTTATTAGTCCCCAGTTCCCTATCTTATATCTAGGATAGCCTTGTGCCTATCCCACGCATGCTTAAAATCCTTGACTGTGTTTAACTCTACCACTTCTGCTGCAAGGCTATTCCATACATCCACTACCCTCTCAGAAAAGTAATACTTCCTGATATTATAGGGATGAAGAGGGGTGACAACTGTTAAAGAGTGTCATCTGATGCACCCGTGCCCCCCCCTCCCCCCATAGATGCAGGGTAAGTGATGTGATACTTCCATTTGCACCTCTTTTTGTAGTGTGAGGCCTTTTTTGAGATGCCCAGGACTTAGCCAATGGGTGGAGGGAGTGTCCAAAGGCTGGGGAAGTGCTGCCCTGGGTGCCTAGAAAGTTAGGCACTCTGCACACCCCTCATCGGTATGTACGGTGATATTAAAAAGACAGACAAAAGTCACCACACTAGCTGGTAAGAGTAAAGCAATTATGTCTTCCAAGACGAACCAATGACTGGAGCTGTTTATAGTCTGTAACAGATGCTTGCTGATGTGGGTGCAGATGATGTAGCACATCCCAGCAGAAATGGATTATAAAGTGTCTGGTGGATTACATTTTTATTAACTGCAGAGTTATTCCTCCTTGAGAGCTACAATGATTGTCTGTCGTCTCCTTCACATATCTCCAATAGTTCAGTAGACTGAATGAACTCAATACCTAGGCAAATTTTACATTCAAGGACACCAGTGTTTAAACATCCATAGAACATCATTAAACTATCAGACACAAAGTCCAATATATGTCCACCATGGACAATGTTAATACCTATCCATGTAATGTCATGTGATGTTTTTATTTGTCCATTTCTTTGTAACTGCACTGTCAGACTACCTTCATTTTGATCCACACAGACACTGAAAAACAAACTACGATTGCGGCTATTGCTTGGATAGTCAGCCTCTTGTTGCTCTGGGTATTACATTTTTTTTTAATTCTTATTGTTTGATTACTGTTCATAAATTGAAATACTTCTTTCTTGTAATTTATGAGAAATTGACCTTAAAAAAATGTTATGTAAAATATTTACCTGTGCAAACTTTAGAAAGCATATTTTGGAATATCCATTGTTAAATTTCATAACTTTTTATTGGCTCTATACGTTCAATATGTTTCAAAAACATGCTTTATCGCCCTCTTAAAAAGGATTATATTATCAACAATTCTTTTTTAAAGAAATACATAAAACTGTCCTGCAAATAAAAGGATCCTGAGCCAGCAGTCCACTATAGAAGGCTGTCATCAAGAAAACCCATTACCTTATCAATTGAAGCAAAGGATTATGTGTATATTGCCCAACTAGAAAAGATACCCTTTACCCCCCATTTCCTGATTAGACTATTTAGCAGCTATATTATCCATACATATGAATTTGCTGCAAATACCACTGGCAACTATGTCACCTTCCAATCTTGTGTACAATATTTTTTTTAACTTTTCTGACTCTTCCATTGTGAGACTTTATACTCTGGTTTGGCTCGATGGAACCATTCAAACCAGGAGCCGTCGTAGATGGCTGTATCTTCCTTGCCCAGGATAAAGGATGCAAGTGCTAGTTGACAGGCAGTGACACCACGGCGACATGTAACAGTCAGAGGTTTACTGAGGTCTATGCCTTTGTCCTTGAAGAGTTGCAGGATCTCATCTGGGGACTTCTCATATCCTTCATCTGTCAGGAATTTGGTGAAAGGTAGGTTCAAAGAGTGTGCAATGTGACCTGGGTCGATACCTAAGGGGAAAAAAGCACAAGGTTAGGCACCAAATAGGAGCAACAGGTTTGGGAATCAAACTTAAAATGTTTCAAATATTGAGGAGGTCTAATTTATGTTCCACTACTGGTACCAACATAGCCACAAGACTAACATGGGTGCTGGAGGCCTGTGCAGCAGCAAGTGGGCAACACTTCCCCACCTTACCTCAAGCCTAACATAAGCTCTGCAAGTAGGCAGCGCCTCTACAGCAAGGGAAATAAGAAAGCACAGGTATACAACAGCTGAAAGTGATCCAAAAATAAGTCTCCTCTGCCACGAACGGGAACAGATGAACAAATAGACAAGCTGGTTTTTTAAAAAGTATTGCTCACAGCTCCTGTGCCATTGAACTCAGATGAAGTCCTTAGGTGACGAAACGTGCAGGTTCTATCCTGTTGAACTTTGGCACTTCCCAGCCTCTATACTTACTTATTAGCAAATCAAAAGTGAACTGCTTCATCTATCCTCCGACGGAACTCCAAGCCGGCTTGTCTATTTGATCATTTGTTCGTGGCCGTGGAGACTTTTCAGATCTTTTCAGACCTGTTTGTCCATATTACTTTCATCATTAAATATTTGGGAATGTACTTTGATGCATGTAGTTTCCTTTCATGATGCTTGTTTAGCTCAGTTTATTCTAATGGAGCCTTCCTTGTCATTTTATTATACGTATTATTTTTCACACATATTTGTTGTACTTATTACTACACTACTGGTTGTTTTATATTTTATTTTTCAGCTTTTCCAATATTTATTATATTTCCTTTACACTGTATTTATATAAGTATTTTGTTTGCTTTATCACATTTTGGTACTTTATACTGTTAACCTTGCGCGGGGTTTACACCTTTTGTTCTCTGCACTGACTAGTTTGTGTGCTAGTTTCAACCCCTGCTGCAGGGTGAATTTACTCTTTTGGCCACCTCTTTTTTCTCATCCGGCTATCCAAGTTTTGACCAGTTTTGTTGCGAACATTATACAAACCTCCTGATGGATTAAACATACAACTTTTTAAGATAGTACCTAAGTAACGATATTTGTATGTACATAGTATTTATGTGTTCTATAAAAAAAAAACACAATTTTTTCATGTTTTCAATGATTTCACTTTTGCTAAATAGTATGCTATATGTGTATGCTCTTGATTTAATTTTGGGGGTTTACAAATTTACTTCCAATACACAATCTTTAATCAGAATCCTATTAAAGGTGTTTGTGGCTGATGGTTTTAAAATGTCACATTGACAACTATTAATATCGGGCATCACTGAGTCACGTGGATTATTAATATTGTGTGTCATTGAGCCCTGTTCTGAGAGACCTATATATATATATATATATATATATATATATATATATATATATATATATATATATATATAGTAGTTTATATATAACTTTTTTTGTGAGAGAAAGAGTTGGTGGAGATGGCACTTATGATGTTTCTACTTGCCTTATAATGTATTAAGCACCTGCCAGTATTATACCATCTTGATGACAACTAGTAGTATATAATTTTAGAATACCCTTCACTGCCACTGCCGTAACCAACCACCAGTTGTGCCAACAAAGTTTGTGAACTTTGATACTTTATGAACCTTGTTTGTACAGCACAATAGTCTGTACTTAAAATATGCCTTGTAATTGAAGTAACCAGTAAAGCGCATATTGTAAAGTTTGTTTCAGTTTTAACAAGGTAATAAAAGGCATATCTTCTCAACGCAATTATGTTTAACAGACAGCGAGAGACAATTTCATGCAATGCCATGAGTTAGGACGAGTTTGTCAAACCAGATTATGCATTTTCAAAAGTAGTTTAGTTAGGATTTTTCTTCAAAAGTTTGTTACTGTATACTTTGTTACACAATTTTTGTGTATCCATTATATAGGACCACCTAATATACTTCCATTTTATAAATAAATAAGAGAACTTTTGGAGAAAGGAAGACGACATCCTACCTTGAAGAGTTACTTTACAGTGTGGGTTCTGCAACACCACAGCATTGCAAACCAGAAAATGCCTGGGTTCCAATAGATACCCCCAGTGTCCAAGAGCTTCCTGTTTACAAGTCAAACTACCACATATACTGCAATGCTGCATATGTTGTTTTGTGAAGAAATGGGCTCAGCCATTAAGATCTGTTTACCCCCATATACTGCAAGAATGAATAAATGACTTGTACCTTTATATGCATGAACAGTATTTAGGTGGTAGGCATTATTTGTATTGACATAAGAAAGCGACACACACATTGGAAAATGACCCCCTTCTATGGTATTATCACAAACCCAGTATTCCCACTAAAAATTTAAATCTGATATGGGAACAAGGACCGAGAATAGGCAGCCCAATACCTTTATCCTACTAGTCAAGCTGGGGGACTGGGAGGTGCTTGGGGGACATGGACAATCTGCCCATACTGTAATTAGTCTAAAGCTTTGACACTGTGATTGGCTGTTGTAGTGATCAGATGTGATGGAGGGGGGATCCGAAGAAGACACAGCTGGAGTGCCCCATACGCATATCTGTTGTAGCATGATCGCGATATGCCAGTGGGCATACAGTGATTGGAACAGAAAGTGGTGCAGAGCAAAGTTTCTAGCTGAGATGAAAATGGGGCAGTTGTTGGAGTCTCGAGTATAAAAGCAATTAATCCTTTTTGCAAGTTGCAGCAGTTTGGTGTAAGTGCACTTCAAAAAGCCTTTTAGGTGCATTTCTGAACCTGTATTGTTTTGCAGATTGTCTGCTTACTAAGTAACTTTAGCATTATACATTGATGCATTTGGTAATAGCACTACTATCAGCTTGTGCACCACATTTTTACACAACCCTCACTGTTCCCATTCTCTGACCCTTTACCCACCTTCTCCTGGTTCGGGCTCTGTGCCAATGTACCGTCCCTCCGAGCGTGAATCCACCAGCTGGAACTGTTTGTTGGTTAAGTTCTTCTCAATGTCTTCAAAGTTTTTCACCAATGAAGAGTTCAGTACGGCATGGAAAATCTCTGGTTTCACCTCTGTTTTCTCTGAAGTTACAGGAAATCCCTCTTTCAGCCAGTTCCTGAGCCCACCATTCAGAACAGACACTTTACTGTGACCAAACACCCTAAACATCCACCAGACCCTCGGAGCATAGTACATTCCTAAGTTATCTGCATCGTATACCACAACATGGCTATTGTTATTGATGCCAAGGTTGCCCACATATTTGGCAAAGCTGGATTCTTTGGGCAGCATTGTTTCAAAACTAGAAGCCTGATCTTTGCATTCATCGATATCAAAGTATACCGCCCCTGGGATATGCTGCTCTTCAAACTCTTTACGTCCATCTCGGATCGGTGGAAAGTAAAACGATGCGTCTAGTACCCTCAGGGCTGGCCCTAGGTGTTGACTTTTCAAGGCTTGTGATAGCCATTCGATAGAGACCAAAGCCCTGGAGAGCTGCTGATGTGTCATATTCACTGTGACTGTGGAGAAAGCAATGAACTGTGTTTGAAAAAGCACAGCGTATAAAAGAGGCAGATCATGTAGCTGGCAAAAACAATTCTCACTGTTTTCCTTTAGGGGCTGAACCAGACGTCCTTGTTTGACTCTTAAATGTTAACCCCTGAACATGCTGAAATAGCATGACAGTAATGCTTGCAATGTGTGCTTCGGGACTTAGCTAATTTATTATTGCTGAATTCTTTTGAATGCTAATATTTACTATTTCTAGGGTTTTTCTTGGAATCTACTATTTTTGCTGTGAAATATGTTTTTTTTTTCATATTTTCCATCAGTCTTCCACCCTGTAAGTTAATGTAAATGACCACTCTGACATGACAGTTACCTACCATTTTTATGTACAATAAAGTCCAATAATTACAAAATGTATTTTTCCTGATAGGAACAAATGCAATATTTGAAGTTTTCTAAATGATACCTATGTGAGAGTAAAGTGACAAGCGCTATAAAATGTATAAAGTGTAGCAAAACACTAGTGCTTTCCCTCCAGAGGGCACAGGTAGAAAAAGTGATAAAGTGTTGCGCAAGGTGAAATATATTATCAGCGATTGATGTAATAATCCGGATATATAAGAGAAAAATATAAAAAAAAAAATAATGTGCAGTATTGTCGATAAGTGGTACCAATGAATATTTCCCCCTTTGGAGATATAGTCACAATGTCTAGAGCCTAAAAGACCGGCTCTAGGTGTATAGAACGATGGACTCTAAGTCCTATGATCCCCAAGGGTAAGGTACTCGTTCATCAAGGGAGTCACGGTGATGTATGTAGAAATACAAGCAGAGGGATACAGTTGTAGTATTAAAACACAAATAAACTTTAATCTCCCCCCGGAGTATAGAATCTTACATAAAAAACAGCAGAAAACAGCATCAAATATAAAAGGCAATAAAAGACGAAATCGGAAGCAAATTCACCAGGCTGGTCCGTTTTAGCAGAGTTACTTGCAGTGGCAGGGTAATCCAAAGCCAGTGTTCCACAATCGGTAAACAGCAGTCTCGCGTAGTGAGAAAGCAAAAGACTTCCGGGATAGGCAGCTCACGTGGGACGTCACAAATCTCACGACGCGTTTCGCCCTATCAGGGCTTTTTCAGAGCAGTGACGTCCAGACGGGAGATCTCAGCATATAAAGGCAGTTCCAAATTCAGTTGCCGTGGAAACGGCTGGGTGACACCCACTTATGCAAAGCGGTGTCTCCGTGTTAGGAATGAAAAAGAGAACAAAAACATAGAGGCATTATATCGGTGAGCGAACCTAGCGCTCATTAACACATTATACCTTACCAATTTACACCAATGTCCTCTGGGGGATGATTTAATTACCAAAATAAGCATATAAGAAAAAGAAAAGGGAATATTTATTATATAAATCAATAAAGGGCTTAAAGCACCTTACCCTTGGGGATCATAGGACTTAGAGTCCATCGTTCTATACACCTAGAGCCGGTCTTTTAGGCTCTAGACATTGTGAGTATATCTCCAAAGGGGGAAATATTCATTGGTACCACTTATCGACAATACTGCACATTATTTTTATATTTTTCTCTTACATATATCCGGATTATTACATCAATCGCTGATAAGTATCTTTTATATATGTCACCTTGCACAACACTTTATCACTTTTTCACTTTAAATGATAACTATATTTGCAATGTAAAGGTATTTTTCCATCAGGTGTACACCTACGGTTTCCAAGTTAGACAATTTTTTTAAACTAGATACATATAACTTGTACATGCTCCCCTTCAGAATGAAGAATTAAGACTTTTGTGACAAAGGACATATCAAGCATTTTTCTTAGTTAATGATAGTTTTATAAGGGTTATATTAAAAATGTAAAAATAATATTAATATATATATGTATATGCACAAAAATAAAAGATTCTCCTGTAGAGGACCAGTGACAAGTTAGGACTGTCAGGAATTCTCTAGGGACATTTTATTTAAAAAAAAAAAATAATAATAATAAAAAAAAATGCTAACAGAGCCAGTGCTTTGCATGGCCACCCAGCAGTAGATAGTGACCCGTTGCAGCTGGGTATATCAATCATGCAGCATTCTGCTGTAGAAATTTCCAATTATACTAAGTTAGCTATTGACTGGCTAAGCATGATTGGAAATGTATGTATATGGGGGGGGGGGGGATATCACGTTGCTGAAAATATATTGGGGTGTTGCTTGTCCATAACACAAAAATGTATACGGGGGGGGACACACTATTGCAAATGGGGGGGGGGGGGGGTGTTGGAAATTGCAATGCGCAGCCTGTACTTATTACCTTGCAACTTTCAAAATAAGCAAAAAAACGTAAAAACATAGGGTACTCCCAAACTAAGGACAAATATTTTAATCTATTTTGGAAGTTTTTCATTAGCTATTGTAGATGATGTTCCACCATATTTGATAATTTTTTATAAGAAATTACACGGTACAGTACAAATAATGGCATCTAAAGAAAGCCCTTCTTATCCTTAAAAATTAATATCTAACTTGTGTGGGCACAGTGAATGAGAGAGAGGAAAATTACAGCTAAACACAAACACTGCAGAAATGTTAAAAAAGCCATTGTCCAGCACAGTAAAAAAAAATGGCAAACAGCCTTTTTCTTTGCAAGATAATTCTCACATGTGCTGTCTATGACTGGTTTGTTTATTTTATTGTTATACAAATATGTTAACTCTACAATTATAACACAAGCTATTTCAGGAAATAATATTAAAACATAATACAAAACTGGCAAACAATCTGGTTATGAAGGGTTAATCAGATAGGGGATACCATAGGAACAACATTGATGAATGCATTGATTTGCATTTAAAAGTTATAGGTGCCCCTAAAAAAAAAGGAAAATCATACAACTTGGAAGTACTAGTAAGGTCTATTCAGCTTAATAGCAGGACACAGTAGTTATTCAAGTGTACTTGCGAGGAATGGCTGATTAGGGTTCAAGTATAAAAACAGGGAATACATACCTAAGGTGTAGTATATAGCTCTCATCACTAGAGTTGAGCGGACACCTGGAAAAAATGTCCGGGTCCGTGCTCGAACTTGACCCCGAACCCCATTGAAGTCAATGGGGACACAGACTTTTGGCCACTAAAAGGAATTAAAATGTGGTTAAGAGTAGGACAAGTGCCCTGCAAGCAAATGTGGATAGGGAAATAACTTATAATAACATAAAATACATACAAATTACAAATACAGCTGAGCCATAAAATAGCACTAGATGGAATCTTTTAGCTTTGGAAGAACATACATCTAAATCTAAAGCAAGGCTGCCAGGAGGATCAACAGAATTATCTATTTGAGAGAGGGTTGGAGTGCAGGGTATTCTCTTTTAGTTTATACTAAGTGACCCATAGGTTGAGGAGGCGGTGACCGTGGAGGTGTAGGTGGAAGCGGCGCTGGAGGAGGAGGAGGTAGCCAGAATTTTTCAAAGTGCGCTGAAAGCACAGTATTTGACGGTTCTATTTGACTCTCAGATATGAAGTGCACCGCAAGACGCAAATGTAGTATTTAGCACCCAAAACTATTAGCATTTTTCAAAGTGCACTGTAAGCACAGTGTTTGACGGTTCTATTTGACTCTCAGATGTAATACATGTAATGTCAATTGACCTATTCGTATGAATGGGGACTCTATTTCGGTTTATAGAATAGCAATAGCATTACATGTCTTTCGGTTTATAGACTTTCGGTTTATAGCCGAACCTCGAACTCCGGACACCGTAATGTTCGGTACGAACCCGAACAGTGCGGTTCATGTTCGCTCAACACTACTCATCACACAACTGTACTACCCTACACAACATTAACTTGTGTTGGCCGCAAATCCCATTATGTTATGCACACAACATTGTTAGTTAATTTTCATGGTAATAGTTGGTAACTGTTGGAGTGGGGCTACAGCAAAAATACTAAAGGCTTTATTCATGACAGAGAAAATTGCAGGAAAGTGAGATGGCACTTTGAAACTTAAGTCCAAATTAACGTATTTATCGGTGTATAAAAGGCACTTTTTCTCCCTGAAAATAGGGGGCAAATGATGTGTGCGTGTTATACGCCGATCGGTGGCTGAAAAAATAAAAAAAATCTAAAACTTACCTCGTTCCTGCTCTGTCCCCCGGTGCTCTGAAGGTGCGTGGCTGTGAGGGAAGCGTTGTGAGCTCCCCTCCAGCCGCGCGGTCAACAAAGTGTTTTTTTTTTAAACAAACGTTATTGTTCCGCGCGGCTAGAGGGAAGCTCACAACGCTTCCCTCACAGCCACGGACCTTCAGAGCACCGGGAGACGGAGCAGGAACGAGGGAGGTACTGGGGTCTGGGGAAGGGGGGGAGGAGGGTGGCATAACGAGCATACTAAGGGGCAATATCCTGGCATATTAAATGGCATATTGGGGGCAATATCCTGGCATATTAAAATGGCATATTGGGGGGCAATATCCTGGCATATTGGGGGCAATATCCTGGCATATTAAATGGCATATTGGGGGAAAAATCCTGGCATATTAAATGGCATATTGGGGGCAATATCCTGGCATATTAAATGGCATATTCGGGGCAATATCCTGTCATATTAAAATGGCATATTGGGCTTCAAAGTTCTTTATTTGAAATTTAAGTTTTTTTTCCTGAAATTTCCTTCTTAAAATGAGGTGCGTGTTATACGCCGATAAATACGGTAGCTGCATAATATGAGCATTTTTCTAATTCAAATATTTTGGCCTTAAAGGGACAGTCTAGTCCCCAAATGAAACAGGACTTAATTGTTTGGTGACAGTTGTCATATTACTTGCCAAGGTAATACAGCAAGGAAAAAGTTGGCACTCACAGGTACACCGGTCAACTTATTTAACCACCAAAACACCACTTTTTGTTCCTGGCCACCAATCACAAGGTGATCTGTAGCCAGGAGCACAATGGCTGAGACCCAATCATGGTTTTAAAAAATCCAAAAAATTGCGGGACCACCTGACGTCAAGGAACGATTTGGTCAAATGTAACCAGTGCTTGCTTTGAGCATCGGCTACATTTTCCCTGTCGGATTGAGTCCACTCAAAGACCCTGCATCCGAGCACATCTCATCACAGGGAGCCATGCTGTTAAATGCAGGAAGTTCTATGCCGTCCTAGTGTCTTTTGGGACCAAAAAAATATGACTGAATAGAACATCCTAGCGTCAGGAAGGGGTTAATCCAAAGAAGGTGCATAACACGGAAACAACAAAATTGTGGGCCACGGGTAGGTAAATATGGACACTTCACGTGTTTGTCATGCTAAGACGCTTAATAATAAGTGTGAGTTGGAGTGAACAAATATACAATAAAATAAGAAAACTGAGCCAATCCCCATGTTAATTAAAGTACAATTGTGGGTTGTGACCAATCTAATGTTGCACGTGATAAATACAAAAGAAATGTATTATTTCATTTTAATCATCAATAAAAATAAATGAAATATAACAAGTAACCACTATAATAAGTATAATAAATGTGCTAGATATGGTGTATTAATGAGAAACATACATGGGGATATGCATTCATCACAGAAACCAAATATAATCAATGGAAGTACGGAATATAAATAATAAAAATAAAAATATATAAGGAAACATTGTAACAGTGTACATATATCCCTTCAGTGCACAGATTGAGCGACTCCTGCAATTGTTTCTCTGGTCACCACTTACAGAGCATCGGTGAGGGCAGGGTGATTATATTACAGTTTTAGTCAAGGACGCCAATGAAAACTGCATACTTAAAATGGCGATGTGGTGATTCTTGGTAGGAAGGGTGCTAACCCTTAAGCCTGGTCTAAGACTAAGGTCTAAGGCAGTAACCACTGACCCAAAAAAGTATTTATAATAAATATGGTGTTGCAATGACCAATAGTTATATACAATACTCAAAGGTATCAGCTCATTTCAAAGCAACATGCAATGTTTATATGTATAGCCATAGGTGCCATGTTTTAAGGGATACATATGTATTCCATATGCTACAGAAATAAAGTCTGTGTGTTTAGTCTGGCAGTATGTAAGATGGATATACACAAAGACAGAATCACTACAGCTAAATTCAAAACAAATGCTTGTATAGTTTAATAACTATAATAAAATTGGTACAGTTGTTGTTCAACATGTTAGCTTTAATTGAATTGCTGCAGAAAACTGATATTGGTAAAATCTGCAGTACAGCTTTAATCAACATGTTTTACCTCCTACATCCTGAGAATCTGACAAACACATCTCTATTTCCCAAAGGCAATTCTATATTTCCACCAAGGTTTGTATCAATCTTAATACATTCAGATTTCACTGAATTAAAACTTTTATTATTTAAGTGGTGCCTCTGTTTTTCTCCCCTGTAGGTTACCATTTTGTTAAATCATTTTTGTCATTTTCATTTCTTTAGTTTGATTCATATCAATAATTACATTTTTTCATGCAGTAACATTTTCCTTTTTCTGTATTTGTCATCCCAGCATGGGTATCAAAAGTAGTGCAGCTGGGGGAGCTGTTTGCACAGTAGGTTACTGCAAAGCTAACACAGAGGCTGATGAAAAATGGTCCATTTCCTGGACACAGCAGAGATTTTTTTTCAGGCACAGGCAAATTTACATATTAGGGCTCATCAATCGGCTGTGAGCACTAGATGCAGGCCAGCCAATAAGTAGGAGATATGGGCATTAACTGCAGCTTAATTCATAAAATCAAACCCCCAAACTATCATGCTTTGCAACTGTCCTGATCTCATTCTTTGGTTGACAGGTTTAGGGACAGTGCTACTGCGCATGTGTGGTAGTGCTGACACTATCAATCTCCCAAACTCAGAATGAGTGACAGCGCTATGGTGCATACGAGGTAGCGCTGACACTATCAATCTCCCAAACTCAGAATGAGTGACAGCGGTATGGCGCATACAAGGTAGCGTTAACACGATCAATCTCACAAACTCAGAATGAGTGACAGCGCTATGGCGCATGCGAGGTAGCTCTGACACTATCAATGTTCCAAACTCAGAATGAGTGACAGCGCAATGGCGCATGCGAGGTAGCTCTGACACTATCAATGTTCCAAACTCAGAATGAGTGACAGCGCTATGGCGCATGTGAGGTAGCTCTGACACTATCAATGTTCCAAACTCAGAATGAGTGACAGCGCTATGGCGCATGCGAGGTTGCACTGACACTATCAATGTTCCAAACTCAGAATGAGTGACAGCGCTATGGCGCATGCGAGGTAGCACTGACACTATCAATGTTCCAAACTCAGAATGAATGACAGCGCTATGGTGCATGCAAGGTAGCGCTGACACTATCAATCTCCCAAACTCAGAATGAGTGACAGCGCTATGACGAGGACCTTGAAGGCCCCGACTCCAGTGTACCAATTCAATGGGGGTAGGGGGATTATGGGAGGTTGTGCGGTATGATTAGTCATGCACGTGATGTGAGTGACACTCGACAGCAGGACAGGAGGGGCAGCTACAGCTCCACTGCATCAGAGGGCATCAGTCTAGTTATGTAGCTTTTATTGCTGCTTCCCCTCAGATGAGGGGTGCCTCAGTTGCATCACCCTCATTAATGCTCTGATAGTAGCATTGGATAGAATATAAAGTCATGATTTTTGTGTCAACAATAATCTTGAAAAGAATATTACACCCACTCCCTCCCTTGTTTGCATGTATTAGTATGTATGTTTTTTGCATGCATAAGAAAACCTTACATGATTTTTAAGTCTGAAGCTGCAGCACAACACAGAGGGTTCTATTCACTAAAAGGTGAGTTGAAGGTGAGTTATAGTTATACATCAGTGATGGGGAGCCTTTTTGCATGCAACCAAGTTCCAGACCTCCAGACCTTGGTTGCATGCAAGTTCAGGCATGCATCCAAGGTCCAGACCTCAAAGTGCCAACACCACTTTGTATTAAATACACACATACATACTCTCACAAATACACACAGCCCATGTATGCCCACATACTTCACATGTATACACACATACAGCATATGTGTACACACATACTCACACACACATACAGCCCATGTATGCACACATACTGTACATACATCACATGTATACACAGCACATGTATACACACTGCACATGTATTCCTACATACAGCACATGTATACACACCTACATACATTCATATAGCACATGTATACACACATACACACCTACTCACACATACATTGCAGGAAGTCTCTTCGTTAGCAGAGCTGCTGGAGTTGCTACACTGCTGTGTGAAGAGGGGGAGTGTCAGCTGTCAAGGGAGGAACTGGAAGGCTAAACCAACTTGCGATCTGGAGGGGTGTGCAGTTACTGAAATGATTATCCTGCTGGCTCCTGAACAATAATACTGATGTAATTGTTCAGGAGGCAACAGGATAGCCTTTCTGTAAATATTTATTTTGCAGTGAATTTTTACTTTGGGCCAGTGGAGCTAAGATTAGGGGCTTCAGCCCCACAACTCCCCCTAGCCACGTGTGGCCCAACAAAGGGCATGGCGTGCCAGTTGCCATAGCTTTTCAATCACTGTTATACATTGTGCAGGCAAAAATCGAGTTGTATTTGTTGCATTAACAATGCATGGTTTTTGAGTAAATGTCACAGCATTTACCAGGTCAGGTAGGAGTCTCAGTGCAGGGACTGAGGAGGAGTCTGTTTGGATGTTACAACTCATGGTACAGGGTTGAGAACAGACATAATAACAGAAAGGAACAAGAACTGTAATCAAGGTTCAAGTATATTCTTTAGCAGGAAACCCAAATAGGGTGACTTGGAAGGAAACCCTAGATGGGGCAACACAGAAGGGAACCCTGGATGGGGCAACACGGAAGGAAACCCTAGATAAGGCAACATGGAAGGAAACCCTGAAGAGAGGAACTTAGAGGGGAACTCTGGAAAGGGCAACTTGGTGGGAAATCCTGAAAAGGGCAGGTAGGCAGGAATCCCTAGAAAGGGCGGGAATCCCTGGAAAGAGCAACCCCCAAGATAGGGGTCCCATATTAAGTGCCGCTATCAGCAGTGGATAAAGAGCCAGATGAAGCAGATCACAGAAGTTAGACAACCAACTTCAATGCAAAAGCACTGTTACAACAGAGGTGTGGTTACTTATAGGGCAGTGTAATTAACAAAGCTCAGCTGACTCCACTGAGAGAAACAAAAGAGCAAAATGAAGGTAGAGTGGCCACTAGAGGTAATAGGATGAATATTACTACAAAAATAGAATTGTTTATGGAGTAACCCTGACAGTAAACAAAGCATTTATAAAAATGTGCAATTAAATCACACACATGCGCTATATGAGCATATGTGTAAAAAGGGACAATGAGTTGTGAGATGATAGGGTGAGTATTTAAGTCAGGAGTCCTCAAACTACGGCCCGCGGGCCACATGCGGCCCGCCGAGCACATTTGTCCGGCCCGCGGGGGGTGCTGCCGGCACCCCCCGCTCCCCGCTGTTTACCTTCTTTTTTTTTTTCTTGCAGCCGCAGAAGATGCGGCTGCAGGAAAACGGAAAAAAAAAAAAAAAAAAAATCACCGCGACCGGATGTGACGTTTCGTCACATCCGGACCCGGTAACTGTTTCCCTCCTCCGTGCAGGGAGGAGGGAACACTGCGCGAGACGTCCGGCTGGGGACACAGCAGCTGGAGGTAAGTGATGGGGAAGGAGGGGGAGGAGGGAGGTATAACGAGCACTGTACTATTCCTGGGCATCTGACTGGCATAATTTTCTTGGGCTCTTACTGGCATTATATTCCTGGGCATCTGACTGGCATAATATTCCTGGGCTCTTACTGGCACTCTATTCCTGGGCATCTGAATGGCATAATATTCCTGGGCATCTGACTGGCATAATATTCCTGGGCTCTTACTGGCATAATATTCCTGGGCATCTGACTGGCAAACTATTACTGGGCATCTGACTGGCACACTATTCCTGGGCATCTGAATGGCATAATATTCCTGGACATATGAATGGCATAATATTCCTGGGCATCTGACAGGCACACTATTCCTGGGCATCTGACTGGCACACTATTCCTGGGCATCTGACTGGCATAATATTCCTGGGCTCTTACTGGCACTCTATTCCTGGGCATCTGAATGGCATAATATTCCTGGGCATCTGAATGGCATAATATTCCTGGGCATCTGACAGGCACACTATTCCTGGGCATCTGACTGGCACACTATTCCTGGGCATCTGACTGGCATAATATTCCTGGGCATCTGACTGGCACACTATTCCTGGGCATCTGAATGGCATAATATTCCTGGGCATCTGACTGGCACACTATTCCTGGGCATCTGAATGGCATAATATTCCTGGGCATCTGACTGGCATAATATTCCTGGGAATCTAACTGGCATAATATTCCTGGGCTCTGACTGGCATAATATTCCTGGGCATCTGACTGGCACAGTATTCCTGGGCATCTGACTGGCACAATATTACTGGGCTCTGAATGGCATAATATTACTGGACTCTGACTGGCATAATATCCCTGGGCATCTGACTGGCACACTATTCCCATTGAAATACTGGTAAGTTTGTTGATTTAACTTTACTTCAATTTAAATATTGTATTTGTTCCCGTTTTGTTTCTTCACTTCAAAATAAGATATATGCAGTGTGCATAGGAATTTGTTCATAGTTTTTGTTTTTACTATAGTCCGGCCCTCCAACTGTCTGAGGGACAGTGAACTGGCCCCCTGTTTAAAAAGTTTGAGGACTCCTGATTTAAGTAATACACAAGCTACAAACTGTTTGGGAACTACTACAAAGTGACACTATGCTTGTTATTGAAAAAGGTCTGTGCACAGACAGTGACAGTGCAAAAAGGAAGTGGAAGCTGTATGACCTGTTAATATTCCATGCTAACACTCTTTAACTCCTTGGGCACATAAATCAAGAAAAAAAAGGAAACAACATACAAGAGAATAATGGTATAGTATGTATGTTATAAAGTGGCACGTGTAGTATAACCCAAATGTTGCACTCACACTATTCTCCACAGAATACGAGCATATAAGGTGTTTTTTTTTGTCTCTTGATCGCCTCCAAATGATGAGAAAGAATACAAAATGTGTAAATAACACTGTAAAAAAGATTTATTGAGAAAAGTATAAAAACACCTTACACTTAGGCAGTGGCGTAGCGTGGGGGGTGCAGGGGGGGCCGGCCGCACCGGGCGCAATATCTGGGGGGGCGCACTAGCCCTATGCGGCCGCGTGGCCGCCAGGGCTGTCTTTAACGCGGGGCAAACGGGGCAGCTGCCCTGGGCCCATTTACTCCTGGGGGGCCCCAAGGCAGCTGTCCCGTGGGCCCCCAGCCCCTGCTGCCGCGTTCACAGCGCATTGCGCTTGTGAACGCTTTTTTCCGGCAAGCCGCATCCGATGGATGCGACGGCCGGAAAAAAAAAAAAATAAACTGACGCCGGATGTGACGTCGCGTCACATCCGAAGTCTGTTTCCCTCCTCCGTGCAAGAGGGAAGACTGCACGGAGGAGACATCCGGCGGGGGACACGGAGCCGCTTCATGTAAGTACAGGGGGGGGGTGGGGGGGGGGGGTGTTGGCTGGCACAATATTCCTGGTATCTGACTGGCACTATATTACTGGGTATCTGATTGGCACAATATTACTGGGTATCTGATTGGCACTATATTACTGGGTATCTGAATGGCACAATATTACTGGGCATCTGATTGGCACAATATTACTGGGTATCTGATTGGCACAATATTACTGGGTATCTGATTGGCACTATATTACTGGGTATCTGAATGGCACAATATTACTGGGTATCTGATTGGCACAATATTACTGGGTATCTGATTGGCACTATATTACTTGGCATCTGACTGGCACTATATTACTGGGCATCTGATTGGCACTATATTACTGGGTATCTGACTGGCACTATATTACTGGGTATCTGAATGGCACAATATTACTGGGCATCTGATTGGCACAATATTACTGGGTATCTGATTGGCACTATATTACTGGGTATCTGAATGGCACTATATTACTGGGTATCTGATTGGCACTATATTACTGGGTATCTGAATGGCACAATATTACTGGGCATCTGATTGGCACAATATTACTGGGTATCTGATTGGCACTATATTACTGGGTATCTGAATGGCACAATATTACTGGGCATCTGATTGGCACAATATTACTGGGTATCTGATTGGCACTATATTACTGGGTATCTGAATGGCACAATATTACTGGGTATCTGATTGGCACTATATTACTGGGTATCTGAATGGCACAATATTACTGGGCATCTGATTGGCACAATATTACTGGGTATCTGATTGGCACTATATTACTGGGTATCTGACTGGCACTATATTACTTGGCATCTGATTGGCACTATATTACTTGGCATCTGATTGGCACTATATTACTGGGCATCTGATTGGCACTATATTACTGGGTATCTGAATGGCACAATATTACTGGGCATCTGATTGGACTATATTACTTGGCATCTGATTGGCACTATATTACTGGGCATCTGATTGGCACTATATTACTGGGTATCTGATTGGCACTATATTACTGGGCATCTGATTGGCACTATATTACTGGGTATCTGACTGGCACTATATTACTGGGTATCTGACTGGCACTATATTACTGGGTATCTGATTGGCACTATATTACTTGGCATCTGACTGGCACTATATTACTGGGCATCTGATTGGCACTATATTACTGGGCATCTGATTGGCACTATATTACTGGGTATCTGATTGGCACTATATTACTGGGCTCTGACTGGCACAATATTACTGGGCATCTGGCTGGCACAATAATACTGGGCATCTGACTGGCACTATATTACTGGGCATCTGACTGGCACTATATTACTGGGCATCTGGCTGGCACAATAATACTGGGCATCTGACTGGCACAATAATACTGGGCATCTGACTGGCACTATATTACTGGGCATCTGGCTGGCACAATAATACTGGGCATCTGACTGGCACAATAATACTGGGCATCTGACTGGCACAATAATACTGGGCATCTGACTGGCACTATATTACTGGGCATCTGGCTGGCACAATAATACTGGGCATCTGGCTGGCATAATATTACAGGCATCTGGCTGGCACTATATTACTGGGCTCTGACTGGCACAATATTACAGGCATCTGACTGGCATAATATTACAGGCATCTGACTGGCACAATATTACAGGCCTCTGACTGGCATAATATTACAGGCATCTGACTGGCACAATATTACAGGCCTCTGACTGGCACAATATTCCTGGCCTCTGACTGGCACACTATTACAAGCATCTGACTGGCATAATATTACAGGCATCTGACTGGCATAATATTACAGGCATCTGACTGGCATAATATTACAGGCATCTGACTGGCACAATATTCCTGGCCTCTGACTGCACACTATTACAGGCATCTGACTGGCATAATATTACAGGCATCTGACAGGCACCATATTCCTGGGCTCTGACAGGCACAATATTCCTGGGCTCTGACAGGCACAATATTCCTGGTATCTGACTGGCACAATATTATTGGTATCTGACTGGCACAATATTACTGGTATCTGACTGGCACATTATTACTGGGCTCTGACTTGCACAATATTGCAGGCATCTGACTGGCACAATATTGCAGGCATCTGACTGGCACAATATTGCAGGCATCTGACTGGCACAATATTACTAGGCTCTGACTGGCACAATATTACTGGGCTCTGACTGGCACAATATTACTGGCATCCGAAAGTTACAATATTACTGGCATCTGAATGGCACAACAATTATGGCATATGTGTGTGTGTGTGTGTGGGGGGGGGGGGGGGGTAACATTAGAGGTACAGGATTGAGGAAGTTGGCTCCATCTAGCCCAGTCTTGGATCATCTCCAGGGTATGGTTCCATTTTGATGTTTAGTTTTTGTTCTTGATATTTTTTGTCGTTTACGATGGTTGTGAGACGACATATAATAGCATGGCCCATGCTAGGTTACTACATGTGTATATTTGTATTCATAGACCTGCTGAAAATGTGGAGAATGTGTGTAATGCATGTTCGCACTCAATAAAGTGTTGGAAAATAAACTTGTATTTAGATGCATTTTACTTTAATTACATAAGTATTTTCATAACAAACAATACATGTGCTTGGGGGGTAAGGGTTTCTTTAACTAATCTAGTAGAAGAGACTCGAGTGCTAAAATCCACGGGTTAGGGGGCGCAAATTACTTGCCTTGCCCCGGGTGCTGACAACCCACGCTACGCCACTGCACTTAGGTATCTGAAGTTGCGAGTACTCAAAGCACGAAAATGCCATTCCCCTGATGCTCAGGCTTCCTCAGAAGGTGGCGGTACAGGTGTTGCACATGTGTACAGTGCATTCCCGTGCTTCCATGCCGCACTGACATCACTATGCCTGCTAGTGGAGGAACATGAACATTAACCATAGATGCTTATTTAATAACCAGGCTGGATCGCATTTAGACAGAATCAATCACTCATTGCCAACTGAGCAATTTAACTGTGTCTACTCCACTCCATAGGTAATACGTGCACAACACAGAAGCTCATTCCCAGCAACATACCTTAGCATGAAAAATGTATTGAAGTATATAAAAAAAAGTAAAGCAGTGGCAGGTGCGACACGGGACACACCGTTTGCCTCACGCGTTTTGCACTGTACGCACTTACAGCATACTAACACTAAATATTTCCCTAAATTTATACTAATTTCTTACAAAATATGTTCTGCTTTGGCTTGGAGCCCTTCTATAATGAAATTTGTGGCTATAGTTTTAAACCTGCGCCAAATGCAATTACCCAGTAATTTTCACAGAGAACAGAAAGTAATCCACATTTTTGAACTTGAATTTTAATTCAATTTTTAATTCTATTTGCATTGCGGTATTAACTACAAAGCAAATCCCACGAGTATTACTGTAATGGAGAATATCATAATCCCTTAAAGTCCCTGTGCCAAAATAATAATGATCATGTCATTGGATATTCATCTGTACATAAATAATATCATTTCTAACCACATATTTGTAAAAATGTTATACCAATACATTATAGAAACATAGAAACATAGAATGTGTCGGCAGATAAGAACCATTCGGTCCATCTAGTCTACCCAATTTTTTTTGAGTACTTTTATTAGTCCCCCGTTCCCGGTTTTATAGCTAGGATAGGCTTGTGTCTATCCCACGCATGCTTAAAATCCTTGACTGTGTTTACCTCTACCACTTCTGCTGGCAGGCTATTCCATACATCCACTACCCTCTCAGTAAAGTAATACTTCCTGATATTACTTTTAAATCGTTGCCCCTCTAATTTAAGACTATGTCCTCTAGTTGTGGTAGTTTTTCTTCTTTTAAATATACTCTCTTCCTTTACTGTGTTGATTCCTTTATGTATTTAAATGTTTCTATCATATCCCCCCTGTTACGTCTTTCCTCCAAGCTATACATGTTAAGATGCTTTAACCTTTCCTGGTAAGTTTTATCCTTCAACCCATGAACCAGTTTAGTAGCCCTTCTCTGAACTCTCTCCAAAGTATCAATATCCTTCTGGAGATACGTCTCCAGTACTGCGTACAATACTCCAAGTGAGGTCTCACCAGTGCTCTGTACAATGGCATGAGCACTTCCCTCTTCCTACTGCGAATACCTCTCCCTATGCAACCAAGCATTCTGCTAGCATTTCCTGCTGCTCTATTGCATTGCCTACCTACCTTCAAGTCCTCTGAAATTATTACTCCTAAATCCCTTTCCTCAGATGTTGAGGTTAGGACTGTACCAAATAGTCTATATTCTGCTTTTGGGTTTTTACGCCCAAGGTGCATAATCTTGCACTTGTCCACATTAAATGTCCGTTGCATTTAATGTCCACATTATGTCATTCATTTGATTGTTTGATTTTATTTGTTTGTATTATTATTATTTGTATTATTATTATCCTTTATTTGGACTCTCTCTATATATTAGAATTATATAGCAAAGTAATTAAAATTCATTAGGATATATTCTAACTCACGGCTCGACAAACCCAGTGTAATGGAACCCTCAGTATGCCGACCTACCTCCGTTAAAAGCTCTGCTTCCTTGCTCAGAGCTGCTCTTCCAAGAGCAGCCTATTGTGACAATAACCCAAACCACTAGACAGAACCAGTGTTAGAGTTAAAGGGACACTACCACTTACATTAGCTGTAACTAGATTATCTGTGCATTTCAAGTACACATATGTGTAGAATAGATGGCAAGATGTTTTTTTTTCTGTTTGTTTCAATATATTTCTGTAAAAGGGAAAAATACATTTCTGTGTTTATTGCCTGGAGCCGTTTTGTGAAATGTTCCCATGATGCAACAGCCTCCAAAATCTTAGGTCATGGCTCACTTTACAGCTGGTGTACAATCCTACACATGATTGTAGGCATATGGGTCTGTGCATACATTTATTTGTATGTATGTATGTATGTATGTATGTATATACAACAATGATGTCATAAGATACACCCCCTGCAGCCCTACTGGCTCCTGCTTATCAGTGTAGCAGGACTATACAGTATCTTCTAGCACAGAGATAACAACTGAAAAGGTGATCAGGACTTACCACCATTTATAAGTACATTGTGACTTTTATTTATTGCTGTGGAGCTCTGTGATACACTCACACACTGCACATTACTGTGAGCTTTATTTCTGTGGAGCTCTGTGATACACTCACATACTGCACATTACTGTGAGATTTTTTGCTGTGGAGCTCTGTGATACACTCACACACTGCACTTTACTGTGAGCTTTATTTCTGTGGAGCTCTGTGATACACTCACATACTGCACATTACTGTGAGCTTTTTTGCTGTGGAGCTCTGTGATACACTCACACACTGCACTTTACTGTGAGCTTTATTTCTGTGGAGCTCTGTGATACACTCACACACTGCACATTACTGTGAGCTTTATTTCTTTGGAGCTCTGTGATATACTCACACACTGCACATTACTGTGAGCTTTATTTCTTTGGAGCTCTGTGATACACTCACACACTGCACATTACTGTGAGCTTTATTTCTTTGGAGCTCTGTGATACACTCACACACTGCACATTACTGTGAGCTTTATTTCTTTCTAGCTCTGTGATACACTCACACACTGCACATTACTGTGAGCGTTATTGCTGTGGAGTCTGTGACACACTGCACATTACATTTATTGCTGAGGAGGGAGGTTGGGGGGACCAATGCTGATGTTGTATGTTAGGGAAGGACAGAAAAGGGGATTGATGGTGGCAGGGGATAGGGGCATGTAGGAGAGGGAGAGGGGACTCATGTTGCAGGGGGCATCTCGGGGAGGGAGAGATGCTGCACTGGATCACTCACACACAATCTGTAAACACTCACAGATACACTCACTCACTGACCGGCACACTCCGCAATACACTAACTGACTGACTGGCACTCTAACTCATTCACTGACCGGCACACTCCGCAAACACTCACTCACCGGCACATTCCACAAACACTCACTCACTGACTGGCACACTCACTCACCGGCACACTCAGCAAACACTCACTCACTCACCAGCACACTTAGCAAACACTCACTCACTCACTGACCGGCCCACTCAGCAAACACTCACTGACCGGCACTCTCAGCAAACACTCACTGACAGGCACACTCAGCACTCACTCACTCACTTACTGACAGGCACACTCACTGTGCTGCATGGGCTGGTAGTGGGTTTAGGGCAGCTGTAAGTTTGGGTCAACACGTGGGTGCATTGAATCCCAGCACACTACTCAGTGACCTCAGTAACCAGACGCACCGGAGTGGGAGACGGAAAGCATCACCCTACATCACTGCTCCCTCTCCCCCTCAGTCACCCTAGATCACTGCACCCTCTTTCCCTCAGCCACCCTAGATCACTGATCCCTCTCCCCCTCAGCCACCCTAGATCACTACTCCCTCTTTCCCTCAGCCACCCTAGATCACTGATCCCTTCCCCCTCAGCCACCCTAGATCACTACTCCCTCTTTCCCTCAGCCACCCTAGATCACTGATCCCTCTCCCCCTCAGCCACCCTAGATCACTACTCCCTCTTTCCCTCAGCCACCCTAGATCACTGATCCCTTCCCCCTCAGCCACCCTAGATCACTACCCCCTCTTTCCCTCAGCCACCCTAGATCACTGATCCCTCTCCCCCTCAGCCACCCTAGATCACTACTTCCTCTTTCCCTCAGCCACCCTAGATCACTGATCCCTCTCCCCCTCAGCCACCCTAGATCACTACTTCCGCTTTCCCTCAGCCACCCTAGATCACTGATCCCTCTCCCCCTCAGCCACCCTAGATCACTACTTCCTCTTTCCCTCAGCCACCCTAGATCACTGATCCCTCTCCCCCTCAGCAGTCACCCTAGCTAATGACTAGCAAGGGAGGAAGGTCCTGTATTACCGCCAGACCAACTCTCTCTTGTCTATGCCATTGTCACTGCCAGCATAGACAAGAGACCCTCTCTTTGGGGTAATGCAGGACGGAGGAGGAGGGCAGATGCAGGGTGAGGGGAGGGCAGGTTAGAGGAGATACAAACCTGGCAGGCCTCTCCTCTGACCTGCTCCATCATCAACATGGCTCCTAACTAATTTGAAGTTGGAGCTCTGCTCTACCCTGCCCCCTGGTGATGTCAGTATGATGTCAGTATGACATCACCCTCCCGCTCAATGCAAGTCTGCGATCAGAATTCCAACTTACAGACTGCATTGTGAGTCCCAAAGTGAGAAGTCTCTGGGGGGTGGCACCCAAAAACATTATATTACATAAAATGGTGGTGCCCAGTCACACTTGTTTAATAACATATTTTATTATGGACATAAAGACATATCTGAAGTCAACAAAACAAAACAAAATAAAATAAAACATTTTGGTGGGAGTGTCCATTTAAGTAAAAATGTCAATTTATTACAGGAACAGCACATACACTACTAGGGGAAGCCCACTGTAGTTCCCCACTAGATCTAGTCATTAAATTGGTACAGGCATACAATGGACATAATCACTTAGCCAGAGGCGGCTCTAGACTTTGTGAGGCCTTAGGCGAAAGTCGAACATTAGGCCCTCACGGACACACATTATTAAATAAAATATATGCAAGTGATAATAAAAATGAACTGTAGAAATAGCATATTTCAAGATCAGACTCAAATCCCAGCTTCTAGAAACGAACAGCTCCTAGAATTGTATTTGTCTCATAATTATTCTACAAACATCTATAAACATTTGGTATAGATAAAATTGTGTGCGGCTGACTAACTCACATTGTTATTGCTGTGTCCTAAATGTGAACACTAACACATATCACACAGTCATTCATAGACACACTCAGTGAGCACACACTGACTCACAGACACACTCAGCCAGCACACACTCACAGATACACTCAGCCAGCACACACTGACTCACAGACACACTCAGAAAGCACACAATCACACACTAAGAGAAACACTCAGCCAGAAGGAAAGGTGCTCAATGTTGAAAGTGGTCTCACAGACCACGTTGTGCTAGAAGATTGGCACTTTGTTCTTACTCACAGCACCGGATGCACTGTGATTAAGCCATTCAATATGCCAGGATTTTGCCACTCTATGCCAGGATTTTGCCACTCTGTGACAGGATTTTGCCCCTCATTATGCCACAATTTTGCCCCTCACAATGCCAGGATTTAGCCTCTCACTATGCCAGGATTTTGCCCCTCACCTCATTATGCCAGGATTTTGCCCCTCAATATACAAGAATTTTGCCCCTCAATATGCCAGGATTTTGCCCCTTAATATGCCAGGATTTTGCCACTCTGTGCCAGGATTTTGCCCCTCACAATGCCAGAATGTTGCCTCTCAATATGCCAGGATTTTGCCACTGTATGCCAGGATATTGCCCCTCATAATGCCACTATTTTGCCCCTCACTATGCCAGGATTTTGCCCCTCACCTCATTATGCCAGGATTTTGCCCCACACTGTGCCAATATTTAGCCCCTCATTATGCCAGTCTTTGCTCGTTTGTGCCACCCTCCTCCCCCCTTCCCTAGTACTTACCTCCATGCTGCTCTCCGTTGTTTCCTCCGTGCATCTTCTCTCCTGCACGGAGGAAGGAAGTTCCGGTCGCGTTTTTTTTTTTTTTTTTTTAACTTTTTTGAAGCTGCGCGGGTTAAATAAAGTAAAAAAAAAAACACGCGATCGGAGCTTCCTTCCTCCGTGCAGGAGAGAAGATGCACGGAGGAAACGTCCCAGGTTAGTGTAACAGGGAGCTTAACGGCAGCGTTAAGCTCCCTGTTACATCAAAGGAAATAAGGTGAGTTAGGCAGCCGCAAGGCCCCCGTGAGTGCGAGGCCTTAGGCGGCTGCCTAACTCGTCTAATTAGAGAGCCGCCTCTGCACTTAGCAGTAAAACTAATTAACAGAGAACAATGGACGAGTCACACAGAAAATCGTACAGCTTTAAACATGACATGAAATATAACAAATACAACTTTATATGGAGTACTTTTAGTACTGCAGTCCAGTTACCATACAATACTCCCCTGTGACACACTGTAATCAATACAAAGTGCAAACTTACCCATTATGCCCACCTCACCAAATCTAGATCCCATTTGTAATGCCAGGGTCCAAAATCTATAGGGAGGACCCCGGGCACCAGGTCATCATGGCAACCAGGAAATTAGACATGGAGCCTGGCTGCTAGATGTGGAGCCCCTTGCCGTGCCATCTGTTTTTTTTCTTTTGCAATATGTATCCACATAAATGACAAAGTGACTATATATGCATTGACTCAGTGCCTCCTGCTGAAGGCTATTAGCTGAAACGTGGTCGTGTTTTTATGAATTCATTTGTCCAGACTGCAGTAAGTTAATTTTACATGGATGCATATATACCGGATTTCCTTGAATATAAGACAAGGTTTTTTTCAGAGCAAATGCTTACAAATGTCTTACATTCGAGGTTCATCTTATAATCAGACCTCAAAGAGTGGTCTGACTATAAGACTGGGATTCACGTCCCCTGCAGAGCTGCAGGGGGCCTGGATCTCCCTCACAAGCAGCCGGTGGATGTCTGCGCAATGTGCGCAGACATCCTCTGGTGCTCCCCGGCACATCTATGACAGAAGCCGAGGGGTCACATGACCTTCCGGCGGTCCGTCATAGAAAACAGAAGTGTCGTGCAGCATCGTGCAGACATCCACTGGCTGCTCCCACTTGCCACCAGGGAGATAGGGGCAGCTGGTGGATGTGGACATCCTCCTTTGCTACCTGGCACTTCCATCCATACTTCTACAACGTAAGCCGGGAGGTCACATGACCTGTCGGGCAGCACTGGTGGATGTCTGGGTGTATCATGCAGACATCCAACGGCTGCCCCCACTAGCCACAAGGGAGGCATCAATTGGGTAAGTTTGGGGGAGGGAGGGAGGAGAGGCATCAATTGGGCAAGTCTGGGGGAGGGGGGAAGAGGCAGTATTGGGCACATTTTAGGGAGGGGGGAGAGGCAGGATTGGGCAAGTCTGGGGGGGAGGGGGAAGGCAGCATTGGGCAAGTCTGGGGGAGGGAGGGGGGAGAGGCAGCATTGGGCAAGTCTGGGGGAGAGGCAGTATTGGGTAAGACTGGGTTGGGAGGGGAGACAGCACTGGTTAAGTCTGGGGGGGGGGTAGGGGCAGCAGTGGCTACGTCTGGGGGGCAGATGGGCAAATAAAAGGAAATAAAAACAAGAATATCCAAAGTTTAAGGGCTTGTCTTATATTCAAGCAAATACGGTAGTTATTTTGACATTTATGTGGATGCATACATGATTTACAGTTACTTATTGTCTGTATACATATTGTTTTGGCAATTCTTGCCTTTAATTTTTATGGGATTATTTTGGTTTGTGTTTTTAGTTGGATAAATAAGTTACCCACACAAGGTGACATTGCTCTAATACTGGCAGGACACGCTATGTTGTGTATACTCATATATATATATTTCAAGAATGTAATCAAACAGATTACGTAAGAGGTGTCGCAATTAATATATGACAACATCTTAAATTTCCCGTTTCCTGGAGAACATAAAGGTATTTCTGTAATATGCCAATTGGCAACATTTACAGTGACTGTTGTAATTCCTAAATGCTGCAACCAATTTTTCACAAAATACCTCTTTATCCTATAATATTTTTTAGAATAAATCTTAGCCACAATATGGGAAAATATTACTATTATTATACTGACAGAATGTAATGGGTACACTTATAAATGATTGTGTCTGCATTTGTAGCTGATTTTTGTAGTAATGTTGCTACTATTTGGGCAAAACATATTATTACTATTATACGAACCATAATTGTAGGTTGGTAAATGTAAAAATGGCAAGGTTTTCCTCCATCTAGTTCAAACAGAAGCATGTAGAAAATTGAGCAATAGCAGTCTGAATAAGTGTATTATCTACTACCCCCAAAGTCCAGATGCAGTATGACAGTATAAATAAAAAGGGGAAGAAAAAGTGACAACTCAAAATTATACAGATGTGAGTTTTGAAAGATTTAGGGAGCTATTTGCTAAAAGAGAGGTGCAGGTAACTGTTATTTTATTAAAAAGATAATGTACAATGTGATAAAGTTATTGGTGTTATTTATATGAAGTAATTGAAAGCATCCTTCAGTTTATGGTAACACAGAACAACGAACCTTTTTATATTTCTGCTGAACCATCTGTCACTTTTTTGGCAACATGACCGTAAGATGCTATTAAACTTCTTAAAGAAACATGAACCTACATTAACATTTATATATACACGACTTGACAAACAAATTCGTTTAGGAGCCAGCAAAAAAAATGTAGGACCCAGACAATGGCTCATCAATTATGCAAACATACACACATAATCATGCACAGAGACAGTCACATACACACACACCTCACAGACATCCAGTACATACACAGACAGTCACATACACACACTTCACAGATATCCCATCAGTCACAAACACACACCTCACAGACATCCAGGCATTCACATACATACATAGACATAAATTCCCCCCTTTACAGACATCCAGTCAGTGACATAACACACCTCACATAGACAAACAAGTCAGAGTCCCGTCCCGTCCCCCTTAAATTTGTCCCTGTTGCTTTACCCGAAAGTAAAGTGCAGGGGAAGGAGACATTTCTGCTGCAGTCATGTCTGTGCCTCTCATACTAGTACAGACCAGGTCTAATTTCCTAATTTTGACCGGGGTTTGTCAAGCCCTGTATGTGTATATATATATATATATATATATACACACACACATAGTGGAGTAATAGCAAACATGCTATAACTAACACATCAAATTATGTACATCAGGGCTTGACAAATTTAATTTGATTCTAGGAGCCAGCAAAAATTTTTAGGAGCCAGACAATCACGCAAACATACATGCAATTCATAAACACACACACCAACCCACTTCACATATACACCACACACACGCACCAACCCACTTCACATATACACACACACACACCAACCCACTTCACATATACACACACACACACACACACACACACACCAACCCACTTCACATATACACACACACACACCAACCCACTTCACATATACACCCCACATATACACCCCCCCACTTCACATATACACCTCACATATACACCCCCCCCCACTTCACATACACCTCACACACATACACACCTCACACATACAAAAGTTGATTTTTTTTTCCACCTGTCTTAAGTTGTGAGTGCTGGGTGTCGTCACTTGTCAACCCAGCACTAATCCGAAATAGCAAGGAAGAACAGCTGCAGCACGAATGTTCCTTCCCTGCTGCCTTACCTCATTGCAGGGCTGGGGAACATTCGTGCTGCAGCCGTTCTTCCTTGCTATTTCGGATGAGTGCTGGGTTGACAAGTGACGACACCCAGCACTCACACGCGCTGCGCGAGGGGGCGGAAATTGCCGTCTGTGCGATCCGCACAGACTTCTCCCCCTCGCGCTGCAAAAATCCACGAACACACGAACGGCAGCAGCAAGGGGGTCATGTAGGAAACGGCACCCGGGCGCCAGGCTTAATTTCCAGGTCGCCATGGCGACCTGGCGCCCGGGGTTTGTCGAGCCCTGATGTACATGTGTTATGTGGTGGTGGGATGATAGGGAGTCCTGTCTTTGCTCACCACCTTTTGTTTTACTAAACAAGATCACCTTCTTGTATGTCTAAAACCATTGTATTGATTGCCTTTTTGTTTCATTTTCGAATCACACTTTTGAATTTTACTGTGTTTAGTAGAAGTGAAATGTGAACGAAAACCCAAAGAAGTACTGGGCTGCAGTCAATGCCGGACGGAAGGATCTGTCCACTCTCTCCCGCTCCTCTCGTGTCGGTGCCTTCCCAGTGAGAGGACAACAGAATAATCCTTCAATAACTATAACGAAACAAATGGATCGGCACTCAGACGTGGAGTAAGTATTCAGGGTTTAATGAATGGTGGAACAACAGTCCTGCAAGTCGGATTCAAAAGCTTGACGCATTTCGGGCTTAACTAGCCCTTACTCATAAGCTTTATCTTATCTGTTTACAGCTTATGAGTAAGGGTTAGTTAAGCCCGAAACGCGTCAAGCTTTTGAATCCGACTTGCACAACTGTTTTTCCACCATTCATTAAACCCTGAATACTTACTCCACGTCTGAGTGCCGATCCATTTGTTTCGTAGAAGTCAAATGTACTTCCGAAAAACTCGATCTTTTCTTTGAAACATCAGTGTCTGAGGAGGATCATTTGTTGTAGAATAAGGTACTGATGTGTATTGTCTCAAACTGATTTAACCCCTGTTGCAGTCGAATTTTGGATGTTTTTGAAATGTGTACCCGTTTCTAAATTTCTCATAAAACATTCAACAAGTCCATTAGTCTGTGAATTGAGGTAGTGCACAAGCTTCAACCGTCTGGCAAATACCCCACACTTGCCCAAAAGATTTCAAACAAAAACAGCAAAGTGACAGTGCGCTAGATGCCAAAATAAAGTGCAGAGTGTATATAACCTGGTATGATTCCAGGACGGTATCTTCACAGTTCTTGAACATATCCAAGAAAACAGTATACACACATAATACAGTGTAGTAAATTTGAGATATAAATGGAAAGTATGCTTTGGTTCCAAATTTTGCACTCACACTTTCTCACAAATATATTCAGCGTGTAAGATGTTCTTTGCTGTTGTATATCCTCATGTTCTCCTCCAAATAAAGAGTGCAGACAGATATACGTAAAGTGCAGAGCACTCCATACGTTGTGAAAGTGATGTCCATAATGGGTAATTACTGACACAACAGATATTGAAGGTATTATGTCAAGGACAGGAGATTGTGAATAATTATCTACAGATACAAGTATGTATTTCCCATCAATATAATGGACCGTATATACCGTCTGGGTTAAGTATCCTGTAAGATGCTGTCTGCTACCGCTTGTCTACCTGATAGCATGGGAATGCGCATGGCGTGCTATATCACATTGCTCCGCCTCCCCAGCATGGACCATATATACCAACATCGATACACTCCCAGATATGATAAGGTAACTCACTTTTAGAGGTTCACTTGTATGCTGCACAGATACATTTTGTATTAACATATTGCTCCATGGAAACAAACCCTATTTTTTCAAGTTACAATAATTTACAATAAATGCTAATCACTTGTTCTCTCAGTGTAAAAGTTATATTTTATTTCCTTTTAAAATAATGGATTTCTTGCATAATATAGGTTCTTCACAATGTTTGTGGATTGTTCTGAAATTCCAAATTTCTTCATTTGAAAATAATGACTGCATTTTCCACCATTCATTAGAATTAATTCATTCTTTTACTTCTGATAATACTTGATCTTTTTAAGTTGTCACTTGTTAGAGACTCAGGTATTGAATTGTTAATAATGAAATTGACATATTCATCTGCCAATGTAGATGGTGTACTATGAGAATTTAAGGGATGTCTTGAAATGTAATCGGATTGTCAAGTCCTACTCTGTGAATGATATAAAAAGTTGTACGCTTGTAAACTTAGGCCGCATTGTTGTTTGCGAGTTGGTTGTTTGGATTTGGGATTGCCAGAAACATTTACAAGAGTTTAATAATATATCTGTGAGTGAATACCTTACTGTCAAGATGGACATGTTCACAACCCCAAACTACTAGAGCTTTCCTTTCAGGGTGAGAAAAATGTTTTTCAGCATCTATCAAGCAATGACTGGCAAACGACACAATTGGGCATCCCCTTTTTAATTTACTTGAGTTAAGTCTGACAGGACTAGCATCCGTGATATTTGTTTTGCATTCAGGATTGTAATTAGACATTGTGACACTGTCTGTGTGTATGATGATGTCCATGTCGATCAAGCATTTTGAGTAATGCAGCTAGCGTTGCATAATTGGAGATAAATCGGGATCTATAACTAGTCATTTGAACAAAGGATTTTACATCTCCCGCATTATTGGGTTTGTCCATAATTTTGATAGGTTGGACTTTCTGCAGGTTTGTAAGTAGAACAAGGAGTCCTGGAAGTGATGGTATTATACCGACAGGGCTCTGATCTCAAAGTCTGTATAGTTAAGTTGCTGAGATGAAATATCACTTTAAGCGAATACCTCTCTTAGTGTGTAGGTAAGGAAAAGCAAAATATATTGGTGCCAGAAGCTTTTAATAGATTAGTTTGTTGGAGGCACACTTGGAGCTCTTATAACATATTTAGGTTCATTCGAAATATTCTATAGTGCTGCAAACCTGTATCAATAGACAGTAGATTGTAGCTTACTATATTTGCTCGAATATAAGATGGGACCTCAAACTTTGGATATTAATTGAAGGAAAAAAAGAAAAAATTGAATATAACACTACTAGGGTTGCCACCTTTTCTACAAAACAATACCAGCCTTGCTGGTACCTCCATAGACTTAACATTGGCATCAAGACAATTTTTTTTACTGGTTTGCCAGTAAAATACGGGCTCGGTGGCAACACTAAACACTACCCTATAGGAAAAAGGTTTTATTTATAAATATGCCAAATCATCATCAGACTGAGCCACTCTGATCCACCTAGACTTAGCCAATCTGACACCCCCAGACTTAGCCAATCTTGAGTCTACACTCTAGAGTTTACTGATTACAGCCCTGTGTATGGAATTTTTTTTAAATATACTCGCTTAATAAAATTTCAGTGTGGTCAACCTAGTGTCAGCATGTGATCATAATCTGGAACTGAAGGCTGAGGATGAAGGTGTGCATACAGACCCTAGTGCACAGCCTATAACTGTATTCTTTTTCTTTTATCTACAGAGTAAAATTAGAAGATATTTTTATTTTCAAATCTGCTAGCACATTGATTTCATAATAGCAAAACTATTTGCAGTTAACTTTCTCAAATGTTTAGAGTTACACATACAAAAGCTTCAGTGCTCCACCTTTACTTCTCAATGTTGAACTGCATTGACCTTGATGAATCCTAGTTAATAACACGATCCTTATAATTCTATTCTGGATTTCTTTCAGGTTGACTAATCTTTATTGTTTAGAACTCTGATCTTCAGGCGAGTTGTTATTTAGTTCATAGTACACAACCCGCTCTGGATCATACCACTGATTTCCTCTGTGTTATTACAGAAGTTACTGTGCGTCCTTTCAGCAACCCACTAGTGGAGTCTCCTGCTAGGTCCATAGTACTGGGAGACTGTTTTTGACTAGCCATCCACCAACTAATGCGCAGCGTCGATCGATACGTGGCTTTCTGCTCTTTATCACCTCCCTCCAACAACTATGAAGTGGTTGTGCCCATACCCCTGGCATCTGTGGACGTGCTTGGGGAACAGTAAGTGATCCGGATATAGTGGTTTAACAACCGGTGTGAGTGGGTTGGGACAGACAGAGTGACAGCGAGGTCAGAAATAAGTGTCAGATAGGTGATTGAGGTAGTGTGAGCTGCACAGGTAAGAATCTATACAGACGTGTCATACATGTAGATTATTTTATGGGAAATTGCTAACTGGGAAAAAATAAGCCGTTGTTTTCAAAGTGACTGCGCCTCTTTAATTCTTTGATCCATAATTGCTAAAATATCTAATTGACATGCAAAGTATATGCATGTTTTCTAGCATGAAAGGTAGTCATCCAGTCTCCTTTTACTATGCTGTTTTCATATGATTACAATTCCTTTTATTCGCAGCCAGCCAGTCTTTGTTGAAGAGGGACCTCTTCTATATTATTTGTGTGATGTTATGCTTAGACTATACATAAAAAAAACTGTTCTCTGCAGTTGTATGCATGCTGCCTTGCATAAACTGTTTCAATGATCTGTTATTTTTGCAAGATGTGATGCAAGACATAGCCATGATTAAGTTATAGGGCAAGATACACATAGTTGCCAACATCGGCCATGTTTCCAGGGACACATACTTGTTCCACATGCTGCAGAAAGAGCATGCAAAGTGCAACCTGGCAGTATGTAGGATAGATATACACTCAGACACAATCCAATTAATTAATCGTGGTAGGTCCTATGAGATCTCCATCCTGATTAATTAATTGTGTCTGTGCCTCTATCCCTCCTACATACTTCCGGGCTGCACTTTGCATGCTCTTTCTGCAGCATGTGTCCCTGGAAACATGGCCGATGTTGGCAACTAGGGATACAGCCAGGATTAAGGTGTAGGGCACTAAGGGCAGGATACAGAATGTTGGCTGTGCAAAAAGGTAATAGAAGGAGCCATTGTGATTTGGTTAATAGACTGCTGGGAAATAGGACATGCAGTGCAGTTCAACATATTGCAACGAATTAATTAACAACCCACAATATTCTTTGTGGCGTTCTTGTTGGTATAAGTGGCTGCACTAAGGACAAACGTTGGGACAGGGTTACATGGGCTAGCAACAAAGATCTGAATTAGGAGGCAGAGTATTTATATTATGTGATAAAATGTTATTGTTTTTAAAATATAAACAGGTGTGTTTTTTTATTATTTTTATCACTCAACATGTTTTAGTTTATCCCTACCCCTTTCCTTACCCACTGCAACTCATGTGTTCCTTGAGTTTCACCCCTGTCCTGTTTTCTGGATTCACAATTACCTAACTCTGCAAAGTTATTGGTTTATATATCCAGGAATCCAGGATTTTTTTATCATTGGTATAACTCCTTCTCTTTACTGATTTCAGGAAAGAGGAGGCTTACTCTTTTTCTGTGTTAACAGTCAAATTTGACCTTTATTGAATACTATGAGAATTTGTGTGTAATAATTACTCTATAATAAAATCTTCTGCACAGATCATTTCAAGATTTGATTTTATTGACTGAAGTAGATGTTTGTTTGTATCTGCAGTTCTCTGAATACCCTTAGATTTACATATTTTGTTTCATCTCTATCTTGCATAAACACTAAACCAAGGTTTGACAAACCAGGTTTGTGCTGAAAAACATGTATGGCTCCTAAATTCTACATACATTTGTCAATCCTTGCCCTAAAAGCTACATTAAACGTAAAAAAAAAAACATTGAGAATGCATCTGATGACATGACACGAAGAATAACTTTACAGAGCATACAATATAACATTTATGCATGCGTTTCATCACAAAATATACCTCAAACTAAACATTATGGTGGGAACATTGGCATAAAACACATTCAAATAAATTGTGAGATAAAATAAGAACAAGAGATGGATAGAAAGAAGAAGGGTGCACCACTGGGAAAGTATCTTGGACTAGCTGAAAACTTAACACTACAAATGGGATATCCAAGGATGCCATAAACACTGTTTTTTATGCTGTTTAATTTTGTTTCTGCATTTGTCAATCAGCCACAGGCCTTGGGTCCTGAGAAGGTCACCTCTGTTGTATCTGCTGGTCTTATTAAGGTCCCCTCTGTTGGTGGCATGTAAAAACAAGGGTCTCTCACTGCACTAGCAGAGATAGATCAGCGGACATGACAGACCTCAGCCAGACATAAGTGATGAGCCCCTGTTGTGATTGGCTATGGCTGAGTGCATGCTGATAGTGTCAGACAGCTTCCAGTTGAGCTTTGCCCCAGCTGAGAGGCAAAACCCTGTGTAAACCTGCATGTATTTGCAAATACATATTGGGTTTACTCCAGGCAGGCGTCATCAGGTGTTTAACTTCACAAGTAGAAACAACTTTTTTTTTCTTAAGTAAAAAACTAAAACAAACGTTTAGTGGCACTTAAACCTTAAAGTCCTTCTGTGATACACACTCAGATTTATGATAAGTTACTTGACTTTCTCTTTTTTTACTCCGTCTTTTAGAGCGCTTTTACCATGACCCATCAGCTTACTCGTGCATTGGTATCTCCCCACTGGTTGCTGGATTCCCTGCGTCCTGGATCAGTCCTTAAAGAGTCCCTTCGTATTCTAGATGCTTCATGGCATCTTCCGAAAAGTGGCCGGGATGCATGGCGAGAATACAAAGAGCGTCACATTCCTGGTTCTTATTTCTTTGATATTGATGCCTGCAGCGATCGTACCTCTCCTTATGACCACATGCTTCCCAATGAGGACCAGTTTGCTGAATATGCAGGACGGCTTGGAGTTTCCAATAGCAGCCATGTTGTGGTTTATGACGCAAGTGACTTTGGTTCTTTTAGCGCCCCTCGTCTGTGGTGGATGTTTAGAGTATTTGGTCATCCCCGGGTATCTGTATTGGATGGTGGTCTAAAAGCCTGGCTGAAGGAAGGCCATCCAGTGAATTCTGGGAAGGAACCTCGTCCACAACCTGTAGAGTTTCGGGCAAAGCTCAACACCTCTCAAGTTGTAGGACATGAAGAAGTGGAGGAGAATATGGAGAAGAAAAAGTTTCAGCTGGTGGATGCTAGAGTGAGTGGACGATTCCGAGGACTTGATCCAGAGCCCCGGGAAGGTGAGTATTCTCTTTCTTAACAGAAATGGTAATCTTAATTTATTATAGCAGGATTGTTCCATGTTTGTATGTGGGGGCAAGTGAGGTGAGTATCTTGGACAATCAAATGCTATGGGAGGAAAACTTTAGCTGTTGCCTTGAGATCAACAATGATAGCTGCATGAAACTTATTGGGGCAAATAATCAGTTAATCCAATATGTCAGTTGCTGGTGAATTAAAGTAAGATGAGGATTTGATCCTACTGACTTAACTATACAGTGATCCTTCCTCCTGAAAAATGGATTTGGCATAACATATTAAAGGACAACTGGTAAACACAATTACTTATTTAAGTGCACAGAAATCCTCATCATGTTCAAATTGATTTTAAATGAACTAATACAATTGTATCACCTATTGTTGAAAGTCAGCAGAGATGAGTTGTGGGAGCGGATGCAACCAAAGATGGAGGACAGATACCAGGCTAGCATGTTCCCATGCAGATTACTAGAAGATTTCCCACACCAACAGACTCCAGTAATTGATGCGCGTGTGCAAAATGTGATCCACACTTGATATGGACACACTAGCCCGCCATCTGTCCTCCATCTTTGGTCAGCTGAATGGGAGAATTTTTCCAATTTGGCTACTTTGATCCTAAGTTAGATGTACTCTTCTCGAGTTCCTGCAATTCTCTTTTCTGAATAAAGCAATACGTTTTTCACAATGTGTTATACTGAATCATTTCTTCAGGAGGAATGAATCTGCATAGAGACTTGCCTCTCACTGTCTGTTAGGGGGCTGTCACAGCAGAGAGACCTTCTTCTTTTTTAATGCCACCCATATAGGTCCCCCCTGTTGGTGGCATTCAATGATGAAGGTCTGTCACTCTGCAATAGACAAAAATATAACTGATATCAAAATTAACATTTCTTTGTATGAATGCTCTTCAGGAATTGAACCTGGACACATTCCTGGCGCATTGAACCTTCCATTCCCCAGTTTGCTGACAGAAGATGGTTATGAGAAATCCCCCGAAGAGCTCAGACGTCTATTCCAAGAAAAGGGAATCGACCTATCCCAACCACTCGTGGCATCCTGTGGATCTGGTGTTACTGCTTGCCACGTGGCTCTCGCTGCCTTCCTGTGTGGCAAAGAAGATACTGCCATTTATGATGGCTCTTGGGTTGAGTGGTACATGCGTGCAAAGCCAGAAGATGTAGTATCAGAAGGAAGAGGCAAAACTCTGTGAATGGGCTGATGTCTTTCTTTAATCACTGACCACATACTGACTTTAATTGGTAATATCAGTTTGTAGTATACTCTACTCCTTCTCTAGTAGCTCAATTTGTCAAGTAATCTGTGTCCATATTGTAAGAGACTTTCCTTGAAGTGCCTAATTACACACTATAATTTAAAGAGCAGTGATGACTTTACAGTGTGTGTGTGTGTTACAGATACACTCTAGTGGAGATGTATTAAGATGTTATTCTAAAGAAAGCTGATCTACATCTCTCGTATACAGTGTATAAGCTTAGAATAACACAATAACTATGCAATTTCTAGGGAATTTACACTTTAAGCTTTGCCCACATTATTATACCTTGTGGACCCCCTCTGTGGATTGTAAAGGTATTAAAGTTTTTTTTTTGTAATAAAGTAATCTGTGAGGAGAGGTCATGAACGGTTAATGAGTGGGGTGAGTGACCTTTGGTTGATTGGTAACCTTTGGAAAATCTAGGTACTTGTTTCGGTGCATACATGCTTGTAAAGTAATGCATTCATGGTAAAACTGCAACACAGGCCAATTATGGTGAAATCCTCTATATACCCTTATTCTAAAGGGGAATTTTTATTTTGCCTGCTATGTGAAGGATTTTTCATTGGCTAATGAATATGAGAAGAAACAGCCAAATGGTGGTGGCGTTTTATTAAACAGTTGAGGTGATCGTTATGTTTCTTCTGCTAAAAACTGAGATTACAAAAAAAAAATAATCATACCATGCTGGTATGCTAATATGTTGTCTCTTGTCATGAATGTGAGGTATGAAGTGGGATACAATCATTCTGTTTGTCATGGTTTACTTTAAATGTGAATCGACACAATGTTGTGTTACATAATCACTGCCTTTCTTATTCCGTGCTTGAGAATCCCACCTTGTTTGTGTACAGATTAAAGAGACTGCTAATTTGTATTTGTGTGTGTATCTTTCACAAAGTTATGATTTGGTGATCATAAAGCTTAAAATGAGAGTAACATCAAACAACAACATTTTTATGAAATCACTTTTTGTTGAAGAAAAGTAAATGTGTTGCACTTTTATTCCAGGTTGAGCCAAATCAGCTTTTGGGTGACCAAGATGGTTTACAAGTCATGCCTTCTGTAAATGTTATCCTATTATTTCTAATGACGGCTTTCCTTTTAGGTCTCCGAACTGTTTTATTGTTAAAACTCCAACTAAGCTTAGTTTCTTCAGCATACAGCTCCATGATTGGGTTGACTTTCAGACATCAGAGTATAAAGGTTGAGTAGATATTCCAGAGTTTTTTTTTATGGATCCTTGTTTTTCTAGAAGAAGACTCTAGAGACTTTTAAATCTAAAGGCTCTTAAATTCAACATGTAATAAACATTTAGGTTTCAAAAGTGTAGTCTCAAGAACTAAAAAAAAAAGTACTTTTGCTCTGTTACAAATATAATGTATGATGTACTCGTAATGCTGCCATTTTGATCCAGTTTTAACATGAATATCTGTATGCATGACGTGTGCCATTAGAGAGAGAGAATGCTTCAATGGTTTCTTCTTCAACTGGGTCAGCTTTGCGCAAGCCAACACATTTACATAATATATGGTAATGTCATCAGGGAAAATATTATGTTTTGACAGAACATAAGGCCTTCCTATTGTACAATACAGAGACACTCATAGTAATAACATAGTAACATAGTAATTTAGGTTGAAAAAAGACACAAGTCCATCAAGTTCAACCCTTCTACCTATCATTACAGCTTTTGATCCAAAAGAAGGCAAAAAACCCCTAAGGAAGCTATTTCGAATTTTGCCTCCTGGGGGAAAAAATTCCTTCTCGACTCCAAGAGGCAATCAGATTTCTCCTTGGATCAATAAGCTCTTTTATTAATGCTTATTCTATTATTAATAGCCCTGTATGTTCTGCTTTCCTAAAAAAACATCCAAACCATTTTTAAATGCATCTATTGTGGTTGCTAGCACTACCTCTCTTGGCAGTGAGTTCCATAACTTTATTGTCCTAACCGTAAAGAATCCCTTCCTTTGCTGTCTATGAAATCTTTGCTCTTCCAGTCTCAGGGGGTGACCTCTTGTTCTTTGTACCTTTCTGTTAATGAACAGGTCCCTGGAGAGCTCTTTATATTGGCCCAGCAAATATTTATATAATGTTATATAAATGCAATTGATAGGTCTGGACACCACTTATGGAGCACCTGTGATGGGGAGGGGTGCTAAACCAGAGGCTTGTTCAAGCCTCTACTATACAAACAAATCCCATCACAGGTGCTCCATAAGTCGTGTCCAGACCTATAAATTGCAGAAGTGTCTCTGCATTGTACAATAGGAAGGCCTTTTTTGTCCCTGGTAAGCAATACACATGAAGAGATTAAGTCCCATAAGCAACAGTGTTTAGTGTTAGGACCCACCAATATTGGAGTACTTTGACGTAGTGGTGGGCTTAGCATAATATGGCCATATATGTGACTAATCTCCAATTTTGTTATCTTAGAACAAAAGGTGTTTTTTTTCAGTAGCTTTAATGAAACCTATAGCTTTCAGAGTTTTTCTCCTACCTGCTTTGAGGTGAGTGTGCTGATCTCTTTGGATTGTGTGTGTATGTATGTATATATATTATTATTATTTTTTTAGAGGTACAAATCTGACACTAAAAAGTGGGATGGCATAGAATGTCCTACAGGCAGGATGGAGTTAACCACTCATTGCGGATGCCTTCAATGAGCTCTATCGTGGATCTCGCTGCAGAGGACTGGAGCAGGATCCTACCTGTCAGATATTCTCACAATATTTGATCAGGGACCAACTGCCTGTAAAGACCCTGATTGGAGTTCTTACTTTGTGTCCTTGGCTCTCAATCTAGGAACTAAAAAGTTACCAGTCTGGAACATTTGGGCCTTAAGGACGAAAGGACGACGGAGCATGAAGTGGTTCATGTAACACCATTTCTGGGGCTAATATTCTGAATTACATTCAGTAGGGATATTGCAGAATTTGGTGTGATACATAGATCACATTTACCACAATTCCTTGATTTCTGTCACATCAAGTACATTGCATACATTTAACCTCTATCTATGAGAATAGTGCGAGAAGGTTGACTGGGGAGGTCAACTTTCACTCTAAAAGTCAATCTCTTCATGCTGTAAACTGAAGGAAACTCAACCTCCCTCTCCCCTTACCTTTCCAAAGTCCATCACCATCTCTCAACTCAAACACCCTTCTGTGAAAAGCAATACAAATTGCTATTCACTAAAATCCAAAGGGAGCTCAAATTGGGAGCTGTTAGACTTAACCCCCCCCCCCCCCCCAACATGCCTCCTTTATAGGTGGAGAGTTGCATAAAAAAAAACAGGCTCCCCAAATGCCCCCTGCTTTTCAAGGGGAGGGGGAGGGGGTAAATTATGTATTTTTCTTTTATCAGGGAAGGATTTAGCCTGAAAATATTGTTTTTCCTTCCCCTATTACAAAGAATAGGAACCAGTGCATCTTGACACCTCATATCAATCTTTGCAAACTGGTTAGTGTATTAGGGATTCAGCAATTCCAGAACCGTTCCGGCCTTGTCAGTAGGGGTCTTCAATCCCTTATGTGTCTCATGTACCCCATTCCCTCTAGATTGTAAGCTTGCGAGCAGGGTTCTCTACCTCATGTGCCAGTCTGTTTTAGTTTGTCTAACTTAGTATGTAGTTCCCCTCTATGTTCTGTACCTAGCGCTACATAAATTGTTGGCACTATATAAATAAATGGTAACGTAATGTTAATATCATTCTAGTTAGAAAGAGGTAGGTTTCTATGGAGTGTTATCCACTAAAAAGTCTAACACTACACTGTGCAGGGGCAAATTCACCAGCATGGTCGCTGCATAATGTATAGCTCAACTGTAACTCACCTTTACTGAATAGCCAACTATGTGTTACTTTATTGTGATGGTATAAATCAAGGTTTTAGTGACAAATCATTCACCCGCTGATACATTCTATCAGTTGGAAAAGTTCTGTTTCCTGTTTTTTCATCAGTAGAAAGACGGTTTGTGAAGGATGAACTTTATGTACTTTTTTAAAGTCTGAAATTACAAGACACAGAGAACATAAATGAAGCCATTTCCTGTCTGGCGCCTGCATAGCTAAAATTCACCCATTTCTAGCAATGGCACAAATCCCAGAATGTTTTCAGAGACATTTATCCCATTACCTGTAAGAGAATCATTTAATATAAAACTTCAACTTAAATGCAGTGTATATAACATCACATATTTTAAGAAGCTTTAATTACAAGTCAGGAGGCATGCCTGTCTTAACTTGTACTGGTCCACGGATAATTAATTTGGAGATATATATATATATATACACACACATTACCATCATTTTATTCTAATCCATATCATTTATGGTTACTGCCTATGAATTGAGTTGTAAGTAGAAACCTCATACTGACATCTCATGCATCATAGCAATATCAGTCTTCAGCTAGCACTCTGACTTTTATAGTGGAACCCATCTAACAGACCACACAGAGAAGCAAGGGAAGAGCGGCTTTTGGTTTACTACAGGTATTTATATCTATACCATCTGCCAACACTACAGACCGCCCTGCAATGAGGGCACAGATTGGTGCCCTGCAGACGACTGAGAACATTAATGGAGTACTAGCTGTGCCTCATATTAGTGACCATACAGAAGACCTAGACAGTTGTTTTGCATTATTGAAGGGCTCTTCAAACCACTGCGCAATGATTTGCAGTCTTTGTCAGTACTGCATCCAGACGGCTTACAGAACAGTACTATCAAAAGGCCTTCGGAAATCCTAAACTAAATTGCCCAATTGACTTGTTATATTAATTCTATACTATTAAAGGTATGTTCTGCTATGTACGACGTGAATTCTGCCCTACACATCTATCGGTGTGTTATGGAACACATGGTGTAGTTTTTACAAATAATGCAGTATTCCCGGCCACTTAAAGAAAGTGACTCCTCCCAAAAAACCTTTCATTAGAGCCATACTTTATTATAGTCTGGTCTTCAACCTTCCATTTCTTCAGAAAATCATTGCGGTAATGGCAACTCAGCTTGAAGCCCATTTTTCAAGCTACAACATATTTATTCCCTCCTTTCAAGTTATAGGAGCTGCCACAGCACTGACATGGCTCAAACTCTAGTCCTACATAATCCCTTAATGACAAGAGACAAGGGTGATGATTGCTCCATATTTATCCTCTTGGATTGCTCACCTGCAATTGACACCATCAACCATGGGATTTTAATCCAGCATTTACAACACATTTGCTGACTCCTGCATAGCTCAGAACTAGTTTAAATCTTTCCTCAAAGGCAGATCACAGATGTGACATCAGGAATTTGCTTCTCAGCACCAATGGCATAAACATGTACCATATGAACATGTTATTCCCAGTATTTGATAACACTGGAGGATATTTTTAAGGAGGATATTTGTGTTTTCTTGTTTGGGTGATGTTAATCCACTTTACTTGAAGCTCCCAGATAAAGAACTGCATACACTGCAGATAGTGCAGTCAGAGAAACAAGGGAGGGGGAAGAGACAGAACTACAAGGGGAGGAAAAGGGGAAGAGACAGAGGGAGGGGGGGACAGAGCAACAAGGGGAGGGAGGGGGCAGAGATAAACAAGGGGGGGAGAGACAGAGGGAGGGGGAGGGAGGGGGACGGGGGGGACAGAGAAACAAGGGAGGGGGAAGAGACAGAACTACAAGGGGAGGAAAAAGGGAAGAGACAGAGCGAGGGGGGGACAGAGCAACAAGGGGAGGGAGGGGGGCAGAGAGAAACAAGGGGGGGAGAGACAGGCGAGGGGGGAGAGAGGCAGCATTGGCACATAAAAGGAAATAAAAACAAGAAATGCATTTTTTTATTAAAAAAGCAATTTACATGTGAATATATACAAGTTTAACTTTTTTTCCTATAGGGTAGTCTTATATTCAGGCTTTTAGTTTTTTTCCTAAAGGAATATCCAAAGTTTGGGGGGTCGTCTTATAATCAGGGTCGTCTTATAATCGAGCAAATACGGTAAATGGGAAGAATGACGGAGGAAGCAAAGGAGCACTGGGCATTCACAAAACTGGGAAGAGAAGCTGCCGGGTTGGACCCCCTGCCTGTACTCTGGACTTTTGAATGAGAGTATGTAAGGAATATATGAGGATCATAGTGTGAATGGGGAAGCTGGTTGCAGTATTGGCATATAGACATGATCTGACCTGTCTATAAAAAGATATAAGAGTAGTTTATTCTCTCCCTAGGGGAGACTTAAAGAAATTGTAGGATTACAGGGTGTGAATGAACGTTAGTGAGGTCCTCAGAATGATTCAGTGTAAATGGATGCTGGTGCCTGATTAGGGTTATATTGAAAATATAACAGTGGGAATAGTCGGCAGAGTGTGATACTTAATGATGTCTATAGGGTTAACATATCACGAATGCAAATGTAATATAAATGGGAGTTATTGGAACCCGACTATGTATTTTTAAAATGTATATGCATGCCCAGCGGAGATTTTGTTGTCTGTATGTTTCTAAAAAAAAATAAATAAAAAGTGATATAAAACCACAACTACTTGTTAAAAGGTTTGAAAAGACATGTTAAAGCCAAACAAATTTGCCAAAATCTAAAGGCTTGGTGTATGCTCATTTACTAAGTTATAAATAAAAGTCATAAATTGGAAATCATTCCCAGTTCCTTTTTTAAACTTGAGCCTTACACCCACATGTACCCACATGAGAACTTTCAATTTTTGACCCTGAGTATCAAGGTTTTTGACAGAACCTGCACAGGGCTATAAAGGGTTCTGGGTGCCAGAGGTCACTTTGCTTGGTTTGAAGCATTTGTATCATTGCCTTGTATTTGCCATATCTGTCCCCAAACAGCTTGTCTGTGCCATCTATGACCCCAACAGCTTGTTTGTGCCCATATTGCTCCAACTTGTCAGTACCATATTTGTTCCCAAACACCTTCTCAGTGACATGTTTGTCCCCAAACAACTTACTAGTGACATATTTTCACCAAACAACATGTCTGTGCAATTTTTGGCCCCAAACAGTTTGTGCCATCTCTGTCTGAAGACAGCTTGTCTTTGCTGAATTTGAAGCTATTCTGTATTCCATATTCTAATTTATTTTATTATGTCACTCATGGTCTTTGATTGATTTACATCATAATAAAGGATTTTCTAGATATATTTATTATTTTGGATGCAGCAATTTATATGCAATACATAATGACTCCAGCATCACATTAAATATAGGCTTTATTTATTTATTTGGGGCTTGTTATTTTGTTAAGTTCAAAATTATTTTATGAATAGTTTTAGAAATACAGTAGATGACTGATTATCCAGTGGATTAACATTAGTGGATCCACATTACTCTCAGTAAGTGATAGGTCTGTAGTCAGTGATTATTCCGAAAACACTGCGGATAATCAATCTTTAATGGCTGGTCATCTGGGAAATAATCTAGTAATGTGGTCTATTTGGTGACTGTCATTTCAGTAAGAAACCAGTGGATGTTGAAGAATATAATCAACTTCACTAAGTGATATAGATCATCTACCAAAATCCAGTTTGTGCTTCATAATTAATGATCTGGGTATATGTAAGTTAGAAAGAGTTCAAAGTGGATCCGTATTTGTTAAAACTGTCAGGGGTGCAATGTATTGTTACCACAGAGCACTCCAATAAAAATAATTAATAATAGTCGAAACTGTATAGATAGAATTCCCTACTCAGATTTGAGCAGCTGACAGAATGAAAAAATAGTGTCACAAAATGAATGTGGAAATCTACCATGACTGGGGCCCTTGGAGGGCCCTGAGGGCCAAGCGCCTCCCTGTGGACTATAGGCCCTCAAAGGTTAAAGGACTACCCCTCCCTGATGGAGCTATGTGTCAAGGAAGCCCCCATGCCCTAGGCTCCCCAGGCACTAGAAGGGCTTATAGCGTTTCCAAAGGACAAATCACTGTCCGCTTGTTCCTGGTTGTTACCAGTCTGCTACATTTACTATTAACTAGCTCTATGGGGCCCCATGTTGCCCCCCCCCCCCCTTCCCAAAGCCCCATTAGCTTGGCAGTGAACTGAGGCACCCATTCAGTGCTACAAGGAACAATCCAAGGAGACAATTATGTAATAACCATACACTTCTCACAAATCCAACATGAGAAATAGTGGCAGAGCACGTGCAGAACTTATATTCACATTAATAAAAATTGTAGCAGATTCTTCATACAAACAATGGATGCAGAAGACTACCAGATACTTAAAGTAGAGCAGCCTTTATTGTTGACAAGATTAACACCACACGTCAGCTGGTGGTCTTACGCATCTTATGTTGCTATGAAGAATTATTTTTTGTTTCTGTGAATGAAAGTTCTCCAAGGGATCTGCGGCCCCTGCTGATACTACATCGTGTTGGATATATGAGAAGTGTATCGTTAATACATAATTGTCTCCTTGGATTGTTAGAGTGAGTTCGTTTGTAATGCTGTTAATGGTTCACAGAATGTCAGCACATCACAAATGATAATCCCATTTGCTACTAAAAGGAAAACTGTAGCAAAAAATGCTTATGCTTAACTGAAAGATTACATTAAGTGTAGACATCTCATATATGATTTAATGAGAGAATAGAATTAAGGTACCGTATTGAACACATTTTGTTCCAAATAGCTCTAACAGGGATCAGACATGTTGTTTAGAATCTTGGTTCAGATCTGAATGAAAATTTACCTAAGATTCTAAACATGTCAGTCCACTGTTAGAGATATGCGGTGCAAAGTGTGCTTAATAAATTACATTATGTGCATTTTTACATTTTCTTGATGCAATATTTCGATTAAACATAAATACATTTATTGCATACAGTTGTCCTTTAACCTTTGTCCTCTTAGCACACATGACTTTCCTGGCACATCATGAATGTAAACAAAGGGTGTGGCAATTTCATAAAAATACCTATTAAATTCTTATTTATAAGGATAAATATGGCATCAAAAGAAAGTCATATGTTTCCTTAAAACACAGTATGCAGCTTTTATGAGTACACTAAATGAGAAAGATAGAAATTACATTTAAATACTCACAACAACAACAAAATCACAAGCTATTGTTCTAAAGGGGTTCTGGTGCTGTGGCAGAAAAATGGTTCACTTAAACATTTCTACTTTTGACAATGTTTCTTTTTATGGAATGACATTTTGTAATATTTTGAAGCATCAGTGAGCAGCAATTTTTTTTAACACACACAATGGAAATTATTTTTAATTAGCTAAACAATAAACAGCCGGTGCTTCAGTTTCCCTAACATACAAACATATACACAGGAACTGGCCTAACACTAGAGATGGTAACAGTGAGGGTTTGGTTAAATTATGGAAATAAGATGAAGCTTGGATATGGAACATTGTGTGTGAGGTGGCAAGGCCATTGTGGGTGAGGGAGATGTGGGTTAGACATGTGGGGGGCAACTGGCATTTTAAATGATGTGGCTAAGGCATTTTGAATGAGGGTGTATAAAGGGGGTAGGGAAGGGAGCTCCGATAATAACTATTGGCAGGTAGGGGAGATAAAAGCGCTCCCGCTTCCAACATCACCCACTTCCCACAATGCTAGCCTTGCCCCCAAACAGCTTGCTAGTCTCATCTTTGCCTACAGTTATGCTATCTTTGTCCCTAAACAGACAGCTTGTCTCCACCATATTTGTTCCTAAACAGCTTGTTGGTGCCATCTTTACCCCAAACAGCTTGCCTGTGCCATCTCTGCCCCATACATCTTATCAGTGTAATATTTGTTCTCAAACATATTGTTAGTGACATGTTTTCCTCCCAGACAGCTTGTCAGTGCCCTCTCTGTCCCCAAACAGCTTGTCTGTGCTGTATTTGTACCTGCTGCTATTTTGTATTCTACAACCATTTTCTATTTTATTTTATTAAGTCACTTATTAAGTCTTTAATTGATTTACAACTTAAACACGAGTACACAAACAACTTGTATTTGCCATCTCTGCCCCCCAAATAAAATGTCTGCAATCTCTTTGGCAAAACAGTTTCTCTATTTGCCATATCTGTCCCCAGGTAGCTTCTCTAAATGCCATCTCTGCCCCAAACTGCTTGTCTGTGCCATATTCCCCATCTTTGCCCCACGTTTGTCAGCACCATCTTTGTCTCCTAACAGCTTGTCTGTGCTTTTTGGCCCAATCATCTCGTTTGTACCATCTATGTGCCCGAACAGCTTGTGTGTGCAATCTGTGTTCCCAAAAAGCTTGTCTGTGCCGTATTTGTGCCCCCTGCATTTACATCTTGGATTCACTCAGCAAATACTTCACCTCTCATGCTGCGCTTACCCACTCAGCAGGGTTGACATGCTGGATGCCCTCTGTGTGGTGCGCACTGTGCGGTCGCACAGGCTGCACATCCCATAGGCCAGATACATGTCTTTTGTTCCTGTAACAGGTGTCCTTATCAAGTATTTGTATGCAGAATGGGAATGGCTTTTCAGAATCTAGCGCATATCTAGCAAAGATGAGCACATCGGGGTCTATTCACTCGAAGGTGAGCTGAGGTCAAATGAACGTTTCAACTCCCTGACTTAGCTATTCATTGTGCAGGATCAAATTTGGTGAATTTGATGGACAGGTATAATGTGCAGCACAACCTTTATTAAAATGCATTATGCAGGGCCAATCAAGCTCTTCTGGAAGGAGAAACACCACCAAAATGTAAATAATCATGTGACTGCAACACACCTTATAGCAGAATACACCCAATTATCTGGTGATATTTTTTTAACAAGCAGTTTCTGAAGTATCCCTGTTCACCGTCAACTGTGCATGTCAGAAAAATATTCCTTTTTGATCCACTCTGAGTTTAGTACAATTTGAGAATAGTTCTATAATTTATCATTCGATTATGATATTATTTGGTGCTGCAGATTACATTACCCCCCTAATAAACACATATATAGTAATTTACTTAATTTTCACAGGTCTTTATAAAAAGATAGCTGTTTTAAATAAATATAATATAAACATTCAGTTGGGAACATTAAATCAGATCACAGGTAAAACATTTTGCAGTCCTCTCCAAGAGTCTTTGTGTACTAGGTTATAGATCAGTGATTGCTAGGGGCAGTCTAAGCATTGTGGGCACAGCAGTCCACAAAATATGGAATGGCAATGCCTTACAATCACTGTCTTGTATAGTACAAAAAGGTAAAACTGTGTTGAAACTATTGTAAATCCTGTGTCAACCGCTTGTGTTGTTGGCAGATCAGCTGGCAATATGAAGTCAGTGTCAAATTACACAATCATTGTATCTCCACAAATCTATATTTGGAACCCTGATTGATCCGGTGCCGTCTATTAACCCTTGAACTGTTAAATAGTTGCAACAATGTACTCCAATAATGTTTAGGCAATATCTATTGAGTGAATTTGAAATGGTTTATATTAGGAAATTCTAAAAATATGCTTTGTGTTTTGATTTTTATATATACATATTTTTTTAATGTTAAAAATCTATTTTGCTGGACACTTCAGGTGTGATACAAACGGTTCCAAGTATAAACATAATTCGATTATGATTAAATATGAGATATGGATGTATCTACTCACAGAGCCTGGGGTGGGCACGTTTAATGCAGTTATGGTAAACTTTTGGCACTCCAGCTGTTCTAGTCTTATTTGCCACGATGCTCGCCCAGCTGTCTGGCTAAACAAAATGGAAAACGGAGTCCTCAACAGCTGGGTGGACCATGAATGGGTTAATGTAATGTTTTGAGGATTGCCATGGAAGAGGAAAGTGATCCAGTGACAGATGGGGTTGGGAGATGCTCTGAGAGCAGTATCTGGATACAGTACACCTGTGGTAGCAACCTGTCTCAGGAGAGAGGGCGGGGTAAGGAAAAACAGGCACTGTCACATCGGGAATATCAGTATCTCTTTAAAGTAGAATGAGCAGAGACTTCATCAAATATGAAAAATCAGAGGTATGTAAACACCTGCAAATAAAGAGTCATAGTGCGTGAGGACCAAGTGCTGCAATCAGTACAGATCACACAGAGGGAATTGAGTTCAGTGGAGCAGTGACTCAAAGGGTTGATCTGAAGATCCTGAAGTGATAGGAAGAAAGAGATATGATGCAGTGCACCCAGGCTGCCAGCACAGCCGGAATGCCCACTGGTGAAGTTGGGCACTGGGTGCGCCTGAATGTGGGGGGCTCAGTATTCCTTACTACAAGACAGACGCTCTGCAGGGAACCCAACACCTTCCTCTGCCGGCTATGCCAGGAGTCCCAGCTGCTGTCTGAGACGGTGAGACACAGCCTATTGTAATACTTACTTTTTTTTTCTCTGTTTGATACTATAAGAAAGCTGACCTTTGACACATTACCTATTGTTCACATGATATTCTATTCACTAAAAGGTGAATTATCAACTTCCTCTTGTGGACTAAACTTATTATGCTGAGTGTCATGGGAACTATACTCCACACCTGCTGGAGTTTCAGAAGCAAGCCTCTGTAGACTATACTTCCCATTTGGTTGGCTGAGGATCATAGAGACTATAGTCCATAACAGCTGGACTGTTAAGATTAGCCATCAAAAGTGTTTGGTCTTCCAGCTGTTGTAGACTACAGTTCACATGATGCCCAGGCAGCCAGCCATCACAATTTTGTAGTGAAGCAATCCTTCCAATCAGTGTCTCCCTCTGAAAGCTGCATTTTTTAATATGTCACCCATTCTTTATGAAAGTCCCTGTTAAAATGTGTATTGTCTGTGATCATCTTTCTCTCTTTACCATATTCCCATTTGGTTGGCTGAGCACCATAGCAACTGCAGTCCATAACAGCTGGACTGCTAAAAATGAGCCATCAAACATGTTTGGTACTCCAGCTGTTGTAGACTACAGTTCACATGATGCCCAGGCAGTCAGCCATCACAGTTCTCTAGTGAAGTAATCCATTCTAATTTGTCACCCATTCTTTATGAAAGCCTCTCTACACATTCGTATTGTCATTGATCACCTTTCTCTCATTACCATCAGTCACCCATCACCCCATGCATTTTCTCTATTCCCTCTCTAGGATGAGACAGGAGCATTCCTCATAGACAGGGACCCTACTTACTTTGGAGCCATCTTACGTTACTTGAGGCATGGGAAACTCGTAATAGATAAAAATGTCTGTATAGAAGGTAAAATCTACTGCTCTTTCTAATATCCCAACTCTCCTTCACCTTTCATCTCTGCTGCTGCCTATTTCAAAGAATGTATATACATAACACAGTCAGCACTTACAATACACTTTTAAAAATGAAACACAATATATGAGTGATAAATTAGATAATAACAACACTTTATGCTGTGAGTAGTTAGAAAAATGTAGATGACAACGTAGTCCAAATGCATCTCTTTTACGTAAGTGTCATAAAGAAATATAAATATTACAATGAGTTTAATAAATGGAACTAATAAAAGAGGTAAAATAAGTGTTGGGCACAAGGCATGTAGAAAATCCCCACTCTGAAGATCCGCAGATATTCGACAAGCAGCCGTTACAAGATGTTCTCCACATGGGCCATTTCAAAGAATGATTGAGCCTAATGGGCCTTGCAGACTATACCAGGTGGATTGTCAAAGCCTCACTACCCTGTCTCCTTTGATTTTAAACTTTTGGGGTTTTATGTGTTTATATTCTTTTTTGACAAACGTTAAAATATCATTTGCCCTGCATTTTCACGTATATAACATTATTCATTGGGGGGGGGGGGGGGGGGGGTAGTTTTTTTTCTTCTTACAATTTTTAAATGCCAGTACATTTCTGTAGGTATATGCTCCATTTTATTCTAGTGCTCTCACTTGACCTTGGATTTTTTTTTTTTTTTTACAAGCATAGATCTTAATCAGTTGCAGATTCTATCACAATATACTGCACTTCTTATTTTATTTTTGTATTTTCTGCCTGCTTAAAGGATCACTCAGTCCTGAAAATGATCTACATTGATTCATGTATATAAAAGATAACTAAAGAATTATACAAATGTATGCATTTATTTTATTTTGAATATCTGTATACTAAATATGCTTAATTTGCCCACAAATATCAGGTTGCTTTTACTGACCCTCCCACTCCACTATCAGTATTTGGTTGGAGTAAGTAAAGGAACCCTGTAAAGTGTTCGAAGCAAATGACCACCATATTTGTAATGTGTGCATGGATATATTGCAAAACACACATCTGCAGGTTATTTTCCATCACTTGCACAGCTAAGGTTAGGTCAGGTAGTTATCTGCTGGAGATCTATAACCTTTATATGCTCCCTTGCAGCATGAAGTATGCTCAGGAACGAATTTATTCATCAAGAAAAGGATCCTATACAAATGATAATCCATTTGACCAAATATGATTCATACTTTCTGCTAGGCAGGATTTAAACATTAAATGGTCTACTCAATAAAGATAGAATTGCAGGGAATTTAGAGGGGAATTTTCTACTTAAAGGGACAGTCTAGTCCCAAAACTCACTTGGTTCAAGATGAATATAATTGCTTTTATAGTGCACAAGCTTTTTTCCAGTGTGATTTGATGCATAAATCAAATGTTTAATATTTGAATCAAGAAGGCCCAAAGTGATTACTCTGCATGTGTACTGCAGGTGCGGCAGCATACATTTTTAGAGACACTGAGCATATAAAGTGTTGTTTCATGAAGTCACTTCCTGTGCTGCTGGAATAGAATACATTGTGTGGACTGTAATAGTCTTGCTTTTGAAAACAATAGAATCTCTTAACAGAGCAACACATGTCTGATGACATCACTAGAGAGACATGAAATTCCATTCTTTTTAATAAAATTATTCTCATTGATTCCTGCAGCAAAAAAATAAATAATTAAATAAATTGACTTTTACTCAGCTATTGTGGTGGGCAGTCCTGGTTTCTTGCAAACTGCTGTAATTTCACAATTTCATCTACCTGTAAGTATTTTACATTTAAAGCACTGCAAAATGTAAAACAAGCATTTTAAGGTACTTTGAAAGCACATTAATATGCATTAACATTTGGAAGATGCATTTTGGGCACCAATCCCTTTAAGGCCAAAGTAGCCAAGCTGGAAATATTCTTCAATTCAGCTGCATTGGAGAATTTTTCTAATTCGGCTACAATAGCCTAAAGACTGAAATTCCCATCTCAATAGCCTTATATGTCTCTCTCTCAAAAATGCCAGACATGCATATATATATATTATATTATATTATATATATTGTAAGATCTGACTGAGAGGAACAGCTGCTTGGGGGAGAAATAATAAAACAGTAGACAAATATTTTTTTGCTTGAAATGAGCCTTTGGGTAATCTAATAGCGTGAGAGAACCTCATTTGTGCATGTCACCAACAGAGGGGACTATATCTAGGTTGGCACATATAAAAATTAGGGTCTTTCCAGAGACTCAGAGTGAGAATTTAACGTGACAAATCCCAATCAGATTCAAGCAGAGACACAGAGCAAGCTGAGACACAGTCAAGCTTAGAGGCAGAGCACCCAGTAAACTGGCATGTATATGTAAATTTACTTTGGAACGGTGGCAAAAGGTTTTTAGTTTTTGCTTTTATTAGTGAAGCAACAATTAAAAAAACTATTAGTGCCACTTTACATAAGCAGTAATGGTAAAAGTTAAAACTTATTGACATGAAAAGCACACTCTATAAAAACAGGAAGGTGAAGGGAACTAAAAATATTTGTTTTATAAGTTAATTATAACAAATATAGTCCACCTGCAACACAGTGCCAAGTTGTATACCTTTAGATCCGGTGTGTGCTGGAATACATCACTGGATCCAAAATAACAGGCTGGCAGGGTTAAGAATAAATACTGTTTTGCAGTAACTTTCCACCATGGATCAAGGATAGATAAAGTTGCAAGACATACAGGTAACAAAAATGGAAAATCTTAAAATAGTTTATAGTTATTCACTGACCAGTGTAGCCCAGAACACAGTGTAGATAGACGAATGTGCCTTACGCATTTCACGCTTAGCACTAATGCTACTAATACACCTTACCAGTTTTGTGCTTAACACTAGCGCTACTCACTGTCACTTATAATAGCTTATATTGATTCACAGACCAGCGGAACTTAGTTAACGTATTATAATCATTTGAGACTTCAGTAAGTTTAAAGTCTAATTTGCTTTCTTTTCCTTTTAAGGCCTCAATATTTCTGGACAGTAGAAAAAAGTCAAGGGTTCATAGGAGCCAGTCTACCTATGGCTTTCTAGTTTAGTTTTTATATCCCAAATCTTCATACATTCTACTTAAACATGGATAATTTTCATCGACAATAATCTGGAGTTTTATGAATTGCAAAAAGTAAACCCTGTTCCCCATGTATAGACCACACTGATGACTTGGTGATGGTGCTTGCCAAAACTGTCTGCAGTAGTAATCAGAAAGTTATGTGGCCAAGTAAGTCTTCCATGGACTTTATCAACACCAGATGCCTGGAACAATGTTTGCTATATACCAGAAATTAGCCCTTCAAGGATAAACCTTCTCAAATGAAGTAAGGGATGTGGGATGACTATTCAGAATTAATGTTTTACATTTTCTGTGAACTAGTGCACTGCATTTTGAAAATTATTTTATAGAACTTTCTACCACTTGCAAACAGAACAAACTGCATAAACATCAGTGGTAAAATGTAAAGGTTCTGTAAAATGGATCTAACAAGGTACTATTGATTTAAAATAAGGAGACATTCTGTCAAACTTTTGTAAACCTATTTTCTTATCTCTAGAAATAAAGTTGTATTGTCTTGAGACCTTATACAATATGATACCATTTCAGAAGCAATGAGAAATCCAATTTTATGTCTATCCGCATTGCATTCACTGTTTACTTTTATCCATTTATTTCTGGAGTTTCTCCTTATGCCCCACTGGAATTTATTTTCTTTGTATTTGTCTTAACATGATTTTATCTGCTATTTCTTTGACAGGAGTCCTAGAAGAGGCCGAGTTCTATAACATTGCTTCCTTGGTTACAATTATCCGGGAAAAGATGGAGGAGGCTGAAGCTAGTCAGGTAAAAACACCCAACATTAAAGATTTAAACATGAATCCTGCCAGGATGGTCACTCTTCCATTAATTGTCTTAATTGCCAAAGTTTTTTTGAATTTTCTTTAAAAATGAATGAAGAATTAAGCTTAAATAATGATGGGAAATGTGGTGAACTGCAAGTGATCTGCAATAAACAGGCATTAATAGCCGAACTTGAAACATTCTTCAACTTGATTAGCAATGCTGTAACAAATGTTCAGTGTCCCAAACTGTGCCCCAAGGCATCTTGATTTGCTGGGGCAGAAGTTGGGATTTATGTTACTTTTCAGGGGCTGTCATAGGGGTGTTAATTAATATTGTTCCAACTACACACATCTGGTGCCCGAAGTTATAGTTTGTCTAGGCAGCAGAAACCCTAGTGAATACAACAAATGCGTGTCAACAGAGAACTGAGTTTTGCTACTTGGTTGTCAGTTCACCACAGTTCACCGTTTAGTGAATAGACTGTAAATATGAATGGTTCTACCTCGGTTATATAAGTTTATGATTATATGTGATGTTATTCATATAATTCTATGTTTTTGCTTGATGATTTCTTCCATATACTTTGTTTTCTAGAAAAACAAAAAACATTATGCAAGATTCTACATAAACCTCTTTGACTTTGGTTTTATGACTGAAGCACAAACAATCTGTTACCATAATCAAATAAATAGATAAGTTCCCAGCTACAAACACAGTGATAATAAATGTGGGAATAGTTTAACGGTCATAGCTACAGAGGTCAACTAGAGGTGGTTGATGATAACATTCAACTGAAACATTCAAAACCTTAATTTTAGGATCCACCACTCTGTTTGCCAAGACAAACAGTTGCTTTTAAATGCTTGTTCTAAGAAAAAATAATTTTCCCTGTTTTTTTGTGTGTGTCCTAAAGCAGCCACCCCTGAATTGCACTTATTGGATTGCTACCTTTTTCTTGCTGTTAACCTGAATGGAGCATACGTTAACCCCTCCTACTTCACATGTCATGCATACATATGTGTGCTTTGCCATTTTTATGAGGAGACATTTTTTTCATGTTGACAGTACTGGGATTCAGTGTGTTCGCAAACCTATTATTTTAGCAAGTTCGCTGAACCGGTGCTTAAATTGGCTGTAACGGATCATACCATGTTCTTGAAGCATGCCATTAGGTGGCGGGATGGCATTGTTCTAAATAGCAGGAGAGTGCGAGAGGGAAGCTGGGTGGTCCCGCATTAAACCTCAAGGAAGGAGGTAAGTATCTCATTATGGATATACTGCTCCAGATTAGTTTATATATACAAAGATTATGCATACACTGCTCCATATTGGCTTAATGTCCAAAGAATATGCATATACTGCTCCAGAATGGCTTCATATACAAAGATTATGCATTATACATTGCTCCAGATTGACTTCCTGAAGAAAGATAATGCATATACAAAGATTATGCATACACTGCTCCAGATTGGCTTTGCATGCAAAGATTATATATAATGCTCCCAGTCACAAAGCAAAAATGGTTCAACAATGGTTTGAGGAACACAACAACAAGTTCAAGGTGTCGACCTGGCCTCCAAATTCCCCAGATCTCAAACCAATCGAGCATCTGTGGGATGTGCTGGACAAACAAGTCCGAACTACAGAGACCCCATCTTGCAAATAACAGGACTTAATGGATTTGCTGCTAACGTCTCGGTGTCAGATACCACTGCACAAAAGGGAACCTACACAATATTAGGCAGGTGGTCACAATGTAATGGCTAATTCGTGTCCAGATAGAATCCCAAAAAAGAAGGTGGTGAGCAAAAATAATTATGCTATATACAAAATGCCAAACAATCCTGGCAAATTAAAAAAACAGAATGATCTCACCAAATCCTGGAGTAGATACGGGCATGAAGTATTTCCCAGAAATCCAGTATAATAATGCCGCAATTTGCTAATAATCCTTCTACTTATGTCAGTAGTGACATATCATCACTAGTATCAGAAGTCCCAAAACTATCAAAAGGAGAGGAGTTGGGCTGCACACCAAATGCCATTCCTGGCCCTCTGTACACACAGCCCACACATGGAGAATGTTTTTTTTTTTTTTGTTTTTTTATGCATTTACCTGTGTTTTGTACCTTTTAGGGAAGGGGATATTTAAGTGAATATATATGTATAATTTGTAAGTTATGAGTTATGTTACATTGAAAGATCACATCCTACTTTGATGTTTTAAATAGACATGCCTAATGTCAGAATACAAATAATGTACCTTTGAGCTGTCTTTGATCCATTTTGTTGAGGCCAAATATCTATCTTCATCTAATGAAAAATGCAAGTCCACTACCCCACCTCAGTGTTGAATATCTGTAACTTCTACCATTTTGCATTTACACAGTGTCAGGAAAGCACAAAACAGAAGTAGGACATTGTGCATCATTGGTTGGTAGAAAGGAGAGCCGAATTAAGATTCACAGCAGCATGCCCATAAGAAACATTATTGTGTACCTTACATCTTTCACAGTAATTTTGTTCTACACTATGTAATTTGTAAGTTTTATAATAATGTATCATTTTATCCTTTGTATTGCATTGTGGTAGAATGGGTACCTGACAACTACCAGTTACACAAAGCCATTTTCTTCTTATTGAAACACGTTGAAACAGAAAGGTGGAGGTCATACACCATTAGTAGCTAAATTTAGGTTATGGTATTGCTACAAAGGCAATTCTTTCTCTCTCTCTTGTTTAAAAATACCGAGCAGGTGACCCTTTTGTCAGATTGTACAGTGAGAGGAACAGTGGAATAACAGCTAATTAAAACAGCTCTACGGAGCCAGGAATATTCCAAAAATATGATTAGTTAGTAGACTTTCAGAAAATCTGATTTAGTATAGCTCATTGCATGCAAATGGTATGTCACTGGAGAAATATAAATCTGGGAAAGCCTTGAAACTTCCAAATATTTTTAAGGTTTAATGTCAATTAATATGTCACTCTCTAAGATCAAATGCAATATTATACCATTTACAACAATCTTTTCTATTATGTGTTGATTGAAAACCTTGTGGGTATTCAATATTTTTTTGGGGGGAGGTTCATGTCGCATTATGCCAGGGCTTAACACATTTAATTTAGCTTTAGGAGCCAGCAAAAAAAGTAGGAGCCAGACAACAGCACACAAATCACACAATCATACACACACAGTCCCACAGACAGTCTGGTGCACAATCACAGACACACACAGTCATACACATACTAAGAGACACAAAATCACACACAGACATACACAGCCACACACAGAGAGATACAGTCTCTCTCACACACACACAAACAGTTACACACACACAGTCTCTCTCTCTCACACACAGTCACTCGCACACAAAGAGATGGAAACAGTCACACACAGTCTCTCTCTCTCACACACACACAGCAACACACACAGTCACACATACATAGACAGTCGCACACACATACAGAGACAGTCACACAAAAACACAGAGAGAGACAGTCAGACACACACACACAAACAGTCCCATACACACAAGCCAGCAGTTTTTTAGGGGGAGTTTAAATAGAAAAAAAGATTAATCTCTCAATGTTTCCCCCGTCCCTGCTGCATTACCTCATTGCAGGTGAGGGGGCATTACTGCTCCAGCCTTGTCTGTGCCTCTCACACATGCACAGACTTTCTCGACTGTCAGGTGACACCCGGCACTGTGCGCAAGACAACAGCCTTCAACTATGACAACCCTTGGACCAATACACAAATGTGTTTCTGATAATGCGGCCCACTTCGTAAAAAAATGGATGCTCCTGCTCTATAGAAACTTGATGTGCAAGGCAGCACAGCATCAGTGGAAGACTTATTTGATTATAAAACATAGGATTTTTTTAAAGCTGGAATCCTGACATGTACTCTGATAATTCATTGTTCATGTAAAAACACGGATGTTTAGTTTCAAATGCATTATTGTGCACTCACTTAATATACAGACATATGTCCGAAAGCTTTGGCCCACAAGCTTTGGCCCTCATGGTCAAAGCTGTGTAATTATACCAGGGGTGTTCAAAGTAAGAACCACTTACTTTGAATATAAAACGCTAATCTCTTAAGCGGTCTGCGCATAAGTGGCTACTTATGCAATAAGTACAGTACGCATATTACTTACAATTGATTCCCCAAGGTAATTGCCCCATACAATTATAGAACCAATCTCAAGCAATCTATTTGCCTTTTAATATAATGTGAATTCAACATCATAATAACGGAATCTATTTGCTGGAAGGACCCATAAGTTTATATTCTTTGTTTGTACTTCTATAGAAGTATAATATAGAGTTGTGTACAGGGATCTATAATAAATCAGGGAACAGCAGAGGGGTAAGTCGTGTATATTAACTAAATTCAGGTTGTGGCTGCAAAACAATCCAATCCAAATAGCCAAAGGTCAATGAAATTCTCTTTCATCCTTATTGTAACTTTAGGATTAGCTCAAAGTCTATTTGGCATAAATAATTATGTTTATTACATTTATTTTTGTTGTGGCTTTTAAAAGCATTTTAAAAATACACAGGGCAGACAATAAAGGAAAACAACAAAGGAAATAATACAAATAATATTATCACAGGAGACTATGAAATGTTATATCTCTAGCACAAGCTAATTATACTATATTGTAAGGTAACAATAAAATAGAGTAGGAATTCATATTTTGTGTATTACTGTGTTCTGCAGGCACCCATGTAAAATGTAAATGTCCAGCAGAACTGATCTGGCAATAGGGGCTGGTGCAAGGATTTTTGCCACCCTAGGCAAATCCTCATTTTGCCGCCCCCTTTTCTCTGCCCCTTTCCCTCCCATTGCTATTACAGCTAGACAACAGCGCATCAATCACACACACATTTACACACACACACAGAGACAGTCACACACATACACACACACACACACTGAGACAGTCACATAAACACAAGCCTTGTTAAAGAAAAAGTACATTTCTTAGTGTCCCCCTGTCTGTCTCCTCTCCCCCCTCATGTCTGTCCCTCTTCCTTCCCATGCCTATCTTCCTCTCCTATTCCCTCATTGTATGTCTCTCTCCCTTCCCAAATCTGTTGTCTCTCCTCTCTGCACCTATGTCTGTTGTCCCCCATCCCATGTCTATCCTCCCCCCATATCTGTTGTCTGTGCCCCCTCACTCCCATGTCTGTTCTCCCCCCATATCTGTTGTCTGTCCCCCCTCACTCCCATGTCTGTTCTCCCCCCTTCCCTGTCTGTTCTCCCCAACTCCCATGTCTATTCTCCCCCCTCCCATTTATGTTCTTCCCCCTTGTCAATTCTCCCCCTCCGATGTCTGTTCTCCCCCTCCCATGTCTGTTCTCCCCCCTTCCATGTCTTTTCTCCCCAACTCCGGTGTTTGTTCTCCCCCCCATATCTGTTGTCTGCCCCCCCCCCCTCACTCCCATGCCTGTTCTCCCCATCTCCCATGTCTGTTCTCTCCCCTCCCATGTCTATTCTCTCCCCCTCCCATGTCTATCCCCCCCCCCCATTTCTCCCATTGTCTCTCTCCTCTACCCCCTCTTCCCTCTCATTTTTTAAATTTTTTAAGCTTCATGCATCACTGGGAGAAGCAGGCAGTACTAGCTCTCTGTGTTAAACCAATAGAGCTCAGAATGTTCTGCTTGTGCTCCTGGCACACAATAATCATTCAGAGCATTGGAAATTGAGGAGCGCGAGCAGCACTATCTGAGCTCTGTGTGTTTAACTGCTCGTTTAGTACTGCTCGTTGCTCCCAGTGACACACCAAGCCACGCTGCTACCGGAGGTGGGGGCTTACCGTCACCTTGCACCTGGTGCGGTCCATCTCCCTCCCCCTTAGTGTGACGGTGCCCCTTTTAAAAAGGTGCCCTAGGCACCTACCTCGCCTATAGGTGGCGCCGGCTCTGCTGGCAATCCTAGCAGTATATCTGAAGGATATAGTTTTGTAAGGCTCCTGTGTAGTGTTGAGCGAACCCGAACCGCACTGTTCGGGTTCGTACCGAACATTACGGTGTTCGGACCCCGGACCCGAACACTTCACAGTATGTCCGTGTTGGAGTTCGGGGTTCGGCATAAACCGAAAGTCTATAAATCGAAAGACATTCAGTTTATAGACTTTCGGTTTATAGAATAGCAATAGCATTACATGTATTCTATAAAGACAAAAGACATTTGGTTTATAGACTTTCGTTTTCTAGAATACATGTAATGCTATTGCTATTCTATAAAAAGAAAGTCTATAAACCGAATGTCTTTCGGTTTATAGACTTTCAGCTTATAGAATACATGTAATACTATTGGCTTTCTATAAACCGAACTAGAGTCCCCATTCATAAGAATTTCTTATGAATGGGGACTCTATTTCGGTTTATAGAAAGCCAATAGTATTACATGTATTCCATAAGCCGAAAGTCGGGTCCCCATTGACTTCAATGGGGTTCAGGGTCAAGTTCGGGGTCAAGTTCGACCCCGAAACCGGACTTTTTTCCGAAGTTCGCCCGAACCTGCCGAAACCCGAACATCCAGGTGTCCACTCCACACTACTCCTGTGCAATATATTTAGCCACACATTACAAGTATGACAATACTGATTTTTGCCTGTTTGAAATTCTTTAAATGTAGCAATTGAAAAATTTGTGGCAAAAACTAGTAATTAGTGATAAGTCGGGTCAATGACTACACTGCAATGTCCCTGATTACTTCTCCTTACTCTATCATTTTCCACAGATTACCTGCCACCTCATGGTCTTTGCCTCCAGACAGCTTCAACCCATTCTGTTAATGCTTATAATCTAGACAGACAATAAACTATTGCTTTGGGCCACATACCCATTCATTAAATTTTTTTTTTTTTTTATCTTGCTTTCAAGTAAAGTAAGTCCATGATGGTAGACACAGAGCTTCTAAAAATATGGCTTGCACCCTTTCAATATCTCATTGCAGGCATAAAGCTATCCTGGATGTAAAAGAGCATGAATAACCACATAAGGTTTGAGAACCTACAGCAGACTAGGTGGGCCGAATGGTTAAAATACCTTAAAACAAAGACCTTTTTAAACATATAATTTGTTTTATTCCACTTTCTAATTATAATTGCTACATGGTGGGCATTTTTGCTCAGGGATACTAAGAACAGCTTCCTGTTTTGGGTCTATATTGAGTATAAGAACAATGTGGCAATCCTATTTTAATTAAAAAATGACTGCCAGACCTGGTGTCCTAATTTACTCATATATCCTGAGGTTATTTCATAAGACAAAGACATTCTATACCCATCTCACTACAGTGGGAATGTCTTCTAGCATTAAAAGGGGTGTATTAATGCCAATTTTAAGAAAAATGAGCTAATTAAAGCTCCAAATAAAGGGCAAACATTAGCTGGTAAAACATGATTGTTTGGTATATAAAGAAAGAGGCGGAACCAGTGGCGTCCTGAGGGGGGGGCGGACCGCACCGGGTGACACCTCCAGCAGGGGTGACACCCATGCTGCCGGCACCCCCCCGCATCGCGCTGCTTAACTTTTTTCTGGTAGCCGCATCCGCTGGACGCGGCCGCCGGAAAAAAGTAAAAAAAAACAAAAAAAAACCCCACAGCAACCGGAAGTGACGTTACGTCACATCCGGTGACTGTGTTTCCCTCCTCCGTGCAAGAGGGAAGACTGCACGGAGGAGGTGTCGGTCCGGGAGCAGAGAGCAGCATCGGTAAGTAATGGGGAAGGGGGAGTAGGAGGGTGGTTTAAAACGAGCAGGGCTCTGACTGGCACTATATTACTGGGCTCTGGCTGGCACTATATTACTGGGCTCTGGCTGGCACAATATTACTGGGCATCTGGCTGGCACTATATTACTGGGCTCTGGCTGGCACAATATTACAGGCATCTGGCTGGCACTATATTACTGGGCTCTGGCTGGCACAATATTACAGGCATCTGACTGGCACTATATTACTGGGCTCTGGCTGGCACAATATTACAGGCATCTGACTGGCACTATATTACTGGGCTCTGGCTGGCACAATATTAGAGGCATCTGACTGGCACTATTTTACTGGGCTCTGGCTGGCACTTTATTACTGGGCATCTGACTGGCACTATATTACTGGGCTCTGGCTGGCACAATATTACAGGCATCTGACTGGCACTATATTACTGGGCTCTGGCTGGCACTTTATTACTGGGCATCTGGCTGGCACAATATTACAGGCATCTGGCTGGCACTATATTTCTGGGCTCTGGCTGGCACTATATTACTGGGCTCTGACTGGCACAATATTACAGGCATCTGGCTGGCACTATATTACTGGGCGCTGGCTGGCACTATATTACTGGGCATCTGGCTGGCACAATATTACAGGCATCTGGCTGGCACTATATTACTGGGCATCTGGCTGGCACAATATTACAGGCATCTGGCTGGCACTATATTACTGGGCTCTGGCTGGCACTATATTACTGGGCTCTGGCTGGCACAATATTACTGGGCTCTGGCTGGCACTATATTACTGGGCTCTGGCTGGCACTATATTACTGGCCATCTGGCTGGCACAATATTACAGGCATCTGACTGGCACAATATTACTGGGCATCTGGCTGGCACTATATTACTGGGCTCTGGCTGGCACAATATTACAGGCATCTGGCTGGCACAATATTATTGGGCATCTGGCTGGCACTATATAACTGGGCATCTGGCTGGCACAATATTACTGGGCATCTGGCTGGCACTATATTACTGGCATCTGGCTGGCACTATATTACTTGGCATCTGGCTGGCACTATATTACTGGGCATCTGGCTGGCACTATATTACTGGGCTCTGGCTGGCACAATATTACAGCCATCTGACTGGCACAATATTACTGGGCATCTGGTTGGCACTATATTACTGGGCTCTGACTTTCACTATATTACTGGGCATCTGGCTGGCACTATATTACTGGGCTCTGGCTGGCACTATATTACTGGGCATCTAGCTGGCACTATATTACTGGGCTCTGGCTGGCACTATATTACTGGGCTCTGGCTGGAACTATATTACTGGGCATCTGGCTGGCACTATATTACTGGGCTCTGGCTGGCACAATATTACTGGGCATCTGGCTGGCACTATATTACTGGGCTCTGAGTGGCACAATATTACTGGTATCTGACTGGCACAATATTACTGGTATCTGACTGGCACAATATTACAGGCATCTGACTGGCACACTATTACTGGGCTCTGACTGACACAATATTCCTGGTATCTGACTGGCACAATATTACTGGGCTCTGTGTGGCACAATATTACTGGTATCTGACTGGCACAATATTACTGGTATCTGACTGGCACAATATTACTGGTATCTGATTGGCACACTATTCCTGGTATCTGACTGGCACAATATTTCCGGTATCTATAATTGTACAATTTTCAAACTATTGAAAAAATTGTGGGTGTTTTCTTACATTTTTATTATGGGGGGGCGGGGGGGGGGGGGGCCAAATGCTCTAGGTACGCCCCTGGGCGGAAACAAGATTGAAATGTATTAATGATCTCAAGGTAAATTAACAGCTTCATAAACAGCAAAAATAAAAATAAACCATGTAATATTATAATTATTGTTTCCATTTCCTCATGTTCTATTTAATGTTTTTAACATCCATAACTAATATTTTGATTGCAGTAGAGCCTTAAAAACCCTCATCTCAATTCCCTGAAATACTCCCTTATATGTTTATCGGTTTGCTAAATATGCTTAATTTTACACAGAATTTGACAGCATTTTCACACTTTAAACTGGAGCTAGGGTGCAGAAGAACAACATTTTAAAGTATTTGAAAAAGCAAAATACCGGTACATCCCAAATGATAACTATACTTGCAATGTGTACATACTATTGCACACACTGGCAGAACTACTGGGGTCACAGGGGTCGCAGCTGCGACCGGACCCGTCACTCCAGGGGGCCCGTCCGCTGGCATTGTGGTGCGGCCCCATTGAAGGGCCATTGAAGGGCCCTGCTCTTGGGGCCACCCAATGGCAATGGATTTCCTGAGGCCCGGTCGCACTCTTAAAGCGCCGCAGTGCTCTGATGATGTCAGAGCTGGGAGGACTGCCAGCTAACAGAGCACCGCATGGGGAGGAGAGGAGGGAGTCAGAGTGGGAGCTATGACTCCCATCAGCATGAGGCAACCACTGGACCCCAGGGAAGACACCCTCCTGCACCTAAAAGGTAGGAAACAGGAGGGTGACTACATTATTTTTTTAAAAGTTTGTGTGTGAGAGAGAATGTCCGTTACTGTATATCTGTGTGTGTATGTGTATGTGTGTGTGTGTCTGTGTATGTGTGTATGTGTATCTGTCTGTGTGTATGTTTGTGTGTGTGTGTTTGGTATGTCTCTGTGTGTGTGTGTATGTCTGTATGTGTATCTGAATGTTTGGCATTAAGTGTGTCTGTGTATCTGCATGCATGTCTATATGTGGATCTGTCTGTATGTTTCTGTGTGTCTGTATGTGTATCTGTTTGTCTGCATATGTGTCTGTATGTGTATATGGGGCTCTGGATCTGTATCTGTTTGTCTGTATGTGTATCTGAATGTTTGTCATTAAGTGTGTCTGTGTATCTGCATGCATATCTATATGTGTATCTGTCTGCATATGTGTCTGTTTGTGTATCTGTTTTTCTGCATGTGTGTCTGTATGTTTATCTGTTTGTCTGCATGTGTGCAGTGTGTGCCCCTATGTACCTGTATGTGCATGTAGCCAAATGTGAACGTTCCATGTGACTTAGATATGAGCCGCTGCGGAGCTCCTCCGGCTGGGGAGATACATTTCCCAAATAATCATTCTCATAATCACTGGGCACACCAGAGTTGGAAGCCAGGAATTAGGTGGGGTACACAGGGAGACAGATGAGGGAGAACAGGGAACACAAGCAGTAGGCCACGGAGGTTGCTGTGAGAAGGAGGGACTAGCTGGTCCCTACTCCGCATGAGTCCTGGAGCCACCTGCCTGGTGCCTTGGTTGGGCACTCTGCTATAGACTGTGTCAATGTTGGGAAGGCAGGTGGCGACCAGAGGACGAGCAACATTTTCTCCACAGGGGGTCAACCAATGCAGGAGCGAGCTACTTTTTTGCTGGGAGGTGGGTTATTTGAACTAATCAATAGGAATGGCGCCTACACAGGGCTTGTCCATAGTATCTGCAAGCATTGCTCCGCTCACTCCCCTGAAGTATCCCTTAACAGTTCCATAGTGTTTTCCCTTTCTAATCGGTCAAGCGCTGGAGCGTGTTCGGGCAAGGGAGGTTGAGATGGGGTTGGTGAACATAGCTCCTTTCGGGTATAATTTGGATAGCATTTCGGCTCACACTTTTGGCTGCTTGAGCTAATCAGGGACAAAACTACTTTTGCCCTTTAAACGCATGGCCAATCAGGGACCAGGCTGACGGGCGGGATGTTCAAATAGCCCAATCATGGAAGTGCCTACCAGGGCACTTTCCCTTGGTAGTCTCCACTGGCCGTTTCGCATGTATAAGCCACCTGATAGTTCCAGGAGGTTTCCACTAACCTCCGGCAGGCGGTATACAGGGTTAGTGGGGCACGGCATTGGGGTACCAATTATAGCTGCTTCAGGGAAAATGTTATCCTGACCCTGGGCAGATCCATAATCCACTGGTAGATGTTTGGCTCTCAGAGCCCTCCGAGAGCCCGAGTCATGGATTTTTTGCACTTGCTTGCAGTTCTGCTAACCCGATGTTTAGACCATTTTGACAATCTTATTTCCACAGTTTAAACAATATTTAGATGACTGAGTCCCATTAGATATCTTTGTTCTATGTTCTTCAATAATGCATGCAGCTCAATCTCTTTTTATTTTGCTGGCATCCCTTTGTTTTTCCAGGCTTCTTTTAGAAGGTCCTTTCTGTACTGTATGGCAGTGTGGTCTACCCTAAAAGTTGTGTTTTTTTCTCTCTCTTTATTTTGCCAAACTTCCGTGGTTCCCTCACTGATCTCTCAAGAGTATTCCTTCTGTCTCATGTATCATTGTTATATGTTTAACACACTCATTTTTGTGATGTCATCAGTCACATATTAGGGTCTATTCACTAAAAGGTGAGTTTCAGGTGAGATTAGCTGAGTTGAGGTGAGATCTCCATTTTAACTGTTCTATTTACAAACCTGGTGAGATTCCCCTGCTAAGCAAACTCCCCGGGATTGTACCTGTACAATGACTTGCTGACTATACATCTAAACTCACCTCATCTTACCTGAACTCACCTTTTACTGAATAGATGGCCGAGCCACAATAGTGGTTCAAAGTGCTGGCAAGTTTGAGCCATATACAATTTTATTCTAGGCAATTCTATGCTGAGTTACCTCTTGGCTCCCCCTGCTCTTGTCCAAAATGCATCACACAATCGTCTGCTTGTCTTCCATTTTGAGAACATATTGCTCTATGATAGTGTCTCTTTCAGTTCCAACAGAAACATGTGTACCGAGTCCTGCAGTGCCAGGAGGCAGAGCTGGCTCAGATGGTTTCCACCATGTCTGACAGCTGGAAATTTGAACAGGTAGCAAACTTACTAGCAGTCAAATCATACTGTACACTGTATCATTTCTGCATTTACAGCTTGCTTGTGCTTAGATTGCTGTATCTCTTTTATTTTTGCTAAAAAAACAAAAACAACAGAAAGTAAGATAATATTGTATGGCTTTTTTCCTGCAAATTGCAAAAGTTTTCAAAGATTTGAATGATGTCATTGTCTTAGAGGTTAGCTGGCTAACTCATACTCTCAATGTTTCATCAAGGAGATCTTGGTGATTTTATTACTGATTACAGCAAGTAGACAGCCAAGAGCTCAATGGGTTTTCTCAACTCACTAAAAGAAAGTAAAATCATCTCAGCAAAAGAAATATAATGACATGGTAGTGTCCTCTAGGTTAATACAAGGCAATGTCTGGCAGTATACACATTATTATTTTCCTGCTTATATACAAATGGATGTAAACAATAAGCTTGAGATTTCTGTGAGTGGAAATGTGGATGACCCCTTAGAGATAAATTTAGAACTATTTTATCTATGCCTAAAGATAATACCTGGGGGTGTTTTGTTTTTTTGCAGTTGGTAAATGTGGGGTCTCCATACAGTTACAGCAGTGAAGGACAGGCTGAGTTTCTTTGTGTGGTTTCCAGAGAGCTACAGAATAAGTTCAAATCCAGAGGGCCCCAGACCTGCTCTACAGTAGAGGTAAGCTGTAGTATTGTATTATTTTTAATATTTAGCAACTGACATCACAAACAGGACCTTACCAATAAATCCAAGATATTGTGCTAAATCCCATCTTTGGCATTCACTCCTTAATCAATAGTACCCTCCATTATCCTTGCAGTTGTTCCAGTATTATTGCTCCTCTGCTTACTTACCTTCATGTACCATGCTGACAAATACCCTCTGCCATCCCCAGTTGTCTCCATACACAGTATTTTCATTAATCAATAACCTTGCCTACACAACAACTTTCTGTACAAAATATTCACATTTCTTGAACGCCCTATCCGCACATAAAGGTTTTGATTACCAATCCAAGTCCCCTTAAGGACCCCTCAGCTTGCCCTCTACGCATACATTCCTAAGAACTAACCCCATCTTTCAGTGTGCAGGGCTCTGGATTATTATTGCTGTCTAACCTAACCCTAGGTGACTGTTTTACATATAACTCTATGGAAGTACAAATTCCTTGGTTCCTACAAATAACTAGGCTGGCTCCTAAACTAATAGATTTGGCTCATATTCAGATATTTGTCAAGCCCTGTCTTGTACTATCATTAACTGTGTTGATTGTCCTTTCTAATTTGTTTCTAATTGCTTGACAGAGTTGTAACAACATTGAACAGAGCGAGGAGAATGTACTAACACCAGAATGCATCATCCTCCAAGAGAGAGACAGTAGAGAGGAACTCTTGTGAGTGCTTCAGAGGCACTTAACATACCCCTTGAGTCTATTCCAGGTGTTAACAATATTAATCGAAACTCATAATGGATCAAACCTGGTACACCAAATTATTTATTTCTAAAATGTTTACTAGGAAGTATGTATCATTGAGATGTAACTTTCAGTACTGTCGTGGAGATAATTATCTATGCATATACATTGCTAACTTTAAAATTAGCAACCAATTATTAGGTGCTTGAAGGCTAAACTGAAAAACACTGTGGTCCATTCACTTACTCCTTCTATGTTTAACCTTGTTTTCCACCCCTTTATCATGTAACAATTGCCTTTTTTGGATCAGCACAACCTCGAGGAGGGTTTACACCTTACAAATACAAATATGCTATTTTATATGGTTTACCTAATACTTCTGTCCTGGTGCTTTTGGGCTGCAACTATCAACTTACCTGTTCATGTTCTGTGCTTCATTTTCTACTGTAGTACTGACATCTTGTGTAACTCCTCTGAGGCTCTGGCTCATCTACTCACCTTTACTTTACTCTCATTCTTCCAAACTGTTCACATATGCAGTCACTCCCACTTCACTGGCATTATTCTTAATTGTTCACCATTGTCCCCAGAAACCTCATTCACTAACAGGAAGGGGGGAGAGGGGGGCAAAATGGGATAATTACCGTATATACTCGAGTATAAGCCGAGTTTTTCAGCGCATTTTTTGTGCATAATGAGCATACTAAGGGGCAATATCCTGGCATATTACATGGCATATTGGGGGCAATATCCTGGCATATTGGGGGCAATATCCTGGCATATTACATGGCATATTAGGGGCAATATCCTGGCATATTGGGGGAAATATCCTGGCATATTACATGGCATATTGGGGGCAAAATCCTGGCATATTAAAATGGCATATTGGGGGCAAAATCCTGGCATATTAAATGGCATATTGGGGGCAAAATCCTGGCATATTACATGGCATATTGGGGGCAATATCCTGGCATATTACATGGCATATTGGGGGCAATATCCTGGCATATTGGGGGAAATATCCTGGCATATTGCATGGCATATTGGGGGCAAAATCCTGGCATACTAAAATGGCATATTGGGGGCAAAATCCTGGCATATTACATGGCATATTGGGGGCAATATCCTGGCATATTACATGGCATATTGGGGGCAATATCATGGCATATTGGGGGCAATTTCCTGGCATATTAAATGGCATATTGGGGGCAATATCCTGGAATATTAAATGGCATATTGGGGGCAATATCCTGGCATATTAAATGACATATTGGGGGCAATATCCTGGAATATTAAATGGCAGATTCGGGGCAATATTTACCAGTAGCTGCCTCATTTTCCACCCTAGGCTTATACTCGAGTCAATATTTTTTCCCAGTTCTTTGTGGTAAAATTAAGTGCCTCGGCTTATATTCGGGTCGGCTTATACTCGAGTATATACGGTAACTCCTGGGCTGACCTCAAACCTGATTTAATAGACTAGGGCCTCCCCATTTATCACTTCTAAATGAACCAGTATATAGGCTAGGCAGCCAATCCTTACCATGAGCTCTGGCTGGGATCAATAAATTAGGATACAATGCGCAGAAGTCCTGTATACTGCATATTTAGGCCTTTCTTGCAGACCCTGTAGGTATGCACTTATGAGAGAGTAGTGCCCATGTTGTCTCCATCTTGATACCCCTTTTCTCTCTAGTGATAAAACTAGGCAAAAAACAACAACCACTGCTATGTCTCTATAATTGTTTTGTTTCTCTGTTTATGGCCGTCTCTGACGATTATAGCTGGGCTATGAAATACTTTACCCCCTGTCAGCTTACATGACTGACACATTGACACATCACTACGAATACTGACAGCCACTCGACCGGCTAAGTGAAGAAAGTCTTTGTTTATTTGGATAATGGCTATAGGATATCTTCGGAATGATAATTCCAAGAAGTACTATTCAAAAATAATATAAAGTAAGGCCTTATTTTATAGAAAAAAATAATTTTGGGGACCAATTGAAATAATGTTTTCTCCTTGTGGTGTCACTCATTCTTTCTCACAGGTAGTATAATATGTCTATGCCCAGGGGAAGGGGCAGCATGTCCTAGGGATAGTTCAATGTAATACAGAACTTTATGTCATGTCCTATGTGCATTCAAAACATTGACTGCTGTCTTACACAGGAAATCTTTTTTTTTTTTTTATTGCTTGGCTCTATGAAGCAGATCAATACCTGCCTCACTGTCCAGCCATTAAGAGGTTTGTGCAGCTTCCAGATTTCTTACCTGCCTCCTTCTATGTCTCTCAAGGGTTCAGTGAATGATGGAGTTGGAAAACAAGACTGTAAGCACTGCTTGTGTTCCCTACAGAACCGAAAGGGTTAAAAATGTGCAACTTTTCCAGTTTGTAAATAACATACTTTATTCTTATTGTAAATGAGTTACAAAATTACAGATGGTCACTTAAAATGTTCCAGTAAAGCCATCCAAGGTCACCCCTCCCTGTCCGTCTTTGGCCATATGAATTGTTTGGAAGTATGCTCTCTCTATGCCACCTGTCCTTTGTTATTCTCCAAGATCACACTCTTATTCAGTACCCCAGAGATGTCTCCTGCATAGAATACATTTTATATACTTGTCCTAGTATACATTTTATGTACACTTTTCTTTTTTATATATTTCTTTCACAAATAAAAACATTTCAGCAAGCAATTTGTGTTATTCTCATTTATTTCTATGTATTATTGAACAACGTGCATGAAAACAATCAGCCTTGCTTTCACAAGAATACAGCAATTAGTTTACTCTATAGACATTTTCTTTTATTATTTTGATGTCCATGCTTCTTCCTATTATTCTGACAATGTTACATAACACCACGGGTTCTAACGTATTAGTCCAAATCACTGCAGTCTACTTGTGTAATCAATCATTATTGTGGAATATCAATTGCTTAGTGATAAAATACATATAATAAACCCTGCTCACCTGAATATGTGTGCAATAACCAACATCTATTATATGCCAAATAAGAATTCCAATACAAGGAACAATGTGTACAATAGCCAGAGATGTTATAGTGTCACTCCTGGGAATTGCATAAGTGTCTACTCAATAAAGAGATAATTGCAAGGAATTGAGATAGGAATTTCAAATTATGGCCAAAGTAGCTGAGTTGGAAATATTCTCTTAATTCTGGTTCATTGGCCAAGTGTTTGAAATTCCCATCTTAATTCCCTACAATTCTCTCTTTTTTAGTAGACCCTATAATTTCACACATTATGTAAACTTGAATACACAGAAATGGATTAAATAAAACAATGGTGTAATAGGAGTGCGTATGCTCACATACTGCTGGAGAAACAGTTGTACTCAGAAGCCAGTAAAACAATTCAGACCTGTCTCCACATTTGGCTCCTAGTTTTTTTAAATCCAGAATTATAAGAGCGCTCACAAGAACTAGCAAATGCAAAAAAATGTACTTTTAAATCTTAAAGCACCTATTTTTACGTTCTATCCATTAAATTGTTAAAAAGATATACACTGACCAGCCATAACATTATGAGCACTGACAAGTGAAGCAGTGTGATGCTTTTGGGTAATGTTTTTCTGGGAAACCCTGGGTCCTGCCATTCATGTGGATGTTACTTTGACTTGTACCATCTTTCTAAGCATGAATGCAAATCATGTACACACTTTGAAGGAAACGCTACTCCCTGAAGGCATTGGCCTTCCGCCAATTCCTTCAGGGCAAAATTCAGCAGTATAATGTGCCTTGTACAAAGCAAAACATGGTTCAGGAATGGTTTGAGGAGCACAACAATGAGTTCAAGGTGTTTATTTGGTCTCCAAATTCCCCAGATCTCAATCCAATCAAGCATCTGTGGTATGTGCTGGACAAACAAGTCCGATCCACGGAGGCCCCACCTCGCAACTTACAGGACTTAATTGATCTGCTGAGACACCTTCAGAGGTCTAGTTTAATCCGCTAGCTTCCTTTCAAATACATATATATATTTAGTAAAAATCTTCTAAATCCAGGGTCTTGTTAAGTATAGATCTAGAAGTTATCTCTCTGTCTCAACTTAGTCAAAAGGTTCCCACCTCGAACTGCAGAGGGGAATTAGTTCTAAACCTTTAACAGTTAGGGAGCTACAGTCTGAGCTATGTTGCTCCTTGACAAACACCATGAAAGATTACAACAAAACATGGTGTTTTTGGAAAGGAAGGGATTAGAGTAGGAAATGGGTGGAGGGGGAGGGAGAGAGAGGAATCTATATATATTTTTGTTGTTGTTGTTTAACTATATTGTATTGAAAGTTTGTTGTTAGGTATATGTTTGTCTTATGTTATTGTTTTTTTTTCCTGTTCACTCTGGAATGGGACTAGAGTGAATGTCTAATGTCATTTATAACGAAAATGTTTTAAAAAATAAAGACTTTGTTTTATACTTTATTCATCTAATACTGAGCCCTACATATTGGAGCCCGCATCCACATTCTAAGGTGTATATTACAAGTTTGCTATTACAAGTTATACATTGTTCCACATTTACCACATTTTTATTACTAGTGGCTTTCTTTGCCACTAGTAATGAACCCCATTTGTAAGAAAAAGTTACTTTGGATACATGTGGACACATTGTGCAAAATTTGTGTCCACAACCCAAGGTAGGAAAATATTATTTTGGTTTTGATAATTTTAGAAAACAGGGTGGTACTATGTTTTTAATAGTATTATTTATTTAAAAAATTACCCTAGGTAGGTGCTTTTAAGCTGTGAAACCTATATTTTCTTTATTCTATTTTCAGATTATCAGTTCATTTTAATCAAACTTAAAAAAAATAAATACTAAGAGGTGATGTTCCAGTGTTTGCACAAAATTGTCTTTGACATGTCTGGCACTTTCTATGTATTTTATTTCTTGGATCACTTGATTCTGTTCTCTTACAGAATCCTTGAAAGTTTTATCTTTTTCTACACGATCTAGTCTTTGCTGCTTATAGTGTGTGGGCATTATAATGTTTTTTCTTTGAATATAACTATCATAATATCACATTATCTTTGGTAATCAGCGTCGGTGTTCGCAACTGACCATGTGGTTTATTGGAAATCGAATTTGGATGGTTTCTACTTTGTGCATCTAAAAGCCATTTTTTGTCCACATCTTTCCTGATACTTTTTACTTCTGAATAATATTCATAATCTATCCTTAAAAAAAATGTGCTCTCTAAATAGTCTGAACTACTTGTCTGAACTACAAACCCATGTGGTTTTTTTTTTGCCTATTTTAAAAAAGGTAGGGCGAGGCACCCTTCCATATCATTATAATACCATCTATATATCACTTGTCATACTAAGTTGTTTATAAAGGGGTTATTGTTCCAGATATAATCCTCCACCCATGCACCCATTACCAAATTAGCATGAGAAAGAACAAATTTTGTACCCTTAGCCGTACCTTTAGTTTGGTTATAGTAAACTCCATCAACAAAAAAGTAGTTATGTTCTAATACAAAAAGGATTATTTTTAATAGGAAACTCTGCTTAATGATTATGATGTCTAAATTCCTGCACTTTTTCTAACCCTATCCTATGTGGAAGATTTGTATATAATGACACCACATCTATACTTATTTTGTAAATACCCCATAAGTGCAGAAGAGCAGGGTACAAGGGTTTTTATTGATAAATACTACACTATATTTGCTCCTATGTTGTTGTGCTCTTGTGTTTTAAATTGTGGTTGTTAATAAGATAGGTCACTGGCTCTTGATAAAGGTCTAGTGGGGAGGGCTGCAACCTCAGTACCATTTTTCATTAAAGGACCACTCTGACTATAAAATAACCACATTAAAAAGCAACTAAAAAAATTGCTATACATTAATTCTACTTATGTTTGGTTTATAACACATATCAGCTACTCCTAATCCACCCACTATCTAGCTGCCCTCAAGCATTTGGGAAAAAATAGTTTGGGCTTTATTCATGAAAAAGAGAATAGAAGGAAATTGAGAAGTGAATTGCAAACATAAGGCCAAAGTTATCAAGTTGGAAAAACAAATCTCTCATTCAGTATATTTCAAGTTCTGCTATTTTGACCTTAAGCTTGCTATTGAATGGGCCTGAAGTTTGCTATATTTTGGACTCAAGTTTGAATTACATGGAATTGACAAGTGGATTTCAAACTTAAGGCCAAAGTAGCAGAGTTGGAAAAATCCTATTTCTATTGATTAATATAAATAACCATGAAAAACAGGACAATATGTTAACGGTTTAAGTGTCAATCATAAATTAAGATAAGATTTGGTAAGTAGCAAGAAATTTGTAGAAGCGGACTGTCACTCACCCGATCCCCTCACATCGCTTGTCACCTCCTTCCTCACGCCGTCATAGCTCTCATGTTGTTGCAGCAGCCATGTTTTTGGAGTCAGGAAGTCACTAGTGACTTCTGGAGACACTTTTCATCTACGGTGGCCATGTTTTTGGAGTCTGTTTGCTCTCTATACAGACTTCAAATAGATGCATTCCTTTTTGTTTTATTTTCGGTTTTACTTTCTTTCTATCACTTGGGATCCTCTTCTATTGTAATATATATGCATATATATTTTAGTGTTCTGTATTCTTTTTGTTTTTCCTGTTCCTCCCTCCTGATACACCCATCTCCTTCTCCATTGGTCTATGCTAATTACTTCCTATATTTATTCACCTGTTCATTCGTTTTCTAGTTGCCTGTGCAAAGAGTTCTCTCTGTTTTTGTGCTATTGTTACATTTTGTCTGACTTCTGATACTGACCCTTGGCTTGTTCTTTGACTCTGTTTTTGATCTCCGCCTGCATCGACCCCGGATAGTACCTTGACTTCGTTTGATCTCTGCCTGCCTCGAATCCTCAGCCTGTTTTTGACTTTGCTTGACTTCTGCCTGCCTCGATCCCCTGGCTTGCTCCTCAACTTTGCTTGTTCTCATCCTATTGATATCATCAACCAGTTTCAGTCTGTCTTGTCTCCTGTGCTGCTCAGAGTACTCCAGCAACCCATTCCTGGTTACCTCTAGGTTGTACTTGTGCCGCACAAACCCCTGGCAAAACATTACCCTGGGCTCAACCTTCGGGTACATATTTGTCAGGGTGAACACCACAAAGTACTTCCCAAGAGGTGATCTTGCAACAAGGGTCCCTCCTCCTGGGTGTCACTGGTACACCGTAACACGGACCATGTTTTGTCTTAATATATTCTCACTGGAGCTAAAAAAGGCTTTCTTTCATGCGAAAAAATCACATTGCATCACTTTAAACAACCACTAAATGTTAAAACTAGCCAGTGAGATGCAGGCTCATGCATGATTAAGAGTAATATATGCCATTTTAAATTTTGTGGTTCAACACATTCTCCAAACATTGCTTGGTGCACACTAAGGATTCTGGGATTGTGCACTGAGCATTGTAGGAGTGCACTCATGTGCAGTACACTATTTAATGTACGTAAATTTAATTGCAATATCTACACAAAAAGGTCTTGTCATCCACTGTGAATTTATTGAGGCTTTATTACAGATATCTAATTTCCTTTCTTCACTTATTACAATTTACTTAGTAAGCACCACACAAATATACCAATTAAGAATGTATATAGACAATTATGTTTTGCATTCCACTTCTAATAGGTGTTAAGTCCTCATATTTTATACTGTTATGTTTCTTGTATTATAGCCTATTTGATATGCTAGATGTGAATTATTTAATTACACATAATTAAATTATCTTAGTTCTCTACCATATACACTCTAATTCAAGATAATATTATTACTGAGTTTTTCATCTGAACACAGCTTTGGAGTTCTGCAACAGTACATGTCACATCTTCAGATTAAAGGGAAAGTATTGTTAATCATTAAAAAGTAAATGTGTTTGCAGAACATCTTAGGATTTCCCACCATGGGCAAGTGTCTTATCCAACAATTCTTGAATGATACATATATTTCTGGAATATTTCAAATGTGCAGCATGCTCTGGGTTTTCCCCCTCCACATATAGTTATATATACACACATGCACAATTCCACACATGAACACAGTCGCATACACACATATTTACACACAGTTGCATGCTCAAAAAACAGTAACACACAGCCGCACTCAGACACATACACACACATAGTCACTTACACACAGTCCCATTCATACAAACAGTCATATACATACATACAGTCACATATACAGAAACACATTGACAGTCAAACACACACAGTCACATACACATGCACAGAAACACAGTCACATACACGCAGACACACATTCAGAAGTAGCATGGGATTGCATATTTGTTGAAAAAATACGCAAAGAAAATGGAAAAGGATGGCATCAATGGGCGGTAATTTAATAAGTCCGACTCTGGGTATGATTTGCTGATCTTTCAATTTTGTGATTCAGGAACATGGAGTTTATAGATGTCCATTGTTTGATGGCTTAGTAAATGCTTATTGGGGGAAAAGACGTTAGAGCAATCGGGAAGTTTCAGGACACAAAATGTTAATGCAATATGCTTGAAGCTTATCTGGTAGTTGTAATCCACAGGTTGGATAATAATTTCTAATCATTTTGATATAACATGGACTTAATATCATGTTATCTTTGTATATAGGAATTTTAACTTGGGGAGACTACATATTCACAGGTTTTTAACTTAATGCTATTATTGTAGTGGCTTATTTGGTATTTAGCTACGAGATGCAAGATTTTGCTCTTTGCACTAGTGATCGGATGGTGTTTAATATATCCATAGATAGACATTAGTGTCCTTTCCACTGCTTCTGTGAATTACTTTGCAAATTCAGATGTGATGTTATGGATCCACCCGACCAGTCTGGTTATGCGACTGTACACACCAAAATATTTGGGAATGCCGCAGCCAGCACCCCAACTCACTAATCCAGCTTGGAACCAGCGTCCACCTGGCCCCTTACAAACCAGTGGGCTACCAGAGTCGCCCTGTAATACAGGAAAAGAACCAATGGCAAGCTGTTAACAGTTTTAATATCCACTTAATTAAAAGGACAATCCATACAGAAATAAAAATAGAAAGCATTGACCTTATACTAAAAAAAATATTTTTAAAGCAAGTTTTAAGTACATGTCTGGCAATGCAATTTCTCTGCAGACCAGGATCCATTCCCTAAGTGTCTCATATTCTGGTTCCCCTATCCTTCTTTTGTGATCCAATAAAGTGACTCACATTAACAGGCACGTGACATCATAGGTATGTGATGCGCATAGTAAATCCCCAGTTATCACAGAACTTCCCTTCTTTACAGTGGGGTTCTATATATTCACAATAAGGTGAGTTTAGATGAACAATTCATCTCACTAATTCTATGGGGAGTTCCTCTTGCAGGAAAAATGGCATAATTCACTGTCAAACAATTGAGCTTTTTTAAAGATTTTACAATACATTATCCATGGCCAGGTGAGCTCCTCTAGCAGGAGATGATCACTCAGCTTGGCCCTGCATTATGTATAGTTAAGTTGGTGAGATGTTCTTCTAAACTTAACTTTTAGTGAATAGACCCATTTGGGTGAGAATAAAATCTGTTCATTGAGTAGGTACACCAGCAACACTGCTTTGTTGTACATACTTTAGGCTGCAGTATAACTATCCAGCATCATTTTAGAGGGTGTTGGACACTTACCATGCAAGCATCTTTACTTCCATCACGGTACCCAGCACAGAACATCCTTGGAGATATCTGATAGCGATAAAGATCTAAGCAGATATCTTGAGGTATTAACTCTACATCCACCTTCTGAAGCGTATCACTAGCAGGTCCTAGATATCAAAAGAGTATTTAATCGTGTTACATGTTTGATAACCCTGGTTGCATTTCATTGTGCAATGAATGCTTAATAATAGAAAAGAACAAGAGAAGGAAAGGTATGTAATAACCGATAGAACCGTATTAAATGCTAGACTATTTCCCAAACCCCAAAATCAAATGGATAAAATTAAAACGTTGCAGACATATATTTAAAAAAGGGAGCCAGAGAGGGGAAAAAAGTTATTTTCAAAATGTTTTAAATTTACCTCTGTAATCGTTTATACGTCTATTTAGAAATACATCTATGATTTCACTGCAAGAGGCAGGAATGCCACCCTTACATCTCAATAACAATACAATAACAATACAAACATGATTAAAAGACATAAAAGCTTACTGTTTTTTTTCCAGTTTATAAGAATTTCAGTTTTAAAATGATGAAGCTTTCCTAAATGTCACCTGTTTAGGTGAATAATATATATTGTATGCATTTGATTCTGTTGACCCTGGTGCAACATACATACAACTATCATACAGGTAAGTTTACATTTCGCGCAATGAATGAATCAAGTTATATTGTGTACCACAGACAAATGAAGTTGTTTTAGCAGATTTCTTTACAATCCAGTTGGATGCCTTTCTAGTTATTAAATGCAAATACAGCTACAAAAATAAACCTAGCTTAAGTAATGTTGATTTATAGAGAATGTAACTGTCTGGTATCAAGAAGGATTTTTTTTTCTTTTCAGACAACCTGCGGCCCCCTGGCTGCTGTTGAACTACATCTCCCATAAAGCTCTTTCAGCCAAGAGGCTGGTAGAGGAGTATGGGAAATGTAATCCTGCAACATCTGGGGGGCACCACTTTGTCTATCTCTGTTCTATAAAGTGTTATGTGCAAAGGTGGAATTTGATGGACTACATATGTATTTTCATTCCAAGTATGTAACTAAAATCATCTTTTTTATTCTGTTTTTAAAAAATAAAAACAGTCCATGGGATGGAATTTATTATATATTATATTGTAGATGGCAGTATTAGAATATATTTTAAAAACTACTAGTTAAGAGTAGTACCTACACCATGAGATACATGCTTATGGTACAGAGGCCTGGAACATTGTTCCAAAGGAGGTTCTTACCCTCCTCAGTAATGGCACCCCAGCCTGTTACCCAACAGAGGGATCCAGTAGGAAAGTGGTGAGTGCTTGAAGGGAGGCAGACGGGTTGAACATGTGGTGAAGTGAGAGGAACAGCATGGTCCAGGAGCACAAGTGCCACGTCGTAGTCATGGGATTCTTCATCATAGTAAGGGTGGAGGACCAACCGTACCACTTTAAATGACATCTCCTTTTGACTGTATCTGCTTAAGCGCACCTTGCCCAGGGACACTGTCCATACTTCCGGTAAAGCAAAACTATTATAAAAGGTTATAAGAGGAAAAAGGAAAAAAACACGATTTATAAAAAGGATAAGTCATAAAGAAAACAATGTTTACAATATAGATTATAACGTTAAGGAATATTGTTCTGGCAGATATAATAATAATATTATTATTATTAATACTCAATATAAGTGAGGTCAGATTTTATTCCACAAGTGCCAGTGGCAACGTTTCAACCATGAGGTCTTTATTAAGCATCTCCATGGAGTACACTTAATATAAGGAAATAAGAATCTACAGAGCCTCCATTCCCTTGCATAGACTACTGCCAAAACCTCTCTTTCTTCAAAAGGTCTGTACTGACATTTGGGCTGAAATAGTGGCTCAGAAGTTCATAATGATTCGGGGGCATCGGGGATGTATTGGGACTGAATTCTGAGCTATATGCCCTGATGTGCTGCCAAATAGGCCCACAATTTGGACATCATAGCTGATTCACAGCCGATAACTGCTGAGATTGTAAGCAGGTGAAAACACACCCGAAACACACCAAACTGAAATGGTAGCCTCATTCCTCCACATCAGTGGCGTAGCGTGGGTTGTCAGCACCCGGGGCAAGGCAAGTAATTTGCGCCCCCTAACCCGTGGATTTTAGCACTCGAGTCTCTTCTACTAGATTAGTTAAAGAAACCCTTACCCCCCAAGCACATGTATTGTTTGTTATGAAAATACTTATGTAATTAAAGTAAAATGCATCTAAATACAAGTTTATTTTCCAACACTTTATTGAGTGCGAACATGCATTACACACATTCTCCACATTTTCAGCAGGTCTATGAATACAAATATACACATGTAGTAACCTAGCATGGGCCATGCTATTATATGTCGTCTCACAACCATCGTAAACGACAAACAATATCAAGAACAAAAACTAAACATCAAAATGGAACCATACCCTGGAGATGATCCAAGACTGGGCTAGATGGAGCCAACTTCCTCAATCCTGTACCTCTAATGTTACCCCCCCCCCCCCCCCCCACACACACACACATATGCCATAATTGTTGTGCCATTCAGATGCCAGTAATATTGTAACTTTCGGATGCCAGTAATATTGTGCCAGTCAGAGCCCAGTAATATTGTGCCAGTCAGAGCCCAGGAATATGGTGCCTGTCAGATGCCTGTAATATTATGCCAGTCAGATGCCTGTAATAGTGTGCAGTCAGAGGCCAGGAATATTGTGCCAGTCAGATGCCTGTAATATTGTGCCAGTCAGATGCCTGTAATATTATGCCAGTCAGATGCCTGTAATATTATGCCAGTCAGATGCTTGTAATAGTGTGCCAGTCAGAGGCCAGGAATATTGTGCCAGTCAGAGGCCTGTAATATTGTGCCAGTCAGATGCCTATAATATTGTGCCAGTCAGAGCCCAGTAATATAGTGCCAGCCAGATGCCTGTAATATTATGCCAGCCAGATGCCCAGTATTATTGTGCCAGCCAGATGCCCAGTAATATAGTGCCAGTCAGATGCCCAGTATTATTGTGCCAGTCAGATGCCCAGTATTATTGTGCCAGCCAGATGCCCAGTAATATAGTGCCAGTCAGATGCCCAGTATTATTGTGCCAGTCAGATGCCCAGTATTATTGTGCCAGCCAGATGCCCAGTAATATAGTGCCAGTCAGATGCCCAGTAATATAGTGCCAATCAGATGCCAAGTAATATAGTGCCAATCAGATACCCAGTAATATAGTGCCAATCAGATGCCCAGTAATATAGTGCCAATCAGATGCCAAGTAATATAGTGCCAATCAGATACCCAGTAATATAGTGCCAATCAGATGCCCAGTAATATAGTGCCAATCAGATGCCCAGTAATATTGTGCCAATCAGATACCCAGTAATATAGTGCCATTCAGATACCCAGTAATATAGTGCCAATCAGATACCCAGTAATATTGTGCCAATCAGATACCCAGTAATATTGTGCCAATCAGATACCCAGTAATATAGTGCCATTCAGATACCCAGTAATATTGTGCCAATCAGATACCCAGTAATATTGTGCCAATCAGATGCCCAGTAATATTGTGCCAATCAGATACCCAGTAATATAGTGCCAATCAGATACCCAGTAATATTGTGCCAATCAGATACCCAGTAATATGGTGCCAGTCAGATACCCAGTAATATTGTGCCAATCAGATGCCCAGTAATATAGTGCCATTCAGATACCCAGTAATATTGTGCCAATCAGATACCCAGTAATATAGTGCCAATCAGATACCCAGTAATATTGTGCCAATCAGATGCCCAGTAATATTGTGCCAATCAGATACCCAGTAATATAGTGCCAGTCAGATACCCAGTAATATTGTGCCAATCAGATGCCCAGTAATATTGTGCCAATCAGATACCCAGTAATATAGTGCCATTCAGATACCCAGTAATATTGTGCCAATCAGATACCCAGTAATATTGTGCCAATCAGATGCCCAGTAATATTGTGCCAATCAGATACCCAGTAATATAGTGCCAGTCAGATACCCAGTAATATTGTGCCAATCAGATGCCCAGTAATATTGTGCCAATCAGATACCCAGTAATATAGTGCCAGTCAGATACCCAGTAATATTGTGCCAATCAGATACCCAGTAATATTGTGCCAATCAGATGCCCAGTAATATAGTGCCAGTCAGATACCAGGAATATTGTGCCAGCCAGCCCCCCCCCCCCGTACTTACATGAAGCGGCTCCGTGTCCCCCGCCGGATGTCTCCTCCGTGCAGTCTTCCCTCTTGCACGGAGGAGGGAAGCAGACACCGGATGTGACGCGACGTCACATCCGGCGTCAGTTTTTTTTTTTTTTTTTCCGGCAGTCGCATCCATCGGATGCGGCTTGCCGGAAAAAAGCGTTCACAAGCGCAATGCGCTGTGAACGCGGCAGCAGGGGCTGGGGGCCCACGGGACAGCTGCCTTGGGGCCCCCCAGGAGTAAATGGGCCCAGGGCAGCTGCCCCGTTTGCCCCGCGTTAAAGACGGCCCTGGCGGCCACGCGGCCGCATAGGGCTAGTGCGCCCCCCCAGATATTGCGCCCGGTGCGGCCGGCCCCCCCTGCACCCCCCACGCTACGCCACTGCTCCACATAGACCTCTATGGGGAGCATTGAGACTCATTCTGCAAGTAGAAAAAAAGTTATTCCAAATTGAAATTAATATATATATTTAAAAATAGCTCCAGTGGTGCCTGGGAGCCAGGACATTACACACAGAACACAGATTGCATCCAAGGGACATGCCAAGCACCAACATTGCACATCCAGGACATGACCCAGAACCCACATTGCACAACCAGGAGATGCCCTAGTCAGCATGTACATTGCATTCACAGGACATGCCCCAGCACCCACATTGCACAACCAGGAGATGCCCTAGTCAGCATGTACATTGCATTCACAGGACATGCCCCAGCACCCACATTGCACAACCAGGAGATGCCCTAGTCAGCATGTACATTGCATTCACAGGACATGCCCCAGCACCCACATTGCACAACCAGGAGATGCCCTAGTCAGCATGTACATTGCATTCACAGGACATGCCCCAGCACCCACATTGCACAACCAGGAGATGCCCTAGTCAGCATGTACATTGCATTCACAGGACATGCCCCAGCACCCACATTGCGTAACCAGGACATGGCCCACACAGCAGGCAGATTGCATGTCTAGGACATAGTCCATCCAGCACTAAGACTGCACACTCAGAACAAGCCCCAGCCAGCACCAAGATTGAACACCCAGGCATGCCCCAGTCAGCACCCAGATAGGGTTGCTACCTTTTCCTCAAATAAATACTGGCCAGCGAAGGCGGAGCCACAAAGGGTGGAGTCATTCAATGTTCCATGTAGTCAGTGAATCACACACCTAGGACATGTCCCAGCCAGCACCTAGATTGCACCCCCAGGACATGTTCTAGTCAGCACCCAGATTGCAAGGGCAGGACATGCTGCATCCAGCATCCAGATTGCACACCCAGGGCATGCTCCAGTCACAATCCATATTGCACACCCAGGACATGCCCCGCGACCAAGATTGCACACCCAGGACATGCCAGAGCACCCAGAAAGCATGGCCAGGACATGCCCCAGCACCCAGATTGCACACCCATGACATGCCTCGCCACAAAGATTACACACCCAGGACATGCTCCAGGCAGCATCCAGATTGCATACCCAGGGCATGCTCCAGGCAGCACCCAGATTGCTCCAGGCAGCACACAGCTGCCTGCTCACCCACAGAGAGGGCTGGTGAGAGGAGATGATTCTGACTTTACTCATAATTCATGCATTTTCTTGTGTATCTGATAAAACAATTTACAGTTCTTTTTTTTATTCTCCATAGTTGACAGAAGTCCCTTCAGCACAACACATAGTTTTTTCTGCACAGTTGATAAATGTAATTTTAATTTGATGTGACAGATCTGCTTTAAGGTAATAAATTCAATACATCTAAACTAATTACTCATACTGACAGCTAAAGAGATAATTATTCATGATATATTTGAAAACAAAATCACCAGAGACTGAATGTCAGTGGATGTGCATGAGGGGCAATGGCCTGCTTCCCACCCATTCACACTTTCCTGTATACAGCATGTAAAACAAACATTTTCACCCTCTAGTGGAATTATTCAAACCTAATTCAATAAGCTTATACAAATGCGTAAAGGCAGCTAGACTGACCTGCATACTTAATTACTAATTTAGCAAGCCGCTTGAAAAACTAAACAACACAAGTGCTAAGAACGACTGCTTGGAAATAGATAGCATTGCAGGACTGTATATTGTACATAAAGATAACTTCAAGGTTTTAGCTCCAGGGGATGTCAGGTCTATTACTAGACCCATAAGAAGATGAACCAAGCATCAGATATTTGCATAGTTCATTGCTGCTACCTACCTGGAGACAAAAGCTCTTGTGGCATGTTTTTTCTACTTTCAACCCATACACACAAAATGCATGTTATTAACTAATAACTTTGTTCTAGCAAAAGGTGTATGACATTTCACAGCTACCTTGGGAGTTCAGAAGCCACATATGTGAGACTGGGGATGTTTTGATTCGAATGTATAATGTAACCTGTGTTGTTATTAAAATATCAAATATTCAAAATATTATTATTACATATTCATGATATTAATATAACATGTTCATGATATTAATATTATATATTAATGATATTAACATTACATGTTCATGATATTATTACATATTCATGATATTATTATGACATGTTCATGATATTATTGCATGTTCATGATATTATTATTACATATTCATGATATTATTTTGACATGTTCATGATATTATTGCATGTTCATGATATTATTACATGTTCATGATATTATTATGACATATTCATGATATTATTGCATGTTCATGATATTATTATTACATATTCATAATATTATTACATGTTCATGATATTATTATTACATATTCATGATATTATTATTACATGCCTCAATAACCAGTGAGCAACTAGCACCGTATAAACTAATTTGTTAAAACTTTTCAACAAAAAAAGCGATCGCATATTTAAGAAAAACTGTACCAAGATATCTTTATAAGACTGAGGGACACCCTCGGATGCTTTGTTTCTGGGCCTGCTCTGAAATACTTAATTCCTAATCCAGAACCAAAGGTGTTAATTCACCACAGCAGTACAATCATAAAAAATCGTTTATACAAGCAAAACAATATTTATATGCATCCGTTTACATTTTAAAGACAACAGCTTGCAGTTTTTAATTTGTTGGTATTTTTCTCTCTGTTCTCAGCTCCTACAGTGAGACAAGAGCATTCTCATCCAATATCCATTTAGGAGATTTGAACAAGATCTCCTCAATTTATTTTGGATTAAATAAAGTTTTTCTTACTGCAGAAGCTGTGAAGATCAGTGACAATGACAGAACCACTCAGCTTATGCAAGAGTATTTGTGTGCACATGTCCACAGCACAACTCCCTATGATAACTCTCTATGATACACTGAGAGAATATCCTGAATGTGTTTTAAGTCCTTTTTTCTCACCACTCTTTTCTTTCAATGAGCTACCTTTCTGGGTGAAAGCAGTGAGCTGCAGACAAGATCCACCTGTCCGACACCAAAGATCCTCCACAAATGTGAGCCCCTCGCACTTGTAGACTAGCCTGCCATGGCCACTCTCCTTCTAGGGCTGTCAAACCCCCAACCAAGCGATTTCCAAGAGCTTGACGGCTCCCTAGGGCCTGAACACCACAACCTGTGTGAATGATAACATATGCATTAGTAAACCAAAACACGACTGAACCCCACAAACTGAATTATCCTTGCTATTTTCTGTCTTTAGAATAAGATACAAATCCCAATAAATGGCCTTGACTCCCATCCCAAAGATAAATCTTATATAAAAATCAGAGTGCATAAAAAAATAAAAAAGCAAAAAAAGAACACTAATGCAATACTGCCCAAAATAGATAGCTAATGTGCTTACAAATAACTCTCTATTCTATTGGTATTATGTCTGGTTCAATTCTTAATGATCATATATAAATTAAAAACAAAACTCATATTGTAGACTGTGCATTTGTTTATCAGTTAGTATTTAACCCCTTCGTGACCTTATAAGAGCCGCAGCATTAGCGACCTTATGACGAGTTAACTCATCATGCAGTCTAGCCGGCGGTGTGCTCCGTGCGCACCGCCAGCCAGTCTGCAACGGGTCCAGGACTAAGCCTCACACCCGAGGCAAACCACCTGGTCCCAAACGATGGATTTCCGGCCATGTGATAGCGGTGATTGAGTGATCACCGCGATAACATGCAAATTAGTTGCAAAGTCAGTGTGTTCACACACTCACTTTGCCTCGAATTCACTCTCTGTGCTTCACATTCTTATAGTGAAGCACAGAGAGTGACCTGTAAATAAAAACAACAGAAGACACCACATTATACAGTATGATGATTGGGCTAAAACAAACACTATAAATTGAACCTCCCCTTAAATTTACCCCTCCCTAAACCCCAATACTAACCTTCCCCAAACCCCAATACTAACCCTCCCTAAACCCTAATGCTAACTCCCCCTAATACCAACACTAACCCCTAATACTGACCCCGAAGCCTTTATTCTAACACGAAGCCCTAATACTAATAATACTTACCTTGTACGCGATCCCACGATGAACTGTCCCACAATGAACTCTCTGCGATAACCTCTTGTTCGATGAACTGGCCATCGCTCAAGAGGTCGCTGTGAAGCGTCTGCAATGAAGCAGCCATGAAGAACAGTCCTATCTCCAGTGTTTTTGTCCACCATTTCCTCCTTTAGCAGTAACCTGTCACCATGTTCTTTCTAATTTCTGTCATTATGATGTATTTCTTATGTATTTTCAGTGCATCAGTTTTTAAACTTTGTTCTTTCTTTTAAGAGGGAACTGCGGGAATTCCAAGGCATTGACAAGTGAACTTCAAAATGTAGGTCAAAATAGCAGTTTGAAGTAGAGCTGAATTAAAAAAAAAATCCAACTCTGGTACTTTAACTTTGACTTTAAGTTTGCAACTTCTTTGTCAATTCAGTGTAATTCCTTTGTTCATGAGTAAAGCCCTAAGTACCAATCTACGTGTCTTACCGCACTTCTTCTCATCAGATCTGTCTTTGCAATCATCTACTGCGTCACACTCTGGATTTGGCTTCTTCACACAGCTTCCATCCTCACACTTGTATGTAAAGGCAGCACAAGAAACCGCTGGACAAGTAGTGAAAAGGAAGACTATTGATTAACAGGCACATGCAAAAATAAGTATAAACCTGTGAGATATGACTAGAGAAGAAGAAGAATGATGTGATGGATAAAGGTGACAAAGAGATCAGTGAGGAAGAAAGAACAAAAGCATATGCTAAGAAGTAGGAACACCGAAGCTATATGGGAGTTCACTAGGCATGCAAATGGTGCATGGCATGAGTACAGGCAATGCACTATGAGATGAAATAAAGAAGATACATATAGATATATCAAAGCTATAGAAGGACACCTTGATTGCATTGCTCCTCATCTGTGCCATTTACACAGTCTGACTTGCCATCACAGACCTGTGACACTTTAATGCAGGAGCCACTTTCTGGACACTGGTACTGAGCTGGACAGACTGTAGGTAAAATCAGAGAGACAGTGCTCACTTGTTATTTTAACAACATTCAGATGTAGTTATACAACATACTGCGGTGGGATGTAGTTGGTTTGATGGTTTGTAGCTGGTGAAGTTGAAGACTGAGGTTTAAAATCCACGGGTCTGTATGAGTGGAAGGTTAGATAACCTGATACATTTTTAGATACTTACCGCAATTTCTCTCATCTAGCTCATTAGGACAGTCCTTAACTCCATCACAGAGAGGCACACAAAGCCCATTTATCAAACACAGGAACTCCCCTGGGCAAGCTGCAAGAGAGAAATACAGTTAGATAGTCATGGTAACAATATTAGGAACCATTATACTTTCCCATGGGCCATATAATTAAAGCTGCAATACTATAACATCAGAAGCTAAATGACTGTTATAAGGATAATTTATCTGATGTTTGGTAATTCACTGAAATAAGGTACAGTGGGGGGGTTTCTGTTCAATGCATTATGCATACAATGTAATGAAACTGTCAAGTGTTACGAGAACAGATGGGGAAACTCAGAGAGACTGTAACTGAACAGTTGAATTCTCACCCTTTGTGTAACTTACGATCTGATTGGTTGAAAAGACTGTAGGAAACCTGTATTCCAGGCCCAGTCAGTGTGGTGGGACATGTAAAGGACACAGAGATGTTGCCCGAGATGGGAGCAGTTCTTTCGGCATACGACTGGAGCACCCGTACACCACACAACCTGAGGGCAAATATATTGTTAGAAAGCAATAGAAATATCAAAAATGACCTATGGCTACTTATTTATATATGGCGTTTATCTAATAAACTGTGTAGTGTGGTAAACTGGCAACCTAGTTACAAAACCTATGTCAAAATAGAATTGAACATAGGAAGACTGTGGACAAAAAGGGATGAACATGGTCAGCAACAATGCTTATGTGCACTATAGCATTCAAATGTGCACACCATTACACCACCACCAGCCAAATATGCAAGATACGTGCCGGCCTAGGATCTTATGCAGGACGTCCCTGTATGGTGAGTACAAGGCTGCTGCAAAACAGGTTCAGGTCTGCAGGATGAAGTGGCACTTGCGCTAGGATTTGGTGGCAGATCAAACAAACAGCAACGATTTACCACCAAAATAAATAATCAGAAGTTCGCACTTCAGGAATTAATTCAGAGCGAGTGTCATGTGACATCCCTGCGCTGACATCCCTGCGCTGACATCCCTGCGCTCTAAGGCAGATGGCAGCGGGACTGCAGCACTAGATGGTCTGTGCACAGACCATATCCATAAAAATGCAAATATATTAATCCCCATACATCAGCACAAGTAATATAAATGGTTCATTAAATACATATGTTTTAGAATGTGTTGCAGGAAAGATATCTGTTCCAAAATGTTCTAATAGCTACAAATACACTTGAACCCCCCATACTAACAATACATTTATTTTTTAGTTCTATGGTGGTGCCTTTGTCTTTTATCTTCGTATCCCTGGCCTGATTTTGTATTTATTAGGTAGTTTATCATTTGGCTGTAAAACATTCTGCATAATCACTGTGTGATTGTGTGTGTACATTTTTGTAAATATTTTTTTATATCTTTTCATGTGACAACACTGAAGAAATGACACTCTGCTACAATATAAAGTAGTAAGTGTACAGCCTGTATAACAGTGTAAATTTGCTGTCCCCTCAAAATAACTCAACACACAGCCATTAATGTCTAAACTGTTGGCAACAAAAGTGAGTACACCCCTAAGTGGAAATGTCCAAACTGGGCCCAAAGTGTCAATATTTTGTGTGGCCACCATTATTTTCCAACACTGCCTTAACCCTCATGGGCATGGAGTTCACCAGAGCTTCACAGGTTGCCATTGGAGTCCTCTTCCACTCCTCCATGACTACATCATAGAGCTGGTGGATGTTAAGACCTTGCGCTCCCCCATCTTCCGTTTGAGGATGCCTCACAGATGCTCAATTAGGGTTTAGGTCTGGAGACATGCTTGGCCAGTCCACCTTTACCTTCAGCTTATTTAGCAAGGCAGTGGTCGTCTTGGAGGTGTGTTTGGGGTTGTTATCATATTGTAATACTGCCCTGCAGCCCAGTTTCTAGAGGGAGTGGATCATGCTCTGCTTCAGTATGTCACAATACATGTTGGCATTCACGGTTCCCTCAATGAACTGTAGCTCCCCAGTGCTGGCAGCACTCATGCAGGCCCAGACCATGACACTCCCACCACCATGCTTGACTATAGGCAAGACACACTTGTCTTTGTACTCCTCACCTGGTTGCCACCACACACGCTTGACACCATCTGAACCAAATAAGTTTATCTTGGTCTCATCAGACCACAGGACATGGTTCCAGTAATCCATATCATTAGTCTGCCTGTCTTCAGCAAAATGTTTGCAGGCTTTCTTGTGCATCATCTTTAGAAGAGGCTTCCAATTTTATGCAGTGTACGGCGTATGGTCTGAGCACTGACATGCAGAGCCCCCCCACCCCTTTAACCTCTGCAGCAATGCTGGCAACACTCACATGTCTAATTCCCAAGGACAACCTCTGGATTTGACGATGAGCACGTGCACTCAACTTCTTTGGTCCACCATGGCGAGGTCTGCTCTGAGTGGAACCTGCCCTGTGAAACCGCTGTTTGGTCTTGCCCACCATGCGGCAGCTCAGTTTCAGGGTCTTGGCAATCTTCTTATAGCCTAGGCCATCTTAATGTAGAGCAACAATTCTCATTCCTCAGAGAGTTCTTTGGCATGAGGTGCCATGTTGAACTTCCAGTGACCAGTATGAGAGAGAGGGAGAGCGATAAAACCAAATTTAACACACCTGCTCCCCATTCATACCTGAGACCTTGTAACACTAACGAGTAACATGACACCAGGGAGGGAAAATGGATAATTGGGCCCAATTTCGACATTTCCACTTAGGGGGGTACTCACTTTTGTTGCCAACGGTTTAGAAATGAATGGCTGTGTGTTGAGTTATTTTGAGGGTACAGCAAATTTACACTTACTACTTTACATTGTAGCTGAGTTTGTGTCAGTGTTGTCACATGAAAATATATAATAAAATATTTACAAAAATGTGAGGGGTGCACTCACTTTTGTGACATACTGTATTTCTAAAAGGTGGCGATCAGCCCCAAACATGGTCCAAATTTGGGAAACATACACGAAATTCAGCCATATCAAGTTGAAGAAGGCTTTAAAGGCCTGTAGAGCACAGTACAAAATATTGTTTTTTTTCACATGGAAATGGCCAAATATATTCCCTAATATCATTTCTGATCCAAATATCCATCATTACAACATTTGTATAAAAGATGGTATTTGGACATACATGGAACAGTGTACGTCATCAAAACACATATGCAACACATACGCCAATTAGTAACCACAATGAAAGTAGTAACCCATGTAGAATAAAAGGGTTCCCTGAACTGTGTGTGAGGTGTAGATTTACCTGAATAACAACACAGACACAATGAGATAAGTTTAAGGTATACTTTTGTTTTTAATTTCTAATTTCCTTCATTAGTGAACTATAATATTTCATGTAACATTTTATTTGCAAGCTCAGGGCAGGGAAGGGGAAAGGAAGGGGGGGGGGGGGGGTCAGTGCTATCAGCAGATGAGTAAAACTGGGTGTTAGTAAGGGTAAGTAACTAAGGTTTCCATGGCTACAAACAAGATGCTAGAATGTGATTTAGACTCTCAAAATGATTCATCAAAACAACTTGGGAAAAACACAAAATTGGGTAGGAGATTAGATCTACAGTGCTGGGGGGCGTGTAGTTATCACAATGTGATTTACTCATCACCATCTGATTTGGAGGAGTATAATCTTACTCCTCACCAGATTGACTTTCAACCACCGGAGCTGATAGAGAGACTGCAGCACGAGTGGTGGTCCACTCCCATGGATCTGCAGGAAAATAATTTGTTTTGGACATTGTAATACAGAATGTAGTCATCACATTCATTTACAGTACACATACAGTACACATGCATGGTCATCTGAATCCTGAGCTATTGTACATTGACATTCATTATTTTTTAAAATTGTTTAGCCTGCCAGCAGAAGTGGTAGAGGTAAACACAGTCAAGGATTTTAAGCATGCGTGGGATAGACACAAGGCTATCCTAGCTATAAGACCGGGAACGGGGGACTAATAAAAGTACTAAAAAAAAAAAAAAATTGGGCAGACTAGATGGACCGAATGGTTCTTATCTGCCGACACATTCTATGTTTCTATGTTTCTATGTTTACTATTTTTATTCCAAAAATCATTCACCTTAGATAATTAAATCTAATAAATATCATGTAGACAAAACAATACACTCAAATAAATAACATTAACAGACGTGTCCTCTTATATTAACATGAGCCAATATAGTTTAGACCCTACTCTAGATCCCAGGGGGATAGAGGATCTTTCTATTCTAAATTGAGCCCTATTTACTAATAACTCATGCTTCCGCATTGCCATAGTTTCTCACCTATTGCCCCAGTCTCTCCTGATTACTCTATAACTAACTCATCTTACTCACTATATCAAAATCCTCAAAATAGAGTTAACGGAACACCTGCCATCTGTACCTAAAATAACACTCTCCCCAATTTCACATCCTCCCTCTAAGCACACTGTCAAAAACATCCACTCCGACCCAGTCTCATCCCCTTTTTTACTTCTCATTTATTTACTTAAACCCCATTCGAAGGTCTAATTTCCCTTTTCATCCAAACCTCCTTTCTCCACTTCCTCCATGTTCCCTACTGTCTACACAATTCCAGGTAATATTACGGTTCATGAAATGATCCCATGGGAGCCACATACTAATTTACACCATATAATGATCTAATTTCGACTCTGCAGATATCATAGCTATTTACAGATTCAGTTAGAAGTTACATAACACAATCTGAGCTGATTGCACGTTAATTCTCTGACTGAACCAATGAGGGGTTACACATTACTATCAGTTTAGAGCATAAGTACATAGATGTCTTACAACTGCATCCATGTCCACACAGAGGTAGCCAATTACATTTGCATTAACATCTGACATGAATGATGTGGTGTACCTTGGGCGGTGGATCTCTGGGCCTACACATCAGGATTCAGCAGTTAGTGGGATAAACCATGTACAGGAGGATGTTTGACTTATTGTAGACAGGCCAAGAGGAAGCTGACACCAAGACCAGCAGAGCCGTCTGACCTGGTGAGGTGCAGGAGGAGCTCTTGTGTGCCCTGTGCATGCTTTGGGGCCTTGTCATCAGATGATACTGGGGGTTGAGGGGCCACAGCTGCAGAAGCTATGATGAAAGCCAGAGCATAGTGTTAATTCATATGAACTGACATACATAAAACATCAATTAATGTTCATTACTTACAACCATGAAACTCTGTCCCCTCAACACCTGTGACTGTCTCAGTTCCCATTACCAGCTGTATCTCCTCCTCGAAATTCAGTAGGCCAACCGGCTTTGGAGGACCACCACCAATGGCTCGGGCAGCTGCCTTGGAAAGCTTCAGCTTCACCTGTATGTTGCTATCAGAATATCTGAAAAATAACGGTAGAACAAAGCATTTGGTACGCTATCAATCATCATCCATACATGTTATCTGAAATATACATATACATCTGAATATCTCCAAATGTACACTGCTCAGCCATAACATTATGACCCCTGAGAGGTGATAAACCAGCGGAAGCAGTGTGTTACTTTGGGCACCCCCAAAAGCTTCTCCATGCATGAAAGCCATTTTAACATGTGCAGTCACATGCAACATTCCCTATGTGTACAGTTCTTGCTATTCTAGTATCCTTGATACAACTGCAAACATGTGTCACATGAACTACAGCTGTATGAGCTCAGTGTATCGTGCAATATAACATAAAGCCTATGGTGTAGAAGTATTTTAAATGTTCTTACCTTTTTCTCACCACCTCTTTAGTCCTCTTCTTCCCACCAACTGCGTTAACTGTGTCCACAAACTCCTGCCAGAGTTCAATCTTCCTCCTCTGGCTTGTCTTCTTTGCTGCTGCTCCCAGTATCATCCAGTTGTAATTTTGACAGCTTGTGTACCAATGATTGGTTCTCCACCACTAAAAAACTCTGCTGATACCTCTAAGGCCTTGACTCGCCCCCTCTCCTGCTACCACTGTCCTAGTGTCCCCCATACCTTGATTCCTGGTTTGCCATTTTTTGAGGCTACCACTTCAGTTTGGTGCATTTTGGGAATGCTTTTTTAAAGATATTCTGTGGGATGGCCCATGACTTCCGAACATATTGGGGGGCATGTTGGAGCTAACTGAGTAGCAGGTCTGATCCATGGATCAGAAAATTCAGATGTTCCTTTCCTGACGAATTGCTCTGAATACGTACTGAATTTGGGGCACAATTTAATTTCCGAAAATCATAGCTACCCAAGTAGACCCTTATATATCTTTATTTTAGTGGAGACTTATACAAATATTTAATCACAGTTCTTTTTCTTAACCTTGTTTTCTGTCCCATCTCAAAAGCTCTGGAATAAGCAGTGTAATGACCTTAATGTCTAAAACTGGGAGCGGTTGAAATTGACAGTGGTGCACAGGCTTCCAAGAGCTATGGTGGGCCCATGCACAAAATATATTATACTAATAATCTTGCAGTATCAAGCGATTACTGCTATGGAATGAACACATCAACAGTAAATTATCTGAACCCTAATAGCACTGTGTCAGCAGTACTAAGTTCTTGGTTACTCAAACAGTAATCATCTCCAGAGATGCAAGATGACCTAAAGAGCTCCTCATCTCTGGATATGGTGAAACACATCCAGAAAGGGTTGGATGGAGACCACTAGAGATTCGGTTAATGTTTACTCTTGAATGCTTGACAATTGCCAGGCGAGAAGAACAGGAAATAACTAAGTCTCCAACAGATTATGCTGTTGGTAATGTGAAGTTATGTCAATTGTGACATCAGTGTGATTAGTAGTCGCTCTCTGTATGTACTTGTGCACATGTGTTATGTGTCTTCTTCCCTAAAGTTAGGATGATCCCATTATGCCTTGCAAAGTGTTCCTAATTGTTTCATACATAAATTATTTACAATAAATTAAAAATAGACTGATTTGGATGCACTGGTGGTGCAGTGTAATAGACTGATTTGGATGCACTGGTGGTGCAGTGTAATAGACTGATTTGGATGGCACTGGTGGTGCAGTGTAATAGACTGATTTGGATGCACTGGTGGTGCAGTGTAATAGACTGATTTGGATGGCACTGGTGGTGCAGTGTAATAGACTGATTTGGATGCACTGGTGGTGCAGTGTAATAGACTGATTTGGATGGCACTGGTGGTGCAGTGTAATAGACTGATTTGGATGCACTGGTGGTGCAGTGTAATAGACTGATTTGGATGGCACTGGTGGTGCAGTGTAATAGACTGATTTGGATGCACTGGTGGTGCAGTGTAATAGACTGATTTGGATGGCACTGGTGGTGCAGTGTAATAGACTGATTTGGATGGCACTGGTGGTGCAGTGTAATAGACTGATTTGGATGGCACTGGTGGTGCAGTGTAATAGACTGATTTGGATGCACTGGTGGTGCAGTGTAATAGACTGATTTGGATGCACTGGTGGTGCAGTGTAATAGACTGATTTGGATGGCACTGGTGGTGCAGTGTAATAGACTGATTTGGATGCACTGGTGGTGCAGTGTAATAGACTGATTTGGATGCACTGGTGGTGCAGTGTAATAGACTGATTTGGATGCACTGGTGGTGCAGTGTAATAGACTGATTTGGATGGCACTGGTGGTGCAGTGTAATAGACTGATTTGGATGCACTGGTGGTGCAGTGTAATAGACTGATTTGGATGCACTGGTGGTGCAGTGTAATAGACTGATTTGGATGCACTGGTGGTGCAGTGTAATAGACTGATTTGGATGCACTGGTGGTGCAGTGTAATAGACTGATTTGGATGCACTGGTGGTGCAGTGTAATATACTGATTTGGATGGCACTGGTGGTGCAGTGTTTTTTCTCCGAATGACACAATACTGTTCCTGTGCTTGTATTTGTTTTGTTCATTGGGTGTGTAGCTTTAGAACATATTCTTCCAATCACTATTTCAAGCTATAATTGTTTTGTATAGCAAGCAGACTCAAACTAGGAATTACGCCTTCATGGTAGTTAGTTCTGTTTCTATGACATGTCAGGCACCTTTCAAGCCTTTGTTAAATCTAGGAAGACATTCCCATTTTAATGACTGAGAATATGGTGTTACTGTCTAATGGTTTATCGATCTCTTTTCAGTGAACAGTTCTGTTTAAACGTGGTTATATTTCTAATGCTCATCAAGTACCTTAGATTCTGAATTTGCCAGTGTCCCTGCATGCAGGGAGCATACGTGTACCGTCGTGTCAGCATGTATCCTTCGTAGTGCAGGATGACTCCATACTCAGGAGAGGGTACCTGCCATAAGAGAGTAGCACAGAAGGAGACAGATTCACATAAAGAGTACTGCCAGCCCCAAGATACCTGTAGGCTGTTATCAGAGGATTTACATCTATTCTATTATCACCAGGTGAAGCTATCCATTAAGATGAACTTCCATTAAAATGCCAGCTACCTTATCCTGTGGAAGTCTAAGGGTACACTAATTCATGTAGCTCTGATTTTATAGCTGAAAATCAGAGCTGCAAATGGATGGCAAACTTGATCATTTCCGAATAGCCCTATAAACCGAGCTGTTCAGGTATAACTGAAATTCCTCAGAAATGCCTCACGGAATGAGCCAATCGGTGGACATATTTTTCATCCTCCGAATTCAGCTGAATTCAGTTTGAGAATTGGGAGGAAAAGTACTATTGAGGCTATTTTTTGATTCACTTAATTCATCTAAAGGAAAAATAACTACAAAATGGCCCAAAATAAATAATACAAAGTAAATAAATACTTATATCACATATAATAACGATAGTACATGAAAAATCAGCACATGTATCCTAAACGGCAATTAGTAACCCCAGTAAAAGTTAGGGAATTCCTGTGTCTATATATATTGTGAGAGAAAATGTGGTATGATTGTAGATGACAAACATGCTTTGGCAAATTCTACCTCTCCCTTCTAAGTGTGAAATAAATACAGTCTCAAGGCAAGGTATTGCACTGAATAGTGGAGGCTCTACAGTTGCTAATTGCATACCTAATTAACTGTGTATGTAAGATTGCTACAAACAGAGGTTTGTTTGGTGAAATCTACTTTTGTTTTGTTGAAAAGTGGGAAAGCCACCCAACTATAGATAGTAAATTCTATGTATAGTTAGTGCTCAAGAAAGAGCCATGATTTATTTTTGTTTATTTTTATTTTCACTAGGGCCAATCCTAGGGTCATGGATGCTTGGGCGAGTTTTTTTTTTTTTGGCACCCCCAGGTAGGCGTGGCTATATTGTAAACTCCTCCCCTTTACACATGCAATTTTTAATTACTTGGGAGAAGAGCACAAACTTTTTTAAGAAAAAAAAGGATATTTATTTGTCCATCATCCTGTGTAGTGGTTTTATTTATGTCTATGATGCTCAACCAGCATCATGGGAAAATTTTTGCTGGCTAGCAGAGTGAGTTTTGACTACCGTTCCCATGATGCTCAACCAGCCAAAGTCTCCCATTAGTCTGGCTGAGCATCATTGAAAAAGAAGTACACAAGGAGCGATAAATAATATTCCACCATGCTCACCATGTCAGTAACTCACATGTGTCTCTCTCTTCCCATACCTACATGTTTGTCTTTCTTTACCCATACCTTCATGGGGGGGTTTGGGGTTGTGGTGGCGACGAAGGTCTGTCGCCGGTAGCTGACTTGGAAGTTGCAGTCTAGCAGGTGTATCGTTATGCGCCCGGATGAGCTGGGGAAGGGGAAGTGCCTGTGACAGCCCTCAAGGTGACGTCAACAGGAAGATGCATCCCACTGACTGACTTCCACTGCTGGACTGACTGATTGAGATGGAGGACGTGCTGCAGGATTGTGAGCTTGTTATTCCTATTTTTTCATCCCAAAAATTATCCTGGCATATTGAGTGACAAAACCTGGCATATTAAATGGCAAAATCCTGGCATATTAAATGGCTTAATCCTGGCATATTAAATGGCAAAATCCTGGCATATTAAATGGCAAAATCCTGGCATATAGTGTGACAAAACCTGGCATATTAAATGGCAAAATACTGGCATATTAAATGGCTAAATCATGGCATATTAAATGGCAAAATACTGGCATATTGAGTGACAAAACCTGGCATATTAAATGGCAAAATACTGGCATATTAAATGGCAAAATACTGGCATATTGAGTGACAAAACCTGCAATATTAAATGGCAAAATACTGGCATATTTAATGGTAAAATATTGGCATATTTAATGGCAAAATATTGGCATATTTAATGGCAAAATACTGGCATATTAAATGGCAAAATACTGGCATATTGAATGGCATAATACTGGCATATTAAATGGCAAATTACTGGCATATATTAAATGGAAATGTATTATAAGGAGATTATCTTCCATAAAGTCATATTTTATATGTTTTGGCCAAAAAATAATATTTAATGGCAAACTATTGGCATATTAAATGGCAAAATACTAGCATATTTAATGGCAAAATATTGGCATATTTAATGGCAAAATATTGGCATATTTAATGGCAAAATATTGGCATATTTAATGGCAAAATATTGGCATATTTAATGGCAAAATACTGGCATATTAAATGGCAAAATACTGGCATATTGAATGGCATAATACTGGCATATTAAATGGCAAATTACTGGCATATATTAAATGGAAATGTATTATAAGGAGATTATCTTCCATAAAGTCATATTTTATATGTTTTGGCCAAAAAATAAAACTGAATGACTCTTATTTAATTTAAGTAATATATGCAGGACAATACATGGTTATATAGACACTAATATTTACACCAGTTACACCATACTACACTATTTAAAAAGGGAAATTTAGCTTTCAGACTCAGATTTAGCTCAGCACAATTTCCATCACATAATATGAAATAGTGTGGTCACACATTTCGGTTACCTACTTTAGTAGGTTCTTAGGGTTTACTGTATTAGTAATTCTGCAATGCAATGTTATATTCATAAACATAGATATGCTAACACTAGACCAATATAGACACACAGGGAGAATGTTTCCAGTTAACCCATTGTTGCAAAACTGCTAATTTAGTTTTTCCATTTTGAAATTCTCTTATAATTAATTAGCAATTCCCTGCTTAGATAGGTTACTTAGGTTAGAGTCCTGCTCAAAGTGTCTACCTTGACGTGGTGGCAGGCTTACTGTTTTTTGGCCAAATTGTTGAAGAAAAACTCTATAGGGGGCGGGGCAGAACATTTGTTCAGTAAGGGGCCCTGAAATTCCTGATGGCGGCCCTGTGGATGGATGCCAACATTGATTGGCAACACTTCATCCTCCACTGTAAAAATTAAAGGGTAAGTTTACATATGTGAGTTCATTGGGCAGGGGCATTACTAGAAACCACATATGATTGTAAAATCGGCACATACATAGCACTACAAATCACAGGTTGATTGGTGAGGGAATTGTACCATTTATTCCATTCATCATTTTTTTAAAATAAAATATACTAGTATGGCATATAGCTCACAATTTCATATCAATTATAAAATTTAAAATCATTGTTATGGTACTTTTTAGCCCTAAAATGTTAAATTCTTGAATTAGATTTGTAGAGTTGTAATCCCTTGTAATTTCAGAAATAATCTCCAAATTCCGGCTGAATTCAAATTAATTCAGGGTTATATGAACAGGGGAAATTTTATTCATTCACCTTATTCATTGTCTCCAACCAAAAAGCCCCGAATTATTTCGAGCAGTTCTGGGCTATTTTGGACATACATTTATTTGTCTACACGAAAATACGTTTAACAGTGTAAATCCTCTATTTAGCCACTAGAGGGTGGCAACATGTCTTTGCATACCAGAAAACTGGAGATGAGGGTTGATGATATAGTTCTAAAGGGATTTGGGCTGTACACAAATTTACAAACCTTGGCCTGTGAGCATGGTTCCAGCTGGACAACAGTTCCCTAGGTATTGTTCAGGTCTTGGCAGGTTGAATCCTTCTAGTGAAAACTAGACAGTTCAGTCTATGCTGCTCATCCAATCACATCATGAGTGAACCAATAGGAATGTGTGGGGCCCTGGCTTCATACATAACCTAGACTGTGTCCCTCAGCTGTTTCTGTACAATAATTCTCAGTCATCCTGAGCCTTGAACTGGCACTGTAGTCAGAACTCTTACTAACTAAGCTAACTCTGCAATTGATTCTGCAATTCTGAGAGGTGAATCAGTTAATAAGGAAGCAAGTGTCCAAATGTGTGCCATTATATGTGTAACAGGTACTAGCAATTTAAACACAGGTAGCTTTGATTTTTCTTAGAAGAATCAGAGCTCCAAAATCTGACCCTGTTCGGATAACTTTGGTGCCAAATTTGGGGCCATTTCTGGGGCTTTCTGATCTTTATGAGTTAGGGGAAGCCTATGGATTCCCCTGGCCAAGTTCCCAAAACTAATATGGTTGATATTTGCCCTGAAATCGGCCTTATTGAGTTGCCAAACTGCAGATTTCTCTGTAATGTCGTCCAGAAGCCCCAATCTGCCCACCTTTTCAGGCCTCGAGGGCTAAACTGGTACTACAACACCTAATTCCTTACAATTAATTCATCACATACATATACTGTTCTCTCTATACACTATAGTGACATGGCTTGTTTTGTTAAGACATTAATTTTCATGTGCATTTAACTTATTTAACTCATATCCTTGGTTCAAAACACAACTAATCACCATATTTTCCCCCTTCTCAACACTATTTAATTATGATGATAAAAAAAATATTGCGATATATTATTTTTTCTGGCTGGAAAAAAATGACATTTAAAGTACAAATATAATAAAATAGCTGGTAACCATAGTAACCACGTGAAGGCTAAATGTACTGGTAATCTAAAGCTAGTAAGGTTAGAATGTTTTGGACGAGGCTATAATTGTTTTTGTTCCTACCTAATGTCAGCCTGTTTCATTTCTGGGTCTAGGACACTTCCGCGCCTCATCTTCATTGCTGGCAGTTAGAATGCTGAACTGTCAGCAATGAAGAATAACGCGGCCGTTACATCGCGGCCGCGGCTATGTAAGAGCTGACAGTTCAGCGCTGAACTGTCAGCTCTTACAAATGTACAAGTAAAAAGAAAATACCCCCCCCCCTAATAAATTATTCCCAAACCCCAATACTAACACTAAACACTAAACCCCAATACTAACACTAAAATTAACCCCAATACTAAAATTAACCCCCTAAACCCTAATACTAACCCTAATACTAACCCCCGACCCCTAATACTAACCCCCGAGCCCTAATACTAAAATTAACCCCCTAAACCCTAATACTAACCCTAATACTAACCCTAATACTAACCTCCGAGCCCTAATACTAAAATTAACCCCCTAAACCTTAATACTAACCCTAATACTAACCCCCGAGCCCTAATACTAAAATTAACCCCCTAAACCCTAATTCTAAACCCTAATTCTAACCAAACTAAAATAGCTAAAATACTTACCTTTAGCGATGAAATGTCCCGCGATGAGTCGGCGGTGAAGCGGCTGTGCGGAAGCAGCTGCGATGAAGAGTCCCATCCCCTTCATTTCTTTCCTATAGTTCACCTTTGGAGTCATTGGAGGCTCACCAATGGATGCCCAGTGGACTGCTCTAATTTGAAGAATTTGATTCCCTTTGATGAGTTGCAATAATAATTTTAAGATTTAAGAACAATTTTAAGATTTAAGATAAAATAAGATTGTCCCATAGACCTACTGAAACAAGTGTGTGTGTCAAGTTCAACTGATCATAGAGAGGACTTAATGTGGCACTAAACATGTTTTCTAACTTTTGCTTCTTTATATGGCAACTGCAGAAACATAAATACTTATGTATAATTGAAAGATTGTATCAAGTGTAGATGTTTCAAACAGATATGCACTAAAGAAATAATACAAAGTACATCATTGAGTCCTCTTTGCTCCTTCTGTGCCTGTTAGGGGGCAGACATCTTGTTTAGAACTTGGTGCAGGTGTTCATTTATCTAGTGTTATATGAAGAAAGATCTTACCCAATATTCTAAACAAGATGTCTGCCCCCAATCTGGCATTTACAACCTAAAAGATCTCAATAAGGTAGTTCATTTGTATTCTTTCATTAAATAATTTTAATATAAACTAGCTGCACTTGATGCAATATTTCAATTAAACAGAAATATTTTTTTGCTACAGTTGCCCTTCTTTAACAGAAGCGAAAGGTAAAAACTCATTGCCACTTCTCGTTTGTAACACTCAACATGTGAACTAAAGATAAACATCAGGTTTGCATTCAGCTCTGCCTTTCAGCCGAAGCAGAGCTGAACTGTCTAATGTGTAAGCCCACAAAATGGGGCCAAATTGATCAAAAAATAAGGTGTTAAATTTGGAGCAAGTTGCCATAACTTTCCATTGCTCTCCATGGTTACTACTACTATTTTAGCACTTTTTCCTGCAATACTACCTATTTTGTTTTGATAAATATGGCCCATGGTGTCCTAGTATTGGCATAAGACATCATGTACAAAGCAGGGGCTCATGTCTGTCTGGGTGTGATTGTTGCCGACTGTCTCTTTCTGCTATTCCTTTCATTGTAATCATTAAAGGGGATCTAGTAAAGGAATCATGGAGGCTGCCAATCAGATGATAAAATGACATGTATATAAAAAAGTACACGTCACTTTATCCATATACAAGAGCCACTGAACCTACTTTGGCTTCTTTAATAGAATCAATTGTTAAAACTGCAATGACTACCAGCAGGATCAGTACATGCTCAACCAATCAGAGCGGCAACTTTCTGCTTCTGTTCTTGGGTGGTAACAGCCTCTCTCTGCTAGTTAGGTTCTCTCACCATCAAGCATGGAGGAACCAGGATATAAGATAAAAAGGGATGTTTCTCAAAAAGTACCTTTTATATTCCCATGTGATGGCATCTGTCACTTTAACGTGTGCCTACCCTGCATTCTAGCCTATGCTGTATTCAAGGCTTTACGAAGTAGGTAAGAGGAGTTTTTTATTCTTATTTATTGTTTTTCTTTCTATTTTTGTATTTATATGTAACATTTTTTTTGTGGGGGGGGTGTGTATTATTCAATTATAATAATAAATAATACATATTTCAAACAGATTTCATAAGAGATCTGTGTTGCGTTAAGAAATCAGCTGGTAGGTTCATTTGTGAATCCAGGTGGGACATACTCCATAGACAGACAGACATCATATGACTAGGATTGCCAACCAGATGGTAAATTACTGGAACAAAACATGGCTTCAGGTCAATGTAAAGTGTATGGAGGCAATCGCTTGGGTAGTATTATTTGAAGAAAAGTAGCAAACCCTCAGGCCACAAGTTTTGTTCTCTATTTTTATAGTAAACAAAAGGGGAGCTTTTATTAAACCAGAAATAAGGGTTTCCAAGAAGCCTCTGGTTGGACAGATCTGATTTATTTATATAATGATTACATGTAATGCTACAAAAAGAAAAGGCAGGCAATGGTTTCTGACTCACGACTGTAACACTCAAGAGACTATTATATTTATGTTTTAGGCTTTGAGTATATTCTTCACATGAAGATTAGAAAATGATCCTTAGAATATCTGAATTCGGCTCTTCTAAAAGGCTTTTCATACTAAGCCTAATAAGTGTGTTCTATTCTCTCTCCTTTGGTAAAGCTATGATAAGCATTGCATCCCTTCTCTTATGCAGTCTAAGTGCTGGTTTGTTAAAATGGCTTAAGAAATTTTCATTTTTTTTTTTACATTTATGTTTAAAAGGCTCAGTACAGGTGTAGGTAAATGAATCTATTGTGTTTCACTGTGCCATAATATTATTTATGTGATGTTTTTAGTGATTTCAGCCTTTGTAAATATTACTGTTCGATTTTGATCTCTCTGTCTCTGCATTTTATATTTTTACTGGCCATATATTATTTCTTCATGTTCTTATTTTTTGGGGTGACACTAATTGCTTCCAGCAGCATATAATATTCACATGTAACCAAAGGATCAATAGATGAGTCATGGTGGAAATCCCATAAGACGTCATGAGTAATTCACGTATTGTCCACCAGAAATGAAAGGAAAAGCCTACCTGTTAGTGAGAGAAGGGATGCATTCAGTAAAAGGAGAGGAATGGGTGCTGAGGTGATAGGGGTATTGAGATAATGGGAGGGGTGTTTAGTAGATGGCAGGGGAAACATGGGTGGGAGTTAATGAATGGATGTCTTTAGATGATAGGGGTGATGGAAAGATAGGGATGAGGTGCTGAAAAGAGGACACAGGATATATTAGTGTGCTGACAATTTGGGGGGGAAGGATTAGGATAATTAGATGTGAGGGGAGGGATAGGGAGGTAAGATGATGTCAGAAGCGTTAGTGAGTGCCAAGATGATGAAATAGAGGTATTGGGGAACTGAGAAGATGGGGAGTGCTAATATTATGGGAGAGGAGGGAGTTGGTGCTAAAATAATGTGAGGGATTGGGGTGCTAAAATTAAGGAAAGAGAGCAAGGAGGTGCTAACATGAGAACATGGTAAGGAGGAGGATGCTTAGATGATAGGATGGGAAAGATAAGTTCTATAGAAGAAGGCAGCGGAGAGATGGGGTACTGAAATTATGGCAGGAGGGAGAGTTGCTGAGATGATGCATGGGGTGCTAAGATGATTGTATGCAAGTTGTGTTGAAATACAACATGGAGTACTGGAATGGGCTGCTGAGGTGATTGATGGGGAAGAATGGCACTGCTAAGATTGTGGGGCAGGATACAGGATGGAGCTGCTGAGATCATGGGAGAGAAGTGGCTGCTGAGTAGATTGGAGAAATTGTTTGATTAATTAAATTCTGTGACACAATAAAACTAAATGCCCCTTTTTATATGGCACATTTTGTAAAATCTATGATCAAAACTACAATTTATTTAATTCTTGGTTATAACACATGCATTGATTTTTGCATGTACATCATCATAGCAAGTATTTGTTCATTCCCCCTGCGTCTACATTATTTACAATGCATTTTTCTACCAGGCAGAGCTGTATGTGTGTGATCTCCCTGAGGTCTTTAATTCATTTAGGTTGTTTTACTGTGGACTGATTGTTTCATCATTCTCTGTAGCCTTTCCTTTCTACATGTGTTGTGTAGAGAGATTCCATGAAGATTTCTACAGCAGATCTCTAGTGTGAATAGTAATGTTCCTCATCTTTTATCACACTGACATCTTTCTATCTTGTTTTTTTCCCTACCTCATGTTGCTTAAATGCTATGCCAGCATGGTGTAGTGCTCAGTTTTTAGTGATGGCATCCACTATGCTTTGTTTTTTTTGTTTTAGAGGTGTTTTAGAGGTGACGAAAGTCAGACCTTGAATCCAAATTTAATAGGTTTTAATGGTCATTTACTTTACCAGACAACATTAAAATAAATGGCAAACAACATTTGCCTATGCATTTGTAAATGTCTGAACAATTCCTTATTTGTCCTTACAAAACTAACTGACTATTAAATTGAAAACATATCACAAATGTAATTTAAAAAAAACAAACACCAAAATATGACACATTTTGGAAAAAAAAAAAAGAACAAACACAGCAAAGCCTATTTAATATGAATCAAGAGGTAAATAGCCTATATAATTAAGGCAATAACATGAAATGCTCCTCTCATTGCAACTCACTTTCTAGTGAATAGACCACAAAGTGGGTCCTGGTTTCTAATGTAACTGTATGCCTTCAGTGAATATACTTGCAAAAGCAACATTATGAGGTCTATTCACTAACAGGTGAGTTACAGGTGAGATGAACATTTCATGTCACCCAATCTAGCTACATTGTAATCTAAGCTTGCTTAGCAGGGGAATCTATCCAGGTTTGTCCCTGCACAATGTATAAGTAAAACAATGAGATGATACATTCATCTCACCTCAACTCACCTGCAACTCACCTCTTAGTGAATAGCCCCACTCAAGGCTGATCCATGATGCCAAGAATGCTCCGATACTGCCAACAACTTGGTTTATCAGTGCAATACAATTCATTGTTTAGTTAATAACCTTTATTCCCATGTTGTAGCCATAGGAAGTTATTATTTTAGAATAGAGATCATCTGCTAAACCACCCATCCGGCCAGTTACTGCACATCATCATATTAGCTACAATACTGTGATATTTCAGTTCTATTTGCAATGTGTTACATGTGCTTACTAATTGTTGTTAGTTTTCAGTACTCACAGTTATGTTCCAGGTACACTGAGGTTTTGGGGGGTAGTAGCTTGGGTAGTATGGTGTCCTGAGTTGTCCTTGGATTTCCATTCCTTCCTTCAACTGTATGCTGTAGTCACATCCTGAATAAGTGGAATTAAAGAGGGATTAAACCCTAAAAATAAATATTTGCCATACACAAAGATATCCAGGTCTTATGTTCTGGAACAAACTACTTACCTATAAGTTACAGTGCCAACATTTTGTCTCACTATCTGCCTTCTCCCTCCTACTATAGCGTCATACTTCCTAACTGTTCACATTAGCATTCACACACACTTTTCCATTCACACTGCCATTCTGAAATACTTTTGTCCCTCCCACCTTACATGATTGACATACAGACACACCAATAGGAACAACCGACAGTTGCCGGACCATCTCAGTGAGCTTCACAATTTTATTTCTTCCAAGTCTTAGTTTTTTTTACAAAGACCATGGAATATCTACTGATTTTGCAGAAGTACCATTCAAAAATGAACAAGGATAAATAGCCTTTCACATGTAAAAAATAGATTTGGGGGTTTACTGCCTCTTTAATATCTCACAGGGCACTGTTTCCTCCCATGTGTACGGTCTCTTTTACCACCATGGTTCATAAAGACTCAAATTAGAAATTACCATCTCCTCTTACCTTAAGCTACTTTTTCTCAGCTATCATTCCAATACCTGGCAACATGATGGGATCAAGGCCCGGGACTCTGCACGTCTGGACCCAAACAGTGTTTGCGTTATGTGCACCGCAAAAATGAGCTCCAGTCTCCCCAGGTACATACACATTGTGTCTACATGTAATCACCTGACAGTTTAACCTACATTTGTCTTAAAGGATACATAGTTTACACGTACTGCTGCCTGCACACAGCACAAAACACTGAATAGGTGACAACAATGGCAGGACAGAAAGGACCCAAACACGTGAGGGTTGGCAACTATGCATTCCTCACACTCATATTTACTGCAGGTAAAACTGGCGTTAATGGGGAAGGGAGCAACAGTTAATCAAGAGGTTCACTTTCCCAAGCTATGATAATAATCTAGTAGAGTATTGCACTTGGTCCAGTCCTTTTTGCACAACCAGGCTGTGGTCAATGTTAAAAAAAATCACTGACCATCAGGGGCGTATATGCAACCCGGTGCATGTCTGTCACTCAGAGGCACAACGTCTCCCATGTATTTCCGGGGGATTGTGTGCTGAGAGGTGACGATAGCTACAAATTCGGCAACAGAGTCACTCACTCTGTTGCCAATTCGACAAGCATGAAAAGTATATGAAAATTCGTATACTTTTAGTGCTTGTCAAATTGGCAACAGAGTGAGTGACTCAATGCCAAATTCGTAGCTGGTCGTCGCCTTTCAGATGCATTTATGGGGTTTGTGTGCTCTCTGCTCATAGCTCCGTGCGGTGCACACCTGGCACATATGGAGCATCCGCCACTGATGAACATGCACTTTCCTCAAAACCCTGGTGAATGAGTGGTAGTTAATTGATTTTCACTCGCAGCAGCATAGCCAGTGAAATCTATTTCCAAGTGAATGCCCCACCAACACAATACACATTAACACTCTCAGTGAGCATGGGGAGAGTGTTTACAGTTTTCTTCCATCTCACTTGCTATGTCCTACTCACTTTGGATTGGCAGCGGTTGCACTGTGAGAATGAATGGGTCATAGTAACTGTGTAATCCTTGCCGCCATACAACCATCATCACACTGCCAGAAGACAGCACTTCAGATATTGGCTCCTGGCGGCTGCAGCCATAGTGTCTGTGGAGACAGTTATAAAGAAAAACACAACTTCAATAGTATTTCTACAGGTTAAATCTCAAATCTCTTGTATTCCCCAATACCTCAAACCTAACAATACAATATGGTGTATGATTAATACATAGATATTTTATCTGGTTCTTACTTAGTGACTGCAACCACCATTTTGTACGCAAAAGAAAAGGTTCAGTTTTATGCTTTTCTACTTACATGTACTCTGTGTATTGGAGATCTGTCATCCTGAAACACAGCTCTCATGAAATAATTACTTCCACTGAATGAGGATGATCACTCAGGAGCGTTAAATGGCCATTAATCAGCATTTAATATCAACCTTGAATCCCTGAATGATTGCACATTAGCCATGCTACAGGAATGAGACTATCAAAGAAATGCCAAAACAAGGATTTGTAAGCTTCCTTCAATTGGCACAACACATGAAAATTCTGAAAGGAATTTCAAGCTTATGGCCAGCTACTAATTTAAATGGGTGTTGCTCATTATGAATGTCTGTGTAGTGGTATATGTATATTTGTATCAGAGGCGTCACTGGGGTTGGTGTCACAGGGGGCGGGGGGGGGTTAACTCATGGGTTCACCCCCCCTGGATTTCCTCCAATACCATGCCAAACAGATTCCTTAGTAATGCCAGTCAGACGGCCCATTAAATATGCCATACAGGAGCCCCATATATTATACCACATACAGAAGCCCCACAAATTATGCCACATACAGGAGCCCATTAATTATGCCACACACAAGAGCCCCATAAATAATGCCACACCAGAGTCCCATTAATTATGCCTCACCTAGGAGCCCAATTAATTATGCCACACACAGGAACCCTATAACTATGCCACACACAAGAACCCCATTAGTTATGCCTCACCTAGGAGCCCAATTAATTATGCCTCACACAGGAGCCCCATTAATCATGCCACACAAACAGGAGCCGCTTAATTATGCCACACATGGGACCCCCATTAATTATGCAACACATGGGAGCCCCATGAGGTGACAATTGTACAATTCTAAAACAATAAATATCAATACACACAGACATCTCTCTTTATAACTAGTTGCATTTATACTTATATAACTTTTTTTGAACTTTTATTTCAAATGTAATAAAAATGTTACTGAAAAATAGAATTTCTTATTTTTATTCCCTTCCTCTGCACCCACATTGCACCTAAAGGACTTAACAAAGCACCATTCAGTACCCACAGCACTTGGCTTCCACTATTATCGCACCTACACGATTTGGCATGCCACAGTGTCAATGCCCCACAGAACATACCACAGTGACACTTTGCCCCATAGAAATACCAGTGCCAGTGTCACTTTCCCCATAGTGCATATTATTTTGCTCCACAGAACATGCCAAAGCATCACTTTGCTAATTAAAATAAGCCACTGTCAGGTACCAATTAACAAACCATAATCACTTTGTCATTAACATATGCAACAGACAGTTGGCCTATTAAAATATGCCACAGTTTTCCCATCAATATTTTGCCATTTAATATGCCAGTATTATTATGCCATTTAATATGCCAGGGTTATTATGCCATTTAATATACCACTATTATTTTGCCATTTAATATGCCCCTATTATTTTGCCATTAAGAGGTCACAGTCAATTTGCCCATTAATATGCCAGTATTATTTTGCCATTAATAAGGCACAGCCAGTTTGCCTAATAATATGCCAGTGTTAATTTGCCATCAATAAGCTACAGCCAGTTTGCCTAATAATATGCCAGTGTTATTTTGCCATTAATAAGCCACAAACGGTTTTCTCAATAATATGCCAGTATTTATGCCAGAGACACTTCACACACTGGATAAGGTACAAATAGCTTGTTCCTTTTATTGTTGCTCCAAAATTAAAAAATTAGTAAAGCAGAGTATAACAAAATAAAGCAAAACAATATCCCTGCTCTACTATGCACTAACTTCAGAATAATGTATACTGGCTGGGTTGGATTGCTCATCCATTTCCCAACACAAATATCCACCTTTATTTTTCAGTCTATTTTAGTAGCTTCCTAACTCCTCACAGGAAGCAAATAAAATCTGCTCTCCTTATTGGCAGGGGAGTGCTGACAGCACCTGCAATTAATTATCTTTTGCAGGTAAGTGTTGGAATTTTGGAAATGGACTTCTCACTCGGTGTCACCCAGCAACCTCTAAATGTGGAATGGAGCAATAGATCCCATCCAGCACAATTCCTTGCTTTTGGTCAGAATGAGATAACATGGTTCTCAGGTATCAAGGGATAGGTAAGGTGGAAGTTATCCAAGGCAACCACTGGTCCCCAGGTCATGGGGACCAAAACTGTCAGGGGATAGAAAGGGCAATTGACACGGATGCACTTGGTCATGTTGATGTGTTTTGTATGTGACTGATCGTTGATAGAGGGACCACAAAGGTTTGTCAGTGACTCAATGATTGCTGATCCACCTCCTTCTTCTAAGAACTAGTTATTTTTCTTCTTGAAGACCAGGGCAGTATCCAACTACGCACAGTTCAAGACTTGTATGATAACATTCCAAAAAGGTTGTTAAAGCTGTTCAGGAGGCGCAGGGTGGCCCTACAACTTATTAAGTCCTTGGTATTGAAATCATTTTAGATACTTACATTATTTTTTCCACCTCTGTACATATCAATACAATTACATTGAATGGATGCTTCTTTACTTTTGCACAAGAACTGCTGTCAAATATTTTTTTTAAAATGAATGTGCTCCACAAAGTCTACCGATCACGGTGAATTTAAATATCAATTGTTACATTTTACCTACACCACCATAAATCAGTAGTAACCATGTCTGGTTGTATAAGTTCTTCATTACAAAAATACCCCCCTTTTGTAAACTATCACTACCTCAGAATAAAACCACCAGAGTTCTGAAGAATGTTGATAATTACTATACTCTTTGAGATTGTACATTATGTCTTTGAAGATGAGTTATTTTTATTCAAACTCCCCACATCCTGCACTGTAGGTGACAGCTCTTTTCTAAAGGACTTATATCTTTGATCATAGATACTATAATGTTATATATCTATATCTCAGGAGATGGCATCAAGAGTAGGAGGGTCTGAATAAACCACAAAACTTCCCCTGGTAATTTAGCACCTAGAGGCAGTCCTAGGTCTGGCAGCAGAGACCACAGTGTAAATCTTACTTGAGCCGATCAGGTTAAGTCACCTGTCATTGTTCCATAGTCCAATGATTTTACCATAAAGGTCTACCAGACTGTTACTGCTGATGACCACATGATTAGGAAAGCCTGGTCAATTATGAGAGAGCCCACACAAGTCCACCCCAAAATGATGGAAGGAAGCATGTAGTGAGGCATTAGAAGTGGGATGCCTAAATAGAGAGGAGCGAGTAGTGAGATTTAGACAAATGGAAGAGGAGCTGGATGTAGTGAACATACTGAAATTGTGGGAGATGAGAGCCACAATGGTTGTTTTTACAGAAATGGTAGCTTCCTACAGGTGGAGCCATGCCCAGGGCCAGATTAATATTAAATTGCTGTGGGCAATGAGTTAACTTATACATTTCTACCTGCCCAGACTTTGGGTGTTGGGAGTTTCTGGACTATTCCCAAACCTTATTTAAAGTTTTCAATAGTTGTTGGGTGTGGATTGACGGAATACTGTGATGCCGCAGGGTGACACAATGGGACTGTGGTGGTGGGTAGTTTTTAAGACAGAAAGAACAATGAAGTCTGTTTCTCTGTGCCTCTCTTGCCCATACTTTATGTGTAGGATTGTCACCTGGGCTGGTAAAAAATTGGCTTGATGCCAATGTTTAGTCTAGGGAGGCAGTAGCCTGGTCTACTTGTGTGAGGAGAGAGTTCTACGATGGTGTGCAATTGGGTAGTGTCTTTAGCCTTTTTTTCACTATTTAGTGATAGTCAGTTTATCTATATTAGATATAGTTCTAAATATGTATACCATATTTGTAAACATAGTTACTTATTCGGCAAATTAAACATTTCTATTTTTGCATTTCCTGTATCATATATTTTGAATGTAGTTCCTTGTTTCTGTTTAACTGTTTGGTTGATCATTTACTGGAAGCTAATTTATTTCTAGAAACCTTCACATTTACCAATAGGCATACAAATCATCTATATGTTGTGTTAACTGTCTAATAGAATTTCTCTCAGACATGTTAGGGAAATATAGTTTGACTAATACACTAAAAACTATCTTCCAGAGAACTCACTATCAATCTGCCTCTGAAGTGGGAGCAAATCCAAAACGTTGCGTCCGTTAGAACAAATGTCTAAATAGGTAGAAAACCCTCAGGATTATCTTTTTAATCAGACGGAAAAGTGGCTTCTCACAGAGACCTCCAAATCAAAGAAGAACCACTTCTTAACACCGGCCTATATAAACATTGTTCAAATTATATTTTAATCATACAGAAATCCCCTTCTGTCTGATTGATGCTTCTATGGACCGCCATTAAGAAGTGATTCTCCTGTGATTTGGAAGTCTCTATGAGACTACCGAAAGCAAATAAGCACTCACTCTTTAAAAGGGCTGCTGGGTGTAGAACTCCACCAGGTCCCATATAAGAACTCCAGAAAAAAACGATGAATCAAATAGCACTCAATCAACGTTTCGACCCTATCTTTGTCAGAACTTTGGTGAAAATAAACACCCCACTTGATTGAGTGCTGTGTGTAGCATAGTGTGGATTATTTTTGATAATTATATAAGGTTTTCAGAGTACAGTCAAACACTATTCTACAACAGCTAGAAGTACCATTCAAGGCATTTCATGATAAAGTGGTTTTTATCTGATGACAAATGTTTTCAGAATTATTTTACCCCTAAAAGGCATACATTTAGCTATTATAAAGTCTGATTTCTGCACTAGTTATAAAGCAATTCACTGGTATTAAACAAAAATGACAAAATTAACTTAACAAGAAGGAAATATCAGATGCAGCAAGGGGATTAATATCATTGAAACAAGAGCCAAACAACAATAGTGACAATACTGTTTTTGTAAAATGTTGTTGTAAAATTCATACAGTTTCTTATTTCGATACACATAGCAACGATGGAAGAGATTTGGGACTTTAGTTAGTACACTCGATCAGCAGAAGACAGGTCTGATTTTGCAATGGTCCATAACAAATTTGAGTGACCCATGTAATCTTGCATCTTACGTTACTATACTATAACAGCTTTAATATAGCAAGTTTGTTAAACAAAGACACATGTTTGACAATGCAACTTTACATATGTTTAGGCAATGGATTAGACACCCAAGTCTTGGTGGGAAATGGGTGCATCTCAAGGGCACTCAACTCAAACTCTGGTTCTCTCATGAATCCTTGACATCAACAAGGCAAACTAACAAATTCCCATGCAACAACACTAAAATGGGCCATTACATTGCCTGTGAGGATACCCACTGATCTGTTTTCTCCCCTCTGTCACTGGGTTCTTTCAATGATCTTGTGACAGCTGAGGAAATATGGAGCTACACAAAATGTACAAAACATTTTTAATTTAAATATAATTCATTAAATCTAAAATGGACACTTGCAGATGCGCTACAAAAACATTTACTGATGTTATCAACTTCTGCTTGTCTCCCCAACAGATTACTTTTTCTCCTCCCAATCGATATATATACCACAACGTACGATGTGATGAGGTGGGTCTCAAGAGGAGCTGCAGAGTCATACATAGCGAGCCTGTCCCTGCAGTCAGAACGAGTCCATTTGAGCCAAAGCTTCAGTAGATGGGAAGGTGGACCTTGTAGATGCCACACACAAGATGGGGAGAGATAATCAGGACTCTTCAAGAGAATTTCTTGGCCAGCACGTACATAAGTATACCTATAGCAGCCTACGAGTGGGAGAAAAAAGACAGAAAGGGAATTTCAACCAACCCTTTTCATGCAAATGTTCCATTGTAGTGCACTCTGGTATTTGATTAATTTCCATACAAATAAAATATTAAATTACTTCTAGAATATATAGTTTTAATGGTCTTACCATTCAATATTCGAAGCATGGATTACAGTAATTATAGGATATATTTGAATCTATTTACAATCATCACCCACCTGCCACCATTCATTTCATGCTTGATAGCTCAGACAAACCAGCATGATAGAAAAAGATTCAGAACTGATATACAGACAGTGGCAGTTAATTAATACGAGACGCAAATGTAAATGCATAAACAAATTACAAAATATGACAAAGCAGGAAGGGAAAGGAAGACAATAAATCAAGTGAACAAAAGGATAAAATGTTGCTTAAAAGAGTGAAATTGCCAATCCTCTGATACTTTTGGAGCCACAGAATGACCCACTTCCACTGTACTTTGTCCTTCTATCTGGTAATATGGGCCCTATAGTTTTGCAGGATCAGTGGTATTTAACATATGCATTGACTTTTTGGTTCTTCTGAATAAGGAAAATAAATCATAAAAAATGTTCATCTAATTTTAGTTTAGCTAGAACCTGTGGCTTGGGCCTTCTTTACCACAGGTTAAAGGAACACACAACATTATTTTTCACTCGTGCTTCTAATATAGAATCACAAGAGACATTTAGTTGTTCCTATTGTGAGGATAAACTGTACTTTTGATAGTACACACCAGTTTATCATCTGACCAACAGCTACCATGCTTCCATAGGAAGCAGGCAGCCATCTTTTCGGCGACCGACTCTCTCTGCCTCAGGAACTGCTGTCTCTCAACCAGGAACTGCTGTCTCTCAGATGTGAGACACAGCAGATAGTAAACCAATCAATTAAGATACATGTTGGGTTTACTTAAAAGTACAGGGACATTTTTGTTTAACTCTTGCTCCCTTCAAGGTTAAATGTTCCTTTAAAGATCAACTGCTATTCCTTCTGCCCTATGGCATCTAGGCCAAAAATAATGTCAGTGGCCAGCCGCAGCTACTAAGTCCGTGACTTTGAAGGGAACCTTGGGGAATTAGTGGAGGCAGCATTTGCTGTGAGGTAAAAAAAAAAAAAAAAAGAGGGCAGCTACTGTTTCTTCTGTTAAATGGCTTATTGTCCCATAATAATGCATCTTACTCAACGGTAGATACTGTGACTTAGCAATACTCTCATTTTTCTTGAGCACTGAACACAGCTGGATGTGAGGTATCAAGAATAAACGGGCAAAATGTAAATCTCAGACCAAGCCCTTTCAGGAAATAGATCCCTGAACTAATAATCCCTGGAGTGGAATTATGGGAAATGCAAGCAACTATTTATTTATAGGAAGCGTTGGTAAAATGGGAAGGTTTATGATTATGTGTCTGCTCTATGTAAATTAACTTATATATAAGTTATAAGACTTTTTCTCCCTATTTATTTTCTGGGATGAACACTATTAAGATGAATAAAGGAAAGAAGACAAACATAAACAAACCAGACTGCCCTACCAATACTGTTAGAATGCAGCTGCTTGTCTTGAAGATTGGCCTCTGAAAAAACATTTAACAAAATGTAAACAAAAAAAGACTTGCTGAACACAGAAAATCATGCCAAGAAATCAATTTAGCCAGAATAACACACATTGCAACACAACACAACACAACACAACACAACACAAACACCTATATTTACAGCCCACAGACCAAACACAAAAAGGTAATACAGCTGTAAATGTTTATTCAGTGCTTTAAACTGCCCTTGCACTGCTGTGAAGTTCTGTCACTGCCTAAATCTATAGCCATTAGCATGCTCAATGGGTAGAGGAATGAATTAATAGCCACCTTCTGGGACACACAATGGTTGTCCATTTTCATATTCAGCTTATGGTGCTGCATGCAAATCAACGAGGAGCCCTTGCTTACTGTTTCTTGACAGATACAACTGTGCCTCATTAATGAGGTTGCTATGTCCTTCATGCAGAGAGTGATTGCCTTACATTTCAAGTTTTGGCTGCCTTTCTTGGACAGGATTAGTTTTCTCCTTGTAATGGTTTAAGTGAGCAGAGAAATATGAGTTTTGCTCCAGAGAAAGAATTATACTATAGATCAGGCTATTAAGGTAGACTATTCTCAGATTGAACTGCACACACACCTAGCCATAATAAAAACATGATACTTCACATGTAGTTTGTGTAATGCGTAATATTAATAATACATAGGCCAGTTTTCATGAATTTCTGATTGAAATGCCTTTAAATTGAACTGGCCCAAAATGAGCCGACTGCTTACCGAAATGAGTAGCCTCTGAATAACCCAAAATTGAACTGAAATGCCCCCGAACAAGAAAACATAGCCTTGAACATCCCATTTCTCATGAGAGATTGAGTTGATTTTGCTTAGCTGAAGATATAATAAAGTGTACACATGAGCGGGCACTCACCGTGATAGTGAACGTTTCAATACATCAGGATCTTTATCCACCTGCTCGATAAAGATCCTAGTGGATTGAATTGTTGCTACTTGTTGGCTTGCCGGCTCCTGTGTATATTTTCTGCTTGATTGGGGATCAAGGTGGAGATCTCTGGCCTGTGCCAACCCACATTACCGTTTTGTAAGTGTTTGTACTGTAGACTGAAGTGGTTATTCACTATATGATGAGTTAAGGTAACTTGCAGGTGGGTTGAAATGAACATTCCATCTCACTATTTTAACTATACATTGTGCAGGTACAACCATGGTGAGTTTTCCCTGCTAAGCAAACTAACCAGGATCGTCCCTGCACAATGTATAGCTAAATATGTGTGTTCATCTCACCTCAAATTACCTAATCTTCTCTTTTAGTGAATACTTTCAGTGTAGCCTCCACCTTCTTCTCCCACAACAGTTAACAGTTAGCTACTATTCTCATAATAATCAGCTATCTGATTGCTCAACATCATATGAGTTGCAGTCTACAAAAGTTACATTAATGTTATGTAGTTCTGTGATGCTCTGTGAGAGCTTGGACAGCACATCTGGAAACCTCTGTCTGGCTTGATATTTTTGCCTGGGAGAGACCTTGGTGATGCACTATATCTATGGTGTGTCTTTTTGCTTTGTAGTCTTATTAACTGAGTTTGGCTTTTCCTCACTCAGTTTTTTCTTCTACACAGCTGTTTCTGTTTCAGTTAATAATTGTGTTTCAACCTACATTTTTAAACTGATCATCAGCTCCTCTTTGGTATAATCATACACCTGACTACAGAGGCGTCGCTAGGGGTGGACTACTGGGGCTATAGCCCCGAGTCCCCCCTTCATAGCCCCGAATGGAGACTCTGGAGCTAAAGTATTCTTTAGCCCTGAGACTCCATTCGGGGCAATAATTGTTTAAAAAAAAAAAAAATCCCCCGGTGAGCTTTCCTCCGTCTGGGACATGATCCCAGAATCGGAGGATTAACCTCACACGGGGGTGAGGGCCGATCGGGAGGAGAGGCTGCTATAGGGAGCTCTCTCCCTAGCCTCTCATCCTCGAGGTGCGGCCCACAGGCAAGTGCCTGCAGTGACCGCACCTCCTGCCATACAGACCACAGTGCGACGGGTGCAAGCTCCGCCCCCGTCGCGCTGTGAGAGCTGCTAGCCGGATGTCGGGTGACATCCGGCAGAAGATCCTGGATGATGGACCAACTGTAAGGTAAGTAAAAAAAAAAATAGAAGAAATGTGTGACTGTGTTGGTGTCTAGGTGTGTGTGTCTGGGTGTCTCAATGTGTGTAAGTGTGTATCTGGGTGTCTCAGTGTGTGTCTGGGTGTCTCAATATGTGTCTGGGTGTCTCACTGTGTGTGTCTGGGTGTCTCAATGTGTGTAAGTGTGTGTCTGGGTGTCTCAATGTGTGTGGGTGTCTCAATGTGTGTGAGTGTGTGTGTGTGGGTGTCTCAGTGTGTGTGTCTGTGTGTCTCAATGTGTGTGTCAGGATGTCTAGGTGTGTGTGTCAGGGTGTTTGCGTAAGTGTGTGTGTGTAAGGGTGTTTGCATAAGTGTGTGTGTAAGGGTGTTTGCTTAAGTGTATGTGTGTGAGTGTGTCTCAGGGTGTCTGTGTGAGAAAGAGAGAGACGTTGTGTGTGAGAGAAACAGTGTGTGTGAGGAAGACAGAGAGACGGTGTGTGTGAGAAAGAGAGAGACGGTGTGTGTGTGAGAGAGAGAGAGACGGTGTGTGTGAGAGAGAGACGGTGTGTGAGAAAGAGAGAGAGACGGTGTGTGTGAGAAAAAGAGAGAGAGACGGTGTGTGAGAGAAAGAGAGACGGTATGTGTGAGAAAGAGAGAGAGAGAGACGATATGTGTGAGAAAGAGAGAGAGAGAGAGACGGTATGTGTGAGTAAGAGAGAGAGAGAGATGGTGTGTGTGAGAAAGAGAGAGAGACAGCGTTTGTGAGAAAGAGAGACACAGAGAGACGTCATGTGTGAGAAAGAGAGGCAGAGAGAGACGTGTGTGAGAGAGAGAGACGGCGTGTGTGAGAAAGAGAGACAGAGAGCGACGTTGTGTGTGAGAGAGACGGCGTGTGTGAGAAAGAGAGACAGAGAGAGATGTTGTGTGTGAGAGAGAGAGAGACGGCGTGTGTGAGAAAGAGAGACAGAGAGAGACGGCGTGTGTGGGACCAAGCTCATCTGGGCTCTAGCCCCAGATCATCCGAAGACCTAGCAACGCCCCTGCCTGACTATATGCCTACAAAATCCCTGACTTTGAGGTATGGATCAAATTTAGATTTGTCTTCTGTTTGTTGTTCGAATTTTCATAGCATTCTTACATGCTTTTGGCACCATTTTTTTCACACCAGCCTAAAACAGCTGCATAATACTGTATATTTGTGTGTTACATATTTTATAATAATATATGTAAAAAAAATGTGATAAAATACATTTAATAAAATATGGTATTTTCATGAATCTTGATTTCTATGTGAGATATTGCCCTACCTGCACTCACAACAGAATTCAAGACTACAATTTGATTTACAATTACTATACAGTGTAACCATAATATTTAGAGGAGACTTTTGTTGATGAAAATGCCAGCAGCACAAAAAACAACTAAAGCAGGAGAAAAAAAAGTGGTTGGAAATTGGACATCCATTTAAATACACTGTACTGCAAAGCTAACCCTAGCTAATTAGTAACCAAAGGCTAACAGATCCTAGCTGATAGAGGGGATTTTTTTGTGGCAGCAGGTGTTGATCTGCGTGCAGTTTCCTGTTTTCTGACCTTCCTGTTCTGTGACCCAACTCCTGATATAAAAATCCCCTTCTGTCTCCACAAGACGCATACACAAACGATTATATCAAGTTGTACACTGAATCTGTAGGTAGGCCTGTTACTATCTAAAAAAAGGTAAATAAATAAGCTGGTAAGTGACTGATAAGTAACACTTTGCATCCCAGCTGAGGTATATTACAATTTCCACGATATTCAGCCAAGCATTTCACTGGCAACACATTAAAGGAACTGTAGACCACGATCGCTAGCGTACCAAATCATTGTGCTAATTTCTTGGACATGTAATTCAGTGAAAGTTAATCTGTAGCACCCTCTGTCAATAATTCGACAGGCTGAGAATCATATCAAATGTTGACCACACAAATTGGGCTGCTGAATTGATGTCCTAATCATGTGATGGCTAATCTGTGACACCCTAGATGTCCTGAACTACAGCGCCCATGATGCTCAGGCAAACGTTTGGCTGGCTGATCATCACTGAAAATATAGCCTGGAACAGTTTCCAAACCACCAACCCTTATTTATTATACATATATACACGAGGGTTGACACTGCTTGTTAAAAAAAAAAAAATGGCAGCCATGCTATCGCCTCCATAGACATAACATGGCCTCAAGCCAACAGGTAAAAAAACAGCTGGGTGGCAGTCCTAATATACACACACATAATTATTTTTCTATGAGTATATGCATATACAAACTATATTTAATAATGCATTGGATCTGCACATATAGCAATCATAAGATAATAATCAGTACTATATTAATATGTAACCAGTTTCTATCACACAGACATAAATGTGCACTCAGACCATCCATTAAACATCAGTGATTCGAAATATGTCATGTATACTAACTCAGTATATCCAGTGAGCCTGGGTCCACATGGTATTGGTCAAAAATATAAGTGCCTTTACTGCTAATCTTGGTCATCAGGACGCTGTTGAGAGCTGCCTTCACTGAGTTGACAGTCACATACCGACTGTGAGTATCTGGAACCTCCAGGTTTATCCAGAAGTAAACCATCAGGCTGCCCTCACTGAGAAAAAATACAATAAATATTATGAGAAAACCACAGACAACATATTACATCACGACAGTAAATACGGGCAAGATTACATTGGGTTGATTTTTATGAGGGAACAAAGAATTGGGGGAATCACTATACCATGCAGTAATTCATGATAATATGGGGTGAAATGGTGATTTTTAGATCGCCTCACTTGCATATTTATTCACCCTCTCATCCTTCTCTGTTAAAGGGGCAGTTCCACCAACAGTGTCTGTATTATTTTTTTACTGCATAGTACTGCATCATGTAAAGCAAACACAAAGGAAGAAGTCTTATCAATTATATCCTCAACTCCATCTCCTAAAAGATTATCTTCCAGCTAAATTATTTTCAATTATTATTAGATTTTATATTATTATGAACTAATATTATTAAATATTATTATCATATTATGTTACGGTGAAATCATTTTCAATTCTTATAGTTTATATTGTTAACTAGTGTGATTAATTATTATTACAGTATTAGTTTCCCGCAAAAGTATTTTCAAGCATTATTATATTTGATATTATTATGAACTAATATTATTAAATATTATAGTTTATATTATTATCAACTAGTGTTATTAATTATTATTACCATATTAGTTTCCAGAGAAATTATTTTCAGGAGAACTCATATGTCACATTTGTTACAAACATGTACAACATACAGAAAATGAGCTAGGGGGCGCTGTACCTTTCAAGATGGTCTGTCACTTTTGCGCTTTTTACTCATTAAATTACCTTTCAGAAGCTGTGAGCCTTTTTTGTGTTTTTTTTTTATTTTTTATAATCAGTATTGATAGGGAGTATAAAACATCTGCAAAAAAACACTCCCTTCCTACTTTTATCTAAAACTGGCTTTTTTTTCATGAATCAGCTTTATTAGGTTTTTCGAGAAGTGTAAACAACAAATTGTATGGCAACAGAGAAAAGGGGGAAGGGGGAAACAAATAGGGACAGGTAGCTGTATCAGTCAGCAGTGTACAATAGTTTAAAGGTCAGTAAAGAGCAAGCCACGCAAAAATGAGTCTACCCGCCAAGCCAGAACATAGTGTATGCTGTTGTGTTCAACTGTGGGTTCTCAAACCAGGCCCTGGCCTAAGGGCACAGGCTAAATAACATACTTACAGACAGAAATATGGGGGATGAGGTTGGAGGGAGGGGAACAGGAGGGCACATCAGGGGAAAAGGGGGAAGGAGAGGTGGAAAGAGAAAAGAGAAGAAAAAAACACAAACAGGAGGAGGAATTTGTCAAGGGTGGCATGTATTTGGTTGCAGAGAGACGGTTTATGAGTTAGGGCAAATATTTTTTGCCATTGCTGTGGGGAGAACGTTACATTCAAGGTGTTTTCCCTATGTCCAACAAACCCTGGGAGGAAATCAGAGTGTTCCTAGAGTGTGTTGTACTGTATGGAGATACCATGTCTCGGCAAGGAGTCCATAAACTTTCAAAACTGATGGGATCCCTGGAGAGGTTATGTTTGCCAGTGAGTGTCGTCAAGTACGTTTGTAATTGTAAATATTGGAACCTGCCCATGATGGTAGGCAGTCTGTCAGAGATTAGGTCAGGTAGAGGATGAGCTTGCCATTAACCATCAGGTCAGTCAATGTGGGGTAATCCCCTATAGACTTTGTCAAAAACAGGCCTCATCCCAGCCCAGGGCTAAAGTCCGGATTCCCTCGAAGTGGTGTAAGTGGGAAAGGAAATGTGGTGAGTGAGCATTTGCGGTGTATTGTGTGCAGGGCTGTCAGTGTGGGTATAATGAAAGGGAGGGTCCCTTGTGGCCCACCTGGCGAATATCAGTGAGATCCACACCAAGGAACGCAAAGGAAGGTATATTGCAGAGTCCTCCAGGGGTATCCAAAGTTTCTGCGGAGGGTGGTGTATCCACTCCAATATGCGTAAGAGGTGGCATGCCCTGTAATAGGTTTGGAGGCAAGGGAAGCCCAGGCCACCATTGGATTTCCTTTGTGCCAGCAGGTCAGCTTTAATCTGCAGGTTTTTGTTTGCCCATGTAAACTGTATGAACAAGCTGTGGAGGGAGGCAAAAAAGGCTTGGGGCACCCTTGTAGACAGAGTTTGAAAGAGATATAGAATCCTGGAATGGACGTTCATCTTCAAAGAGCTCATCCACCCCATCCAGGATATGTGTTGTGATGACCAATTGCGCAGATATTTGCGTAATGTGGTCAGGAGTGGTGGAAAATGTTGTTGGTAAAGTTGGCCTAATTCCCTAGTGTGCCAAATCCAAAGATACTTCAATTTATGCACCAACAAAAGGGGAATGAGGACTTGAGAACGTACAGGTAGAGTGGTACCTGTGGAGCCTAGGGTAATATTGAGGATTTTGGATTTGGCAGAGTTAATTTTAAGATTAGATAGAGATCCATACACCTGGAATTCCTTCATAAAGAATGGTAGGGAAATGTGTGTTTGTCAGTATAAATAAGAGGTCATCAGCGTATCCTGCTACTTTATGATGTGTTTGCTCCACGACCAATCCCGTGATATCGGGTTTTGCCCTACGGCTTCCATGAAGGGTTCCAATGCTAAAATAAAAAGGAGCGGGGAGAGTGGGCACCCCTGGCGGGTACCATTGGTAGCCCCAAAGGGGACTGACAAGGCGCCATTAACCATGAACCTGGCTGAGGGGCAAGAGTATAGGGACAAGACACAATGGCAGATGTTGGGGCAGAACCCCATACGATCAAGGACTTACAGGAACATCCAATCCAGTCTGTTGAAAGCCTTTTCGGCCCCGACTGCACCCACAGAGCCCTGGACTCCCATCACAGCCTGGTCAGGGTGGCTCAGAGTTGGTAATAGGTGGTTAATATGTAGAGCCAGAGTTATAGAAAATAGCTTGACGTCCGCTTTAAGTAGGGAGATAGGGCTAAAACTGGCTTTTGGACCTTTGTCCTGAGCTGTTTTTAAAGGAGATCTCATACAGTGAACATATGCTCCAAAAGCTCCATGTTTAAAATCGATTAAGAAGCAAAAGCTTACATAGTTACATAGTAGCATAGATTGAAAAAAGATTTTTTTCCATCAAGTTCAGTCATGTTCCTAATGCTTGATTACGTTTGTTGAGCAAAAAGAAGGTAATTCCCCCTCCCCCTTATTTCAGCAATATTAAATTATGTTTTCAATGAGGGGATAAAATCTTTCTTGCCTCCAAAAGGCAAACAGATTTATCCTTGGATTAACAAGTATAAAATAAATGGTAATGCCTATACTAACATACATAGCCTTATAATTTCGAAAATAAATGTCTAGGTTCATTATAAATAGAGATCAGCAAGGATAAAAAGGGTAATTCTTTTAATGAACACTAGGGGCATCAAGCACTATGACAGCTGTACATGGAAAGACATATTGTCACGTTATCACTTGATATTAGCAGGAGGCAAAGCATATTAATAAAACAGTGGCATCACTTTCAAATACTGAATATGGGGAGACACTTATCATCCCTCAACATTAAAGTCATGTATACATGTTTGGGGAGATGGATTTTCTTACAGTAATATAAAAATCCAACAATAAGGTACATTCAAATGCCCCTTGCTAATGAGAGCACCCGGGACTTTTACAGTACCGCACACTATAGCATTTGGATTGACCGCAAAAATACCATGTGTTAAAGCAATGGTATTACGGTAAGGGAATGAGAGAGTTTTACAAAAAACATTGTTATTCCCTATTTCCCTGTTAATTGAATGCTAGGTAACTGGGGGTGTAATAGTCCCTAACGTCTCCCCCCCCCCCCCAAAAAAAAAATTCCCCCAGGGACAATCAGCCTCCTGCTTGCTTCATGTGAAAGTGGCCCCCTAGTCACCATGTGTCTGTGCAATGCCCGCGGTCAATAAAAAGACATGACCCCCAGGGGCTGCAGGCTGGTGTATGAATAACTTGATCATTGTCCACCTTGAGCTTCATATCTAACATATTAAACATAGAAACATAGAAACATAGAATGTGTTGGCAGATAAGAACCATTCGGTCCATCTAGTCTGCCCAATTTTTTTTTTGAGTACTTTTATTAGTCCCCCGTTCCCGGTCTTATAGCTAGGATAGCCTTGTGTCTATCCCACGCATGCTTAAAATCCTTGACTGTGTTTACCTCTACCACTTCTGCTGGAAGGCTATTCCATACATCCACTACCCTCTCAGTAAAGAAATACTTCCTGATATTACTTTTAAATCGTTGCCCCTCTAATTTAAGACTATGTCCTCTAGTTGTGGTAGTTTTTCTTCTTTTAAATATACTCTCTTCCTTTACTGTGTTGATTCCCTTTATGTATTTAAATGTTTCTATCATATCCCCCCTGTTATGTCTTTCCTCCAAGCTATACGTATATATATATATACAAGTGTATACTGCTTAGACTTGATCACTGCATTGAAGTTAGCATCTCACCCAAAAGCATACACTTTGCTGTAATTGTAATACACTGCCAGTTCAGAGGCCAAAACAAGTCCATTCACCTGTGAAGAGAGGATACATTTCTATGAGTTAAATTTTGAAGAGAAGACAACATTGTTCAGTGACAAGAGAAGAAGATAATGTATTACACCTTAAGGTCTTATCAAAAACATTGTTCATTATAAGTAGCATATTTAATGAGAGATTTTATGTAAACAATACATTATTCTAATTATGTTACTGTAGCTTTAAAGCGAAACACATCAAAAGAATAGCAACAGGACGAGTACATTAATTTATTGTGGTATGTACCTGACAGTTATTACACCAAAAAAAAAAACGCTATTCCATGCATCCACTACTCTCTAAGTACAGTCATACTACCTGATATTACTCTTAAACCCCTTTGCAATTCTAATTTAAGACAATGTCCTCTTTTTAGATTTACTCTCCTCCTTTTTTACGCATCGATTCCCTTTTTGTATTTAAATGTTTCTGTCATATTGTCCCTGTCTGTTCTTTGTTCCAAGTTGTACATGTTAATATCCTTTAACCTCTGCCAGAATAACCATCCCCTACATCCACCTTTGTTTGGTGTTTGAAGTGTAGTCTACAAGAGCAGACTTGTTGTATTGTGAGGGAACAGTCACTTCAGGAGAGGAAAATGAAGATGCCAGATGAAGTATCATATTTACCTTACCAGTCGATAAAGAAACTCTGTGACCCTTATACCTACCATACTGGTGTTTCATGACCAATCGAGTTATCAGTATAGCAAAACAATATGTTGTTTTCTTTAGATTACTAGTAATGTTCTCATATTTCTGCAGAAGATAATACCAAGTTATATGTGTCATCTTCAGCAGGACTAAATATGATATAGATGATAAGCTCAGTTTAGGTGAGCTAAGAATTATTCCCAGACCAACTCACAAGAAGGCATAAAGTGAAGCTTTACAGATGTCAAATAATCCATAATTAAGAATGTTAACATTTCTAAAAATTATAGCTCATGAAGGTAGGTATAATAAAACAAGAATCAGAAATGTGTAAATAATAGTAATTTGCACAGTACCGTTCTATCACAGAACCTCAAATAATATAGCTCATAGTAATTTGTGGTGTGGTGCGTATCACAGAAATGCACAGCAATAAAACTCATAATAATGTGTTTTGTTTATGAGTGCATTACAGATTTCCAAACATTAAAACTCATAATAATGTGTGGTGTTTATGAGTACCGTATTTGCTCGAATATAACACAAGGTTTTTTTCTTCAGAAAAGTGCCCCTTTTCTTACATTCGAGGTTCGTCTTATAATCAGACCTCAAATAGAGCATTTGGCAAGTCTGGGGGAGGGGGGAGAGGCAGCATTGGGCAAGTCTGGGGGAGGGAGCGGGAGGGGCAGCATTGGGCAAGTCTGGGGGAGAGGCAGCATTGGACAAGTCTGAGTGAGGGGGAGAGGCTGCATTGGATAAGTATGGGGGAGGGGGAGGCAGCAAATTTGGGTATCTGAAAGTCCCTTCAATTCCGCTTAATTCGGTGTTAGAATAATTATTTAAATCCAACTATTCCTGTACCACTGAAGTGCACCTGAACTGCACCTAAGTGTACTGATCCAAATTTACTCAAAATGCACCAGAATGGCAAAAATAGCTTTGAAAGTTGAATTGCCTTAGCAGGGCCCACCTAAATTAATAAATAAATAATAATATATCCAATCATAATGCCGCTACAAATCAAAATTTGACAGGAAAGGATGGCCTATAAAGGATTGTTGCCAACTGTCTGATGCGCTGAGTTAACGTGGACTGATACAGTGGGGGTTATTTATAAAAGTATGGGCTGCTTGTGACTAAGGACATCACAGTGCAAAACACGTTATATGTTTGGACACAAATAAGGAAATGTTGTACTTTAATTGGACTTTGCTCTCTGGAGTTCCTGATGTTGGCTGGTGCAATTTCTCATTGTTATTTATGAAATAAGACATATCTAAACCAGGAGCAGTCTCCATGGAAACCAATGTAATGTTTCTGCAAAAAAACGTATAGTAGGATAAGGGGTTTGAGAACTGCCAACCTAGAGTGTATAGTAGATACAGGTGCAAAGCAATGGACTGCTAATATGCTCTCTCCTAAGGGGCATATATGTGGAAACAAAATCTAACAAGTAAGCAGACATGCACACTGATAATAGAAAATAAAGTATATTTATTTGTAAATGTAGTAATGTAACGACAAACACAGTAGGTATAGATCGGAGAAATATAACAGTATGTATAGTGATACTGTAAAAATAGAGCAAAAAAATATATAGGAAGCTACACAGAGCTATGTAGGCAAAGTGTATGAGCAGCACAGGAAAAAAGGTAGAAAAATAAAAAAAAAGTAAACAGTAAAATAGTGCAAAAAAGTCGGAAAAATTGAAAAATGGACAAGAACAGAGCAAAAAAACAAAGAAATGGAAATAATAAAAAATAGTAGGATGAAGTGGTAACAGAGGGCTCAAAAAAATAGCAAATGATGCAACATAAGTCTGATAGAAGGCCAACCACTGAAAGAAAAAACATATAATAACAAAAAAAGAGAATAATGTGGGACAATGTCCAAAGGTAAACCTCCTGCAAACAATAAATCAAAGGACCTGCATCAAAGGTAGCAACAAGGAAAAAAAACATGGAAAAAACACAATTGTGGGAAAAACAGAAAAAATGTCCCAAAAACGGGGATATAACAAAAAGTTATAGCAGAAAAAAAGTTACCACAATTGGAAGAATAATAATAATAGTAAGTGGGTAGTCCATCAGTCCACTACTATCGAAAAAACCTTATGGATGCAGGGGTAGTCCTGGGGTATAACCGCTGAGGCTTTGTTTGTACAGGCACGGGGCGACGCGCTCGGAGAGTGTCTCCTTCAAGGGCCATGCCTAGATGTGAGTGAAGCTGGCCTTTTGTGCTCGTGTCCAGGGGTAGCGTCATGCTGGATGCGCCGACGGGCGCATGTGGGTCCTGCCCAGGGGGCGTGTCCGAAGGCGGAGTTGTAGACGCATTCCTACGTGGAGAAGATATGTGCAGCTGATGAATCAGACTGCCGGGGGGTGCATATACTCAGCTGGCAGCTCATGCCACTGCTGCACTACAGAAAAAGGAAGTGCACTGTGAAATAAAACACTAGTGCACGCATGTGGTACCAACACATTGTATGGGATGTAAAAAAAGGGAGCAAAAATACAGGGGGGCAAAAAATAAAGGGGAGCAAAAAATAAATAAAAATAAAAATAAAAATAAAAATACAAAATAAAATATAAAAAATAAAGAATAAAAAATGTGGAACAAACAATGTAAAGGGTAGCAAGGAAGAATGTATGGACCTATGGGGAGAGATAGGATAAAGGAAAGTATTGACTAAAGAAAAGGGGTGAGAAAAAGACAGACAAAGGGATATAAGTGAATCATAGAAGGAGTAGTATATAGAGTGAAGTAGGATGTCTGTTAGAGAAAATGGATTAGTTCGTAATCTTCATTAAGTCCTCTAGGGGAGATAGTGTCCAGAATATTTATCCATTTAGTTTCTTTCTGTTTCAGGATTTTCTCACGGTTGCCACCTCTCCTTAGGGGGGCTACCCCATCGATCACTTGGAAACGGAGTTGGTTAACGTTGTGCCCTGCTTCTCTAAAGTGCTTGGCTACTGGTACCTTGTTGGTGTTGCCTCCGGCAAGGGCAGACCTGATGGACGTTTTATGTTCAGATACCCTTTTCTTAATCTGCCTTGTTGTCTCGCCTACATATAGTAATCCGCAGGGGCACTTAAGGATATAGATCACATAGGTAGAATCACATGTGTAGTAGTCATTAGTCCTGTATTTCGTGCCAAGGTGGGGATGCAGAAAAGAGTGACCTTTGATAACACTGTTGCAATGATTGCAACTAAGGCAAGGAAAAGTCCCAAATTTAGGATCTGCAAGGAATCTGCAATTCGGTTTTGTGCTGCCGACATCAGCCGAGACTAAAGAGTCCCTGAGATTATGTGACCTTGCGTAAGAGAAGAGTGGTGGGCTGTGGAGAGGGGCAGGAAGATTGGAATCAGCTTGCAATATGTGCCAGTTTTTCATAATAGCCTTCCTGATTCTTGGACTAACATTAGTGTAGGGTGAGACAAATGGTATACGGGACACGGATTTGTCCCTCGTTTTGGGTGTCATGAGTACATCCCTGGAGATGGTCGATAATCGGCTTCTCTGTGAGTGCAGTAACTTCTGGTCATAACCACGGTCAGAGAATTTATTTGACATTTCATCAAGCCGAGTCTCAAGTATAGCAGGATTGCTAACAATCCTTTTGGTGCGTACCAATTGACTATAGGGTAAACCTTTTTTGCAGTGCTCCGGATGGAAACTGTTATCGAGTAGCAGATTATTCTTGTCTGTTGGTTTGGTGTAAATGTCTGTTTCCAATTTGTTCCCTATGCGGGTTATGGTGGTATCCAAAAAGGATACTTTCTGAGCATCCAGTTCGGACGTGAAAGTGATGTGGTTATTGATAGAGTTTATGTCAGTAACGAACTGGGTAAACTCACCTTGTGTGCCTTTCCAGCATACGAACACATCGTCTATATATCTCTTCCAGACCAGACAATGTCTGAAAAGGGGAGTTCTGTAGATTCCAGTGACCTCCAAGTGGTCCATATAGATGTTAGCATATGTGGGAGCTACGTTGGAGCCCATCGCGGTACCAACTTGTTGTAAGTAAAGTTGATCTTCAAAAAGGAAATAGTTTTCAGTGAGGATAAATCTTAGTAGGTCAAGGACATATTTCTTCTTTGCCAAGTTCCATAGGCCAGTTGAATCGGAATCTATGGTCCAAGCCACTGCCTGGATGCCACCTTCGTGTGGTATGGAAGTATAGAGGCTTTGAACGTCTAAGGTAGCCAGATAAAAATTGTTGGAGTCCGGGATAGTAACAGTACTAATAATATTCAGAAAATGGTTAGTATCTTTGACATGAGATAGTTGACCGGTAACGTAAGGTGCCAGTAGTTTGTCCAAAAAAATGGATACTGGTTGAAAGATCGAATCAGAGCCGGCCACTATAGGTCTACCAGGGGGTTTAGTGGCGTGTTTATGAATTTTGGGAAGAGTATATAGAATAGGTGTAAGGGGGAATGGGGTGCAATCATTGTAACAGTGTTATCAAAGGTCACTCTTTTCTGCATCCCCACCTTGGCACGAAATACAGGATTAATGACTACTACACATGTGATTCTACCTATGTGATCTATATTCTTAAGTGCCCCTGCGGATTACTATATGTAGGCGAGACAACAAGGCAGATTAAGAAAAGGGTATCTGAACATAAAACGTCCATCAGGTCTGCCCTTGCCGGAGGCAACACCAACAAGGTACCAGTAGCCAAGCACTTTAGAGAAGCAGGGCACAACGTTAACCAACTCCGTTTCCAAGTCATTGATGGGGTAGCCCCCCTAAGGAGAGGTGGTAGCCGTGAGAAAATCCTGAAACAGAAAGAAACTAAATGGATAAATATTCTGGACACTATCTCCCCTAGAGGACTTAATGAAGATTACGAACTAATCCATTTTCTCTAACAGACATCCTACTTCACTCTATATACTACTCCTTCTATGATTCACTTATATCCCTTTGTCTGTCTTTTTCTCACCCCTTTTCTTTAGTCAATACTTTCCTTTATCCTATCTCTCCCCATAGGTCCATACATTCTTCCTTGCTACCCTTTACATTGTTTGTTCCACATTTTTTATTCTTTATTTTTTATATTTTATTTTGTATTTTTATTTTTATTTTTATTTTTATTTATTTTTTGCTCCCCTTTATTTTTTGCCCCCCTGTATTTTTGCTCCCTTTTTTTACATCCCATACAATGTGTTGGTACCACATGCGTGCACTAGTGTTTTATTTCACAGTGCACTTCCTTTTTCTGTAGTGCAGCAGTGGCATGAGCTGCCAGCTGAGTATATGCACCCCCCGGCAGTCTGATTCATCAGCTGCACATATCTTCTCCACGTAGGAACGCGTCTACAACTCCGCCTTCGGACACGCCCCCTGGGCGGGACCCACATGCGCCCGTCGGCGCATCCAGCATGACGCTACCCCTGGACACGAGCACAAAAGGCCAGCTTCACTCACATCTAGGCATGGCCCTTGAAGGAGACACTCTCCGAGCGCGTCGCCCCGTGCCTGTACAAACAAAGCCTCAGCGGTTATACCCCAGGACTACCCCTGCATCCATAAGGTTTTTTCGATAGTAGTGGACTGATGGACTACCCACTTACTATTATTATTATTCTTCCAATTGTGGTAACTTTTTTTCTGCTATAACTTTTTGTTATATCCCCGTTTTTGGGAAATTTTTTCTGTTTTTCCCACAATTGTGTTTTTTCCATGTTTTTTTTCCTTGTTGCTACCTTTGATGCAGGTCCTTTGATTTATTGTTTGCAGGAGGTTTACCTTTGGACATTGTCCCACATTATTCTCTTTTTTTGTTATTATATGTTTTTTCTTTCAGTGGTTGGCCTTCTATCAGACTTATGTTGCATCATTTGCTATTTTTTTGAGCCCTCTGTTACCACTTCATCCTACTATTTTTTATTTTTTTTTATTATTTCCATTTCTTTGTTTTTTTGCTCTGTTCTTGTCCATTTTTCAATTTTTCCGACTTTTTTGCACTATTTTACTGTTTACTTTTTTTTATTTTTCTACCTTTTTTCCTGTGCTGCTCATACACTTTGCCTACATAGCTCTGTGTAGCTTCCTATATATTTTTTTCTGTTTTTCTCTATTTTTTTGCTCTATTTTTACAGTATCACTATACATACTGTTATATTTCTCCGATCTATACCTACTGTGTTTGTCGTTACATTACTACATTTACAAATAAATATACTTTATTTTCTATTATCAGTGTGCATGTCTGCTTACTTGTTAGGTAATGTTTCTGCAAGTTGCTTTTAGAATTGACCTTTGTACATAACCGGCAAAGTTGCTTCAAGAATAAGTATACTGGCACAGCAACTTCAGTGTTGCCATGGCAACATGCGATCAAACCAAGCCACCTCAGAGTGTTTGTGAAAGTCCCTGAAAAGAAGCTTGGCACCTACAGGCCCCAAGACATGCTGAAACAATATTACTTGATGTATTTAAAAATAATTCATTTTTTTCTGCTAGTATGAAGGGAATGTTGCAGTAAAGGTTTTCATACCTCAAACTGTGAATTTAATAGACAAATCAGATTCTTATTTTTTTTTAAATGCACTTTAAAATAAGGAATGCTTATTTACTTTAGCCCATTTACTTCCACAAAAATGGTCCTTGTGCATATATATATATATATATATATATATATATATATATATATATATATGTCCAATCAAGCAACAGGACTTTGTCTCAAAAAGAGGATGTCTTCTGGGAGTCTGCTTGTAGCTCTTCCAGGGTATATGATTGTTGTGATCTCTGTTATTGGTTATCATAATACACACGTGACAAACCCGATTAACCCCTTCACGCCCAATCCTAAACGGCGTGTTTTTTGGAGTCCCTGCCAAAATGCCGCAAGATCTCTACGCTGTCCTACAGGCATTTGAGCCCAATATTTTTGGATGGCATAAAACGTCCTACGAAGGGGTTGAACATGTCAAAGACACCATGTGAACAGGTTAAATATATTTGAGTAGACTTCGAGTCATGTAACAATTTTTGGAATTTAAAGAAAGTTTGTGGATGGCGGAAAAGACATGATGCTAAATAAAGCTGCCAGAGGCTGTGTAAATAACATGACTGGAAGGACTTCACATATCTGAAAGTTTATTAAACTTAAATTTTTTTTTTTTTTTTAACCTGCTATCCAATAGGGTGCCTTCTGGAGTCTTGTGACTAGAGAAAAGAGGAGATAAAACTCAATTTCTTTCAAGATCCAAATGTTCTGCTATATTAAGAAATATATTGACATTGATTTTCCCATTCTTCAAATGCCCTGAACCTTTTGGCTGAATGTTTAAAGGAAATATTTCAGGAATAATATGTTTTTGTGTGAGGCATGTTGTATGTTTTTTTTTTATAAATGTTCTGCATACAATTAAAGCTTGAGTGACAGTAGTTAGCAACATACCAGTTTTTGCAGGTGAGCGGCTTCATTTTTGAATGAACTGCTTTCTGGGCGGGTGAGGTCATAGGTAAGTTCATGGCTTAGGACTCGGAGGTTACAAGCGTAGAGTTTGCCAGATGTCAGAACAGGAGTGGTCCCCACCTCTGTCACATCGTAAAGAGCATGGTGATACATAGGAGAGAACGCAATGACACAAAACAGTAACTTACATTAGTCTTTGTGAGGTAACACAGCGGCAAACCATGCAATCAACTGATACATTTCTACACTATTGCTAACAAGACATCACCGGTATTGTTATTCCACATGACCTGTTATATCGTTGTGTGAAATAATATATGATAATGTATATGCATAGATGTGTATGAACTTCTCTTTCTCTATTTCACCTTATTCTGCTTGTCTTATTTCTAAATTTAAACTCAAAATTTTCATATTTTTAGGTTTAAAATGTGTCACCCTCTATCCTGAGTAATGTTAAGAAAGGTTTTTTTTCTAATTGCCCCCCTCCCCCAAAAAATAAAAAAAATAAAAAAATGGTTTCTGGAATATTTGATTTCAGAATCATGAAATAAAATTGTATCTAGAATGCAATGTGTAACACATGGGTTTAAATGCCAACCTCCCTAAATTTTTTACACTAAATAGTCTGCTCAATAAAGAGAGAATTGCAGGGAATTGAAATGGGAATTTCAAACTTAAGTAGGCCAAAGTAGCTGAGTTGGAACATTTCTCCCATTCAGCTGCATTGAAGAAATTTTCCAACTCTGCTTTGGCCCTAAGTTTGTCATGTCTTAAATTTGGAATTCCCATCTTAATTCCCTGCAATTATCTCGTAACCCTTAAGTACCCTTAAGTAATAGAATATTTTTACAGCGTGAGACAATGTACAGTGTTAGATCATTAAAATCCAGAGTAGAAGAAACATTTGTTTTATGTGATTGACTAAAATCAATGGTTTGTTAATTTTTCTAAAAACTGCCAAAATCAAACAGGTTCCTTATAGATGACTAGCTGTTGCTTACAGATCAGGAGGACACAAACAATAAAGAAATACAAAACATATACAATTTGTAGTTATTGTCTAACTAAACTATACTTTAAGTTTGCTGACAAACCATAACGTTTTGCTAAGCCAACTTTTATGTTATGCATTTTTTGTTCCAAGAGCAACAATGGGACTTTCAATGGTGCTAATGTTGTATTTTATGCCAATTTTTCTTTTTTTATAAGAAATAATAAACTAAAGAAAAAAATGAAGTTGTTTTCCTATAGTGACAAAATTTCAGGAAACATTATGTCTCAAGGGCCACATTCCTCCACATTCATTCCTCTCCAACACCTTCAACCATTGCTCCAGTCTGCAGTTCACCCACCCAGAAGGTACCATGTTATTCCCACGGCAGCCACTAGAACAATAATTATCCACAGAGGAGCAAGTTTCAGCCAATCCCTTGATTTCCAGGGAATCCTCTCAGATATCACCACAGACTCAGAGTCCTAGTATAAAAATATTAAGAAAATGTTGTCAGTTATAATTATTAACTAATATAAATACGTTAGTACATTGTTGCTAAGGTTTTCTAATATTGTAACATATTTTTATTCCATTCGCTCTACTTCTCTTGTGTGTTACATAACCGAATATGCGTGATGCATAACCACGCCCCTGTTATGGCCAGGTTGTTCTTAATTATGGATTATATCATATTTCATTGTGTCTTTTTCTTCTCATAAGCTAATATAAAATAGAGGTATGTATTTTCCTAGTTTGTTTTGCTTAGAAGTAGTATAAAAAGTGGTTGGTCACAAAATAAGTTTAATTCAATTATCTTTTAAATGTTGATCTGGATTCCTACCATCTGTGCCCTTGTTACTTGCCAAAAAAATGTATTGTCATGTGAATTGCAAAAATTGTGAAAAAAAATCCAATCTTTGATTTATTTGCCAATGACTTTTGCTCAGAATACATGTATCACAGAACCAGGCAGCCTGCTACAGGCAGCCCAGTGGGTGGGGGGCACCTATGGAAGTCAGAGTATCATGCAACTTCCTGGTTCTCAGACTCCAGAGACACTTGGAGAAGGAGTCAGGCTAAGATGATGTCTGTGTGCCTTGGTCACTCATTGGAAGTCCTGCAAAAGATAAGGGTATGGGGCAAGTCCTGTGTGTGCAATCTGGGTGCTGGAGCATGTCCTATAGATGCAATCTGGGTCCTGGGGCAAGTGCTGTGAATGCAATCTGGATGCTGGGGTATATTCTGTGGATGCAATATTTGTGCGGGTTTATGTCCTGTGGATGCTCGGACATGTCCTGTGTGGGACTGGTATTGTGGATGCAATCGGGGTGTTGGGACTTATCCTGTGGATGCAGTCTTGGTGCTAGTTTAAGTCCTGTGGATGCTGGATACTTTGTGTGCAATCTGGTTGCTGGGGCATGTCCTGTGTGTGCAATCTGAGTGCTGGGGCATGTCCTGTGTGTGCAATCTGTGTACTGGGTCATGTCCTATGTGTGCAATCTAGGTGTTGGGTCATTTCCTGTGTTTGTAGTCTGGGTGCCGGGCACATCATGTCTGTGCAATCTGAGTGCTGGGGCATGTCCTGTGTTTGCAATGTGGGTGAATGAGCATGTTGTTTTTGCAATTTGGGTGCTGGGTCATGTCCTATGTGTGCAATCTAGGTGGGGCATGTCCTGTGGATGCAGTCTTGGTGCGAGGCACTGTGTGTGTGTGCTGTGCATCTTCATGTGGCATTGCATGTGTGTATGTGTGGTAACATGTGCCTGCATGTGTATGTGACACTGCATGTGTGACTGTGTGTGTTTACATGAGGGGAAAAATAGGAGTTTGCAAAAAGTCTTGCATCAGTCCTGTGTATGGTACTGTATGTGAGTGCATGTGACTGTGTGTTTAGGACTGTATGGGTACGTGTATCTGTGTCTATGGGACTTTGTATGACACTGATTCCCATATGCACCCACAGTCACATACACATAGAATATGTCTTATTATATTATATACGTTATTGGGAAGTATACACACACACAATGCTGTGCAAAGGTTTTAGGCAGAAAATCACATCAATATTTGGAGTGACCACGCTTTGCCCAAATTCAGGGATTATTTAGGCATATAGTCAGGTGTATGATTAAACAATTATAGCAAACAGGTACAAACATCATACATTTAATATGCAGGTTGAAACACAATCATTAATGGAAATAGATGCCGCTGTGTAGGAAGAACAAAACTGTGCGAGGAACAGTGAACTCAACATGGTGAGGTTGCTAAAGACAATTTAATATCAAAACAGTACCCATCAAGTACTCCAATATTGATGGGTCCTAACACTACATACTAAATGTGGAGCTCAGTCTCTTCATTTATATTACTTATTAGGTACCAAAGACCTTCCTATATATATTTAGAGAGAGTCTATCCTATAATTTATAGCAGTGGTGTCAGACACTCATACTCATACAGATACTCATACTCATACACACACACACACACTCATACTCATACACACACACACACACACACACTTATACTCATACACACACTTATACTCATACACACACACACACACACTTATATTCACACACACACTTACACTCACACACACACTTACACCCACACACACACTTATACTCACAAACGCACACACACATACAGGTTCAGCTCTCACCGGTAATCTGCTCCGTTGTCCTGGAGGTGCAGACATCAGTGTAATAGACGGGGGCTGCCGGTCACCTGCTTCTTCTCCAGATGATTGGCGCATGTGCATTATGTGAAGAAGCGTTCAAGTCGGAAAGCAAACAGTTAATTGCTTTCCGACTTGAACGCTTCTTCACAGAACGCGCATGCGCCAATCATCTGGAGAAGAAGCAGTTGACCGGCGGCGCCAATCTATTACGCTGATAAGCGGTGAGAGCTGAACCTGACCCCGTGCCACAGCTGAGGGCTCGGCATGCCAGTAGTGGCACGCGTGCCATAGGTTTGCCACCGCTGATTTATAGGTATATGTGGACACCATAGACGGAGCATGCCTGTCTGGAGAAGATATAAAATACTGGAATCATACTAGTAATTTTTTTTTTTTTTTTTAAAGGCACTTACACAGATAGTGGCTAATACTGGTGCTAGTCCTTTGCCAGTCTGTCTAAAAAGCAGACTCCCTGGCATGGTCACCAGGATGCAAAGATGCAAAGTCATGTATCATCGTTGGTAGAACTACCAGCTGAGGTGGCTGGGGGGGTCGTCAAAGTTGACATGCCCTTCAAAGTTGTTTAATAAAGAAGTGTCTGTTGCCAAAGTGTGTTGTTTGTGTATTTATGTAGGCAGTGTTTTTGGTTTGTATGGATGGCTATGGGTTTAAGTTGTCAAGTTCTATGTAGATGTTAACCTATTGCTTCTCTCATTAATTTAGTTATGCTCTTGTTTAGTCTGAATTGCTTATCTAATTGATCCTAAACTTGAAGCACAGCGTGTTGTAGCAACAGATGAATTTAGCTGGTCTTCTCATGCCTGACTGGTGCATAGGATCCCTGAATGACAGAAAGGATCTACAGTAGAAGCAAGTATAAACCTTTTATCTGCACTTGTGTTTTATTTCATATATTATTTAAAACCATTGTTTCTCCACACAGTAAAACATTGTGTACATAATACCAAAAGATACACAACTGCCTAAACAATATCACCAGTTATGGCAAGTTATGGCAATCAAAGACATACAATTCAAATGATAACAATCCATTGGTTGAGTAGATGGATTGTAGGTTGCTTTATATTGGAGCCAGTGACAGTGAAGCTGATTTTTAATTATTTAGTTATTTTGAGCATAAATATAAATATTTATGCTCAGCAGTGTAACATTCAAATTCTTGACAAGACCTGTCGACTGCTATGCTCTGGAAATCAGAGCCTTATTATTATATGGATGTTAGCACTGTAATGTTCTTAAATCATTTACATACACATTTATAGAAGAATAAAAGCTGCTTTGTAAATGTGACAGTGAGCAATGCCCGAAACCTGCAGTTAATAATGACAAACATTTCTTGCTGCTGTAACATAATAGACATCCTCACTAGCGCTGCACATTCCATTTCTTCACTTGTATATAGTCCCCACGGACTGTAGCAGCTGCTAACGCTCTGTGTTATCATATTTATCTTGGCTTAGACAAGTGGGAATCAACCTGTTATAGTGTTACCCAGCTGCACCCTGGGATTTCCTTTGTAATAATCTGTAGTTCCACTTTGACTGCGATTCAATGGGACTTCATGGGCAATTAATAAATAATTACATACAAATGACAAATCAACTTGTAGCTTAATAATGACTGTTTCTGTTATGTAATAATTATTGGGCTAGCTAGTCAGATACTAACAGTTATACTTTGTTTGTATAACACTGTTACTCTGTAAACCTAAATATTATTTATACTGTAAACATAGGGTATATAAAACCATCAGAACTGGTCTATACATAATATTAACAGAATTAAAAGCAAATGCATAAATCAAGAGAAAAAGGGTTTTTAAATGTGAATTACACATTTTCCAATTGCCCACATTTTTAAACTTAGTCCATTGGCAAATCAAGCCACAGATGACCTCATAAACAGACACCACGGACACATTTATAATATATTTTTCTCATACTTTATGCATTTGATTCCAATTCTGCTACTATAATTTGTAGATCATTTTTAAAAATATTTTTGTAAGACTGCAATCACAGCATAAACAATATTTAGATGAAAAATGACTTTAAGTGAACAGATTTAAGGTGGCATTATTTAAAATATTTTATAAGGATCGACTCAGCTAGCTCCAGTTTTCTCAAGCTCTGAGTTTCAAACAACTTCAGATCACTTCGGTGATCCAAATAGCTTATGAATTCGGACTACAGAAAGTTAAGTGTTTCTGAATTGGCATGAAAAAAAGCCATTGTGGAAGATTTGGGGTCAGGGCTCTGGATGGGGAGATTAATGAAGACTTCCTGAAATGGCCAAAGTCCTTGTGAAATAAAGATAAATAAATATTAAAACCAATTTAACGATTAAAAAAAAAAAAAATTGCAATCCGCTGGCCCAATACATTAAAACAAAATTCAATGGCCGCTATATTGAAGGCCTAATTATATATGGGGCTGGGAGCCATCAAAATATATTTTAGCCCCCATAATATACTCAAAAATGGGTCTGGGAGCTGGCCAAATGTCTCTCAGCCTCTGTAGTACTCATTGGCACTCAGGGCTAGTAGCCCTGCCCCTTTTATAATAAATGGGACTGGAAGCTGGGCAAATGCACCAAGCCCCTACATAATATACATTGCGGGCTAGGGTTACTTACCCTGCTTCTCCCTATATTGACTGGAGCTGTGAGCCACTCAAATGGCTCCCAGCCCCTTTTTACTGGGCAAGGCAAGTAGTGAAAATCATTACCCACCCCACTTTTACCAAAAGGGTACACTGCAAAAAAAAAAAAAAAAAAGTCTAATGAAATGTCCCACACTTTCCCTAATCTTCTTACCTTGTACCCCCATGATTTTAATAGGTGCCAGGGAATGTTTTATTTATTTATGGTGCCATTAATTACATTATTTTTTTAATTATTTTAATTTCAATTCACCAGTTTTTAACTGGAGAACAGAAATGTTGGAAAAGCGTCTGTTTTAGCTGATTTCATGTTCTGTTCAGGCCATTTCCGCTCATATTGAGTAGGGCAAATCGTCCTGAAATCAGCAAATTATTGCTATTTCCAGCCAAAATTTGCTACATTGAGTAGCTGAATTTCGGAAAATTCCAAAATTCGCCTACTTTGACCGATCTCACATCACCTGGGTAGTTTCTCACCTCTAATACGGAAAAGGTAATGCATGGACAGTTAAACACATTCTTGCAATATTTATTAAATATTAAAAAGTAAAATGGACATACAAGTCCAACCAACAAAAGTTATACACAGTGTTTGTAGGCCAAAACACTAGCTCAGGATATTTATTGAGTTTAAGAGCCAAACAGACAAGTAGGGATTAGTAGGGATTTTGGCTCTGAGGCTCCTAGGATTTGTCGAGCCCTGATGTAAATATGATCAGATTTCCCTTTTGCAAGATCCATATTTATGTCAATTGAACAGATAAACCCTCTTATGCTATAGAACAAGGTTAGCGTGGAATATAAACATCATAAACATAGAAGGTAAAAAAGCAGACACATTTCAAATCCAAAATATACGGCCTTCTTTTATTGTCAGAATGAATTTAGAATTCTTGTCATGGTTAATAGCTGGAACATAGACAAAAAGAATAAACTAATGGGAATAATCTGTACGCCAAAAACCCAAGGAACCGAACAACTAGGCCTCCTACAATCCCACTGCGACTTTTTATTTTATTTTACATGTACCTCTATGGAACTATCCATTCCCTTCTAAAAATAACTAGGCTTGCTCCTGAATGGATCTGTCTACAGATATTTGTCAAACATTACATCTAAACTTCTTTTACTGGGCTTTTTATGTAAGCGGTAAGTAAAATAAACTGTTTCCTGCAACTATAAAGACTAATTATTTGATCTGGATGAACCATCTGTTTTCTAATTGTTCATGATATCCGAGGCTGTGTTGTTTAACTTTCCAGCTGTGATAAAATAACCAGGTCATGGCAGTCTCCAAAATGGAGGACTCTCCAACTCACGTCCCTACTGCTTTTCAGGACAACGTTAGGCTGCCCATGCTGAGGCTGGTCTGCTTCCCTCACCTACCTACCCCCAAATGTATTTAATGATGTTAACCAGATATCTGGCACCAGGGGTAGCAATGTTTGTTTCCAGCTTGCTCTGCAAGGAGCGACGTCGGCATAGCCATGTACCTGGTCCCCTGCTCGAGCGTCGGCAAGGAGCCTGCTCGTGGGCGGGGGACAGGCCCGACATCAAGGGGTGACGGGCGATACTGGCGTCCCGGGCCCAGTGACATATTAAATAGGAAAAGAATGGCACATTGAGGGGCAAAATACTGGCATATTAATTGGCAAAAGAATGGCATATTGAGGGGCAAAATACTGGCATATTAAATGGCATATTTAGAGGCAAAATACCGGCATATTAAATTGCATATTGAGGGGAAAAATACTGGCATATTAAATGGCATATTGAGGGGCAAAATACTGGCATATTAAATGGGAAAAGAATTGCACATTGAGGGGCATAATACCGGCATATTAAATGGCAAAAGAATGGCATATTGAGGGCAAAATACTGACTTATCTTGTGGCAAAATATTACTGGCATATTGAGTGGCAAAATATTACTGGCATATTGACCAACGGCTCCCAACCACCCTCAATATTACAGTAGACTGGTATAACATGCTTGTGAGGGTATGTGGAGCGAGTAGGAGATATTGTCGGGGTGGGGGGGTAGGGTGCCCAGAAAATTTGTTCAGTAAGGGGCCCTGAAATTCCTGGTGGCGCCCCTGTTAGAATAAAGTGTATTGTTTCAGAATGGGGACACGAGAGGTGGTGGATGAGAGTTGTATGGGTGGAGGTGTGCTGAACTATACTAAATTTAGGATCTGGGGAAAAACAAGGATGTGTGTGAATTAGGGCTTATTGAAGCTTGAACTGCATTCAAGATGAAAAGATCTGTGAATGGTGTTTATATGATTATTTTTGTATTTATTTATTTGTTTGTCTCTGTGTTTGAAATAATCCACTGTAGGGCTGGAAGTACATTTTTTCCACCAGATCTGCTTTTTATTCCCAGCCCGGCCCTAATTTCTTTTCAGTTTCTGTGATTGATTGAAGATTACATTTGCTAGAATAATACAAAAATTACAGACCCTCAGATTAGTAGGCATGGGTCTCAGGAAGCTCAGGCAGTCACATGCACACGTGACTGTATGCAAACAGCAGGCAGAAGGGTTATTTATTTATTTTTTTATTAGCTTTTACAAGAATACAAAAATTCATATAGGCATACAGAACATGTCTGGAAATAAAGTAAGATACCGATCTAACCAGGTACCTTAGTTCAAATCACTTCTACCTTCTGTAGTTAATGACATAGATATCTATATTTTCAGACAACAATTAAAACTGTGTGATGTGGCCACAGTCTCTCCCCGCCCCCCTGCTCTCTCAAGCTGCTCTGGTACTACGGCTTGACCATTTTCAAGAGATTCCACTTCTGCCATACGGATTTAAATTTCTCCATAGAGCCCGTGGCTAGGTAGAAACCTTTCTCCATGTCCCTTTGTAGGTTTATCTGTCCCTCTACATCTATCCATCTTATATTATCCTGCTGATACCAGTTCCTTGATATTATGAATTTCATTGCCATCAGCATCTAATGGATAACCCCATGGTGGCCAAAGGCAAAGAACTTTTTGGGGACAAGGTGCAATCTTTGATTGATTTACTTTTAAACAGATTAGCCCAGCACCCACAGATCATAATGCAGTCCCACCACATGTGAACCCATGTACCTATTTCCATTCCACATCTTCAGCACATCTGGGATTTAGTTGAGTCAATCTTATGCATTACCCAGGGGATTCTATACCATCTATGAACTAGTTTGTAATATACCTCCTGAAGGTCCAGGCAATGGACATGCTTCCTAACCTCATTCCAGGCTGCCTGGAGGTTGCACAGATCCCTGAGCTGCCCAGCAATAAGGAGTCCATATCCCATCTGAATAAAGGTAAGGCAAAGGTAAGTGGGAGTTGTGATTGGAGGCAGACATAGCAGTGGAAGGTAACTGATGGGCAGAGATGGCACTAAAAATAATTGGGGCACATGTGGCACTGTAAAATGATTAGGGCAGATATGCCATTGAAATGGGATTGTGGAGCAGACATAGCACATAGTGAAGTGATTTGAATGGCAGACATTGAGCTGGAAAGTGATTTACCAGACAGACATTGTACTGGGCAGTTATTTGAGGGACAAACAATCCTGAAAAGTGTTTAGGGGACACACATGGCAGTCGAATGTAATTGGAAGCAGGCATGGCACTGGACAGTGATTTAAGGGGCAGGAATGACAATGGAAAGGGACCAGGGGGCAGTTATGGCACTTCATAGTGATTGAGGCAGACATTGCTGTGAAGTGATTCAGGAGGCAACATGACAATGGGGTGATTTGGGTGGTTGACATGGCACTGTTGAATGTGATTTGGGACCAATATTGTTCATATTGGACATTTACAGGATTTTGTGACAATTTTAAGAAGCTCTTTGAACTTTCTTGTTCATTGCCACAGACACGCATTACTGTTAGGGGCAGACTATACTGTCAAGAAAGGGTTGCAATAAAGGAGCATTTGGGGATTCACAAGTTTAGTCAGATCAAGGGTAGCACAAAACCTAAATACATCAGTGAGTCTCTCTTTATTGATGTGTATACATATTGATGTAAAGGGTTGGAATCATTTATGCATGCATTATAATCCAGGTAGACTACATTTATAACCAGGGACTTCCCAAAAGATCAGTGTAAAATAACACAAAAAAAGCGATAGAATCTTGTGAGTCTTATGTATGTGGCTGAAAAACCTGGATCCTCAAGCTACCAGGGAAGTGCAGTTACCCAGCACAAGGCCCTGTCTCACGTTCAGGACGTGCAGATACAGGCACACCCCACTCCAACAGAAAAAAAGAATCAGACAGCAGGGATCCAGTGCATAAAGTAAGCCTCTTCACCATCTCTGTCTGTCTATCTTTATTCTAAAGTAACAGGATGGGAATTTCCCTTTAGATTTAACACTTATATTGAATTGAACTTATTCTGCTGATGCATCATATACACAAGTCCAAAGGAATAAACCATACATATGCTCTGCACTGGTTATTTTAAAATCAGCATAACATATAAAAATACAGAATACAGAATACAATAAATATTAATGGTAATATGTAATCTTTATTTTCTTTGCTACTATTAAATGATGGATGTTTTGTATAGATAACCCATTGTGCTGGTGCTACATGTGGCATTGAATTTATTGTTGAGATTCCAAAAGGTTGGAATAACCAAAAGGTTACTTTATCCTGGAGAAATATTAACCACAGAGGAATTAATCTATACATATATTGTGCAACCACTAGACCTGTTTGTTCAGCAAATATCAACGGAAACTGCTGAATATCCTGATTAATTTAATATTTTCTAGGGTTTTTTTTTTTTTTTTTTACTGTTTTTCCCCTATTATGTTTGCTGATAGGAACACAATATATCAAATACTAATTATTAATATTTACCTGTAGGCAAGACAATGTTGGGGGGATTTTAGACAACTATATGAGGACGAGGTGCTACTAAAAATACATCTGACAAAACAGTGATATTGTGTGATGAAACATTTAAAGGGAGTGTATCACCTAAATAATGTTTTTATTGTGCATGTAGAGAATACATTTTTTTTTTTTTTTTTTACAAATGGTCTATACATTGTGTTAGCAAAATTACACACAAATCATCTCTGGATTTATATGAAAATGTGTCATTTGTATATCAAGTCACAGATGATGTTATAAACATAAGAATCAACAGACATTTGAAACATATTTTTCTTCTAATTTAGGCCTGTGCTTGCAATATATAGATCATTTTCAATCATTTCTTATTCTGTACTTTCACACTATTATATTTTGGTGATACAGTCCCTTTACAGCTTGCATTGTATTACTGCATGTTCATGATAACTTCTCTACTAACTTTTAGAAGCCTCTGTGTTTTCCATGTCACTCACCTGGGTCACATCTTTGGGGGGCTTCTCCATAGCAGTCATTTCAGGGTCAGGACAGTGTAAATTTAATGACATTTTCTGTACGCCCCCAATTCACTTGGACACACGGCTCCCAGTTCTGCTGCAAGGACATTCTGTGACAGACACACAAACCTCACACAACCTTACTCGTGCACCAGGTTGCTGTTGACACGGCTCCAAGGTCCCTGTGGATCAATTTCTCTTTAGCCCTCCAGCTGTTTTGGAGAAAAGAAGAAATCTCGGGGGATATGAACACTCAGTGTACCTGACACTCAGCCTGTCCATAGATCAGTTTGCAAAACAGTCATACACAATAGATTGACACAGAGAGGGTGGGCAAAGACTAATGTTCACAACGGGTATGCATGGAGGTGGTACAGAGATCTGTGTGCTTAGCAGGTTTTTACAGAACACAAAACAGACATACAAAGGTGAAAGAGACCTGTATACTTAACATATATAGAGAGGCAACTGAGATCAGTGTGTCACACCAACATGCACAGTGGTGGTACAGCAATCAGTGTGCAAAAGATGCATTAGTTTGAAAAACAGTTGTTTTTTGTAGAAGATAGATAGACTAGTTCAGGAGTCAGCCTATTTTTTTTAGGAGCCAGGGTAATCCCACAGATCACTATTTAAAATAAAAAGCAGTAACAATTTTAGGAGCTCCCTAACTTCTGGGTTTTGATGATTTAATGGTGCTGTTCCACAAATACTTTTTTTGCACATTTGTAAGTGTTTATATTAATAAACTACTTTCTCTCGGGATCACATATTTTGTCACTCACTGTGTGAGCTCCTGTGTGCTCACCCATATCTGCATCACCACAAGCACAGCATAATTAGAAAAGGGAAGGTAGCACCACCACATAAACAGCAAAAGAGAACGATGTGTACTGAGAATAGGTCCCTTTATCCATCCACATAGGAAATAAGAAAATAAAATTAAGAAACTCGATTCTCACTCCTCCTTAATTTAGTAGAAAAAAAGCAATAGTCCTCTTAGTGAAATATAATTTTTATTTCAGTCCTACTGTCCCGGACAAAATGCGCCAGGTGTGAGCTGACACTTTTTGGATAATTGCATGCTGACCTTTTTTTACTATGCAAATTAAAAGTTATAGTTTACTAGGAGGATCATTGCCTTTTTTCTAGTAAATCAAAGGGGAGTGCCAGAATGAGTGTCTTCGTTTCATTACAACAAACACAGCTCAGAGCAGGAGGGTAGAAGGCGCGTTTGCTCCATGTGAGCTTGGTGTACGCCGCACACCTAGCACAAAGTATATTTCTGGGGTCTGTGTGCTATGAACAGACAGCACCCCGGAAATACACAAAATACATCCGGGAGGCAGACGGCAGCAGTGTATTCGGCATCAGAATCAATCACTCTGTTGCCAATTTTACCAGCACAAAAAGTATATACATTTTTGTATACTTTTCATGCTGATCGAATTGACAAAAGAGTGAGTGACTCTGATGGTGAATTGGCTGCTGCTGTCGGCCCCTCGGATGTATTTAGGGCAGGTGTGCTGTCAGTCTGGCACACACCTGTCACTCAGGGTCACGATACGTCCCTGGAGGCTACTAGGTACTAAACTCATCCATCTGCTCAAACCCACCAACAATAACCCTGCTCAGCTCCTGCTTCCACTTGCTCTACCTGTAAGTAGAAACTGTGTATATATATATATATATTTGTGTATGCATGTGGGTAAGGTTGCCACCTTTTCTTCAGAAAAATACCGGCCCTGCTACTCCCACCATAATCTAATCATTGACTTCAGGCCAATTTTTTACCGGCCTGCCGGTAAAATACCGGCCAGGTGGCAACCCTACACGTGGGTGCAAGCAGACATCCCAGCATGTCAGGGGTTACAAAGACCCTCTGCAGATCTATTCTCCAACTTGCTGCATGCACAGAGTCTGAAGCCAACCTAGCATTGGGCTGCGTTGTTCCCCCACTTAGGCCTATTAATCTAATTTGCTTGAACTATCTATTGTTTTGGAAGTCAGCTTAGGAAACATATCCCTGGAGTGCCAGTTCCTTTATTTCTTGAGTTTTTGCAAGCTTTTTCAGCTAACGCCTGAGCACCGTGAGAGTTCCCTACAGCAGCTTGTAATCGTACCGCTTGCTGCCTCCTGGATCCCAGTTGTGAGGAATCACATGCTTTTTCTCTTTGAGTCAACTCTAGCAGGCACAAGCTGATATCCCAGCAATGTAGGGGCTTCTTCACTGCCTATCCTGTAAAAAGTAAACACACATCAAAAACTGGGAACCATGACCTCTGAGTTCAGGTGTGTTTATATGGTGTGGCTTTCACTGACATATGACATGCTTGTGATGTGCCTGCCATGTGCTATCACTGAGGTATGAGAAATATGGTACTGTGTGCCACTGAGAACATGCTTGCGAAAAGGTATACTATGCTAGAGATAAGATGAGCTATGATACCATATCTTGCCTTTTCACCATGGGCATATTAAACCTCACTATCATCACACAAGTATACATATGTGTGTAAATATGTATTTATATGATGTGAGGCTGATTACCCAGATTAATCAGCGCAAACCCTCTCATTGGCCAGCATTGTGAAAGCATTGTGTATGGAGCTTTGGTGTTTCATGTACACTAGCATGGAGTGGTTATATGAGTTCTCCTTGCAGTGATGTTACAGATAGAGGTTTTTTGGGGGTGACTGGCATGACCTGAGCACTACTAAGGTTTTAGCCAATGTAACACCAGGAGTCAAAGTGGATTTTAACATAGACCGCAGCATTTATTAAGTTAAACACTCTTTATTAAACATAACGTTTTCATATTCTATAACATTATCAATTTAATTAATATACATAAAACACCACTATACATGTAACTTTATTTAAAAACAAATTGCTTAAAGAATTCAAACCTATCTAGGAGGTCCCTGATACAATTAACATTTTATTTATAAACTATTTGACCAAAAACTAAGCTCTGGCGTAGCCCACCAGTCACAGCTGACACCGGCATGGTGGAACCAGAAACCTATTAAACACACCAACTTGGAGATCCCCAGGAACCCAACCCCTGGGGTCACCATAATCAATATTTAATCTCTTACTCCCATGGTAGTCATACCGATAAAGACTATCCAACATTTTATTCATTTTCCAGCTACCGCCAACTGCCTACCCTATGGTAATAACCCTACACCTATAGGGAGGGAGGGAAAATGTATCTTAATCTGTATCTTCTATCTTCCTAGCTGTTCACTGTTTCCAGTTCAATTGAAAAAGAGGCAGTTTGATTACCAGAGTTAAGCTAAGTGTAATTTTAAATGCTCTCCTTTTATCCTAGTCAATCACTAACCCCTCTTACACTTACTAAGGAGAGGGGGAAACCCACCCATTTACCCCTAAGTGACTTGCAGACTGCAAGTTTTACCAAACAGGCCTGGCCCTGTGGCCCATTCTTCTATCCTGCTTTTTGGGCCACTGTGTGCCAGTTACCTTTAAAAAAAAAAAAAAAAAATGATGGGACAGGATACATTAGGAAATAAAATAAAATTCTAGATCTGTTTCTTTAGTTTCCCTTTACATGATGGAGCACTCATATGAAGTATTGCTAAGTGGAACAGCATCTTTAAAGAAATCTGTATGTAAAGCAAACAATAATAGCAGAGTTCTGGTTACATATAATGAGTGGCTTTCCTTTCCTGAAAGGTGTTCAAGGGGATGAGTCAAGAAAAAAGCTGTCATATGCAGAAGAGGTGCACCATTGTCCCAGACAGGTATATATTAAATAGGGAGGATAGTAGGATGAATATGTAAGTAGTGAGTGAGTGATGTGGTATAAAACAAACATATGTATGATAACTGAGTGCACATATAGTAATTGGAAGCCAGTGGGCTCAACAGGAATACACAAAATTGTTCCCAACAGAAACACACAAAATATTCCCAGCTGTGCAAATTTGGCTTCAGTATGTTAAAGATACACAATCACAAATTCTGTGATACTCAGACATTGTGCACCGACAGTAGCATCATAAGTGTATGTAACAATCACACAATTTATGTTTGTTTATTATTTATAATTTATTCTGTAACATACAAACATTTAACCAATTGTCTCATTCTCTCTCTCACTTTGCTGCTACCCCCCCTATCACCCAGCTACACTTCCTGTCACTATTGACAAGGGAAAGCCTGTCATATCACCCCTTCTCGCTATGTCACTGGTCCCTTTTGTGGTCAACTTTTTTTTTACTGGTATATGAGGTGTTTTACCTCACATAGTAGAAGAGCTATTGCTTTCAGTGCAGAGACCAACATAAGACTGGTTTCATATCTGAAATGGTGAATTTACCCCCGCTGTACATATTTCCCTTACATAGGTTTATTGTGTCTCACTGACTTGTGCTCTGTAGATCTTGTAACTGAACTAACGAGACAGCATATTGTGGCTTTATATTTGTAGTTCTGTTCTTGGCCTGCCACAATTCACTGTCTATATTGATAGGTCTTATTATTTTGGCTGTGCTGAAACATCTTTATACTAAATATATGTATAATATTGAAATTATTTTATGTTTCAGGGGACACTAATTGTTTGTCTGCAAACAATGCAATCACATTTATTCATGGATGCATATGTTATCTTTGTGTATGGCTGTCAGGATCTTTCCTGTATTAGCCAATCACATGAGCTATGTGAAACCTGCTGCACTGTAGAAGCTGCTCCTGAGAGTCTGACATTTATAATGCTGATTCCCATGTGGTAAAGCCGAGGCTGTAAAAACAAGTAGATCACGTTCTTACTGTCTGATAATTGGTATTCAGTTAAACAGCAATTAACCCTTTAGCTGCCAGAAGGACCTGCAATACACTGTGGTACAATACATTCTAGGCCACAGGTTAGGTGACTTGATTTGATTTTGCAGTACAAGGAGAAGTTTGTTATGTGCAGGCAAATTTGCAATGTCTGTCCATAGATGTTTACATACTCCGCATTATGTGTTCAGGAGTCAGATCCCTTCATTGCAACAGTGCAGTGGCCCTTTTTAATCTTCATGTCACTGTGTTTAATCAAGGGCTGTATGAGCATCAGAAGAAACAAAAGTCGGGTGTGAAAATTCTACAACTGAGTGCTACAAAGTTTCTTTCACTTTACATTTTCAGATAATGTCCTGACTGAAGTAAGCCTTGCAGCTAATATTGATACCAGGCCAGCATTGCTAAGTATGGTTCTGACAGTTGATCGCTTCACTGGTCCTGTCTTTCTGTAGAGCTTTTGGACAGGACTCTTTCTTTGGCTGCATTTTCATATCCAGAGGGTAAGGTCTCTGCAGGCTCTACCTTTCTGATGGAGTCGCATTGGCTTTGGAGAAATCACACCCAGTGGCAATAATTCTGCTGGTAGAGTGCACTCAAAGAGAAGTACCCTCCTGTCATATCACACTCCTGGAATGTTGGATGCACACATTCTGGTACTTGTGGAGATTTCATATCATTTAAACTGTCACATTCTTCTGTCTTTTGCTTTTCAGTCATCCTCTCCACAAATGGACAAAATGGAACCTCAGGAAATTCTTCACAATTTAATTCTATGTTAATTTTTTCTTGGTCAAGTGTATCAGATTGCAGACTTCTACTCAGGGGTCCTACTTCAAATGATCTGTTTTGAACACCAATACCAACAGATATAGTATCTCTGAGGTAATCAGCATGGAAGAGAGGGGTCTCTTCACTAGCAGCCGGGGATGGTAAAGGTATATTCTGAAGCACTGGAGGGATCCTTTGTTCCACGCAACCATAGGAGAAATAAGCATCAGACGAACTATCCTCTTCTTTTATGGTGGGAAACTGGAAGAAAAAGTAGCCTTGGTTCGAGAAGCTGGACTGTGAATGTCCACTGTTGTCTATAGGTGTCTCATTAAGGCCAGGAGATATTAGTTTGGGTGGGCATTTGTCCTTATTCCAGTTGATATCCACAGGTGAGATGTCTAGTGGAGTCGGGTCCAAAGAGATGGCAGAAAAGTCAAAAGGGGATGATATCCATTTCTGTAACGGTATTACAAAAAAGACTCTGTTACTAATTATTCAGTGAACCACATAGTACAAGGGCGTTCAAGTTTTTTTCCAAAGTGGGTCACATGATCAAAAATGCATATTGAACGCCTCTGACGTAGTCGAAACAAACATTTTCCAACTTGGCTACTTTGGCCTTAAATTTTAACTTCCCTTATCCATTCCCTCTCTCATGAATAAATCCCATATTCTTACGGCAAACGCAACATGGGTAATAACAACATACCATTTTTTTTTTATATTGTGGATTTTTATTGTGTTTTTTTATTAGTTTGTTTTTAATAAATGTGCTGCAGATCATAACTACATAAGATCTGTGCATGTGCAGTTACCACCAGTAACAATATTTTAGGAGCAAAGCATTACGTACAGGTATTCAAGTATACCAGGGTCATAACCAGTCAATGAGTGAAAGGCGTGCTCCAAATAGTTACCACACAACACCTGAAGAAATATGAAATATAACCGAGTGCCAATGGCCACATTGACTCTGATGTTAGATTCATGCGACCATCAGGCTCTCAGTCAAATTTGGGATATTTTCTAGGGTTTGTGTGCGGAACCGTGCATAGGAGTGCAGAGCTCTACTAGCACCCACAGAGGATACACCACTGATGTATACCTGACATTAGACGTAAAACTATTGCCTTTGGAGGTTTTACCTGAAAATCTCCCTTGTAAGTAAATATCAGTGGGTCGAAAAATCTTGATGGATCTGGAACACCAACCCACAAAATCTTCTTAAACCTGAAAAGGAAATAGAATTAAGAATCTTAAGATCTGATGGCAGAGAGAAAGGACCTAGGAAGATAAAGCATAGTGGGTCAAGAAATTAGGTGTACAAAATAAATTACACAGAAGGAAAATGTGTTTTAGAGATGGCAAGCTTTAAGAGGATATGAAACAAAGTATTAGAAGTTCATTGGAATAGACTGGAAGTTCTAAAGTTTAAGGATAAGTATATTAGAGGCACTAGTGAAGAATAAAGTGTAGTTATCCTTTAAGCGATTGAACTAACTTGTTTCATTGAGTGAGAGTTTACGATACTGGGTTGTGAGTGTCAGTCTTAGTAAACTGAAAGGTTTACAGCTTGTAAACGGTTTACGTCAACAATTGAAAGGACGAGGACAGAGAAATAGGAGGAGAAACAATAGTCAAACAAAATATTGTAGGATTACACCAAAAATAAACGTGTGTTTTATTATGGAAATAATAATGAAGAGAATAAGGAACTGCTTATTTGAGAGGAATGAGGGTGGGGGTAATCACCTGTCTGAGTAGCAGATCATACATGTCACCAGGACAATAAAAACCAGAACAGCAATGCATGCCGGCACTGTCTGTATTAAGATTAGGGAGGTTGAAGTTGCTGAACCAAAAGAGGAGAACTGGTTATACATTGCAAATATACAGCACATAAATACACACTTTAGTGAGTGGACAAACTATGCACTTAACATACAACATGTATTATTTATATCCACATCACTTAGGGGTTTATTCATGTAGCACTTCATTTCTGTCAATTCGGTGCATAGAATAGCTCTTTAAATCAAGATTTGACTTGAATTGCCTTAGCAAAAATGTACCAAAATAAAATATGAATTTATACATAAATTATCAAAATGTATAAATATATGTTTTTATATATATTATAATGATATACATATATAATAATATATAATATAATAGTATACATTATTCAATAATAATACAATATAAGAATAATAAAATAAATGCATATAAATACATATTATTAATATACATATATATATATACATGAATAAAAAAAATTATTATATATAAATACAATAATATAAAAGAATACATAAATACATTTACATATATAACATATAATACCGTATACAAAATGCATTGGCTAAAAAAAGATAGTACAAGAAAGAAACAACACACAACACGCTTGGGTGGAATCGACGGCACCAATTCGGGTATTACAGCTGAAATGTGCACAAACTGCTCTGTATTTAATAGATGAGTTGTGACTTGTGGTGCAATTTAGCCATTATGCCTGAATTGGGTCATTTCAGTAGCATTTTGGTGCTAACTGAAGAGACCCTTTGGTGATATATATTTACATGTAGAACATACTAAATAAAACTGGTTTCTATTGGTTTAACTTTCTTTAAATTGTGAGCTATGTCACTGACACCTCCCCTGGTTGTTTTTCTCCTTTAAAACTGAATTGCGTTTATATACATGCAGTGTATAACAATGTCAAAAGCTTCATTTTGTATAATCGACTGTGTACATTCAATAAACTTTAGATTTGAACAATAAATTTAGAAACTTGGCTTGTAAATAAATGCTGCATGGCCAAAAGTATGTGGACTGAATGTTCACACATTGGCCTCTGTTCATTACACATAACCCATTTGTTCATAACCAAGCAATTGTACAGAACTGGTAAATAAACATAATTGAATTTCAGAATGGTTTAATTTTTTTTTATTTTGTATTGATGATTTCAAAAATGTCTTTTGTTTTTGTTATGTGACTGTATTTAATTAAATATGTAACTAAACATGTGTGACTGGGCTGACATTTTGTGAAATATAGTGTTTCTGGGTGCCACTCCCTAGTGACTTTACAGCACTAGTATCTCACTTTGGGGCTGGGGACATAGAATGCAATCTATAAGTCAGATTTCTGATCATAGACTTGCATTGAATGGGAGGGAAATGTAACTATTACATCACAGGGTTAATCTCCTATCTATGTGTTGGAAGGCAGATAAAAAAGGTAGCACACAGCCACCTAGTTCTGCCCACTATGATACACAGGAGCCAGTAAGAGAGCAGGGGAGTATCTTATGACATCACCATGCAGTCTTTGGCCACAATTGTAAAGTGAGGCTGGTTGAAGGTTTTGATTGATGTTGCATCATGGGAAATAGTCACACAATGGAGTCAGGAGATAAATACCTAATTTTATTTTTTCTTTTATATGCCAATAGTTCAATCATATCTATATAAAAAAAATGGTATATGATTTATATATATGTTTGTGTTAAATGAGCAGGTTATCTAGTTACATCCTATGTAAGTGCTAGTTTCCCTTTAAGTGGATGCAGATTGGCCAAGCTATCACATGGGGTTCTGTACTAATTACAGTCCAAGCCTCATAATAAAAAAAAAAATTTGATGCAAATATGGCAGGTGCACTTTAAGATATAATTAGCTTGTGGAAACAGTTGCATGACCAAATGTTTTGCAGTACTGCAGTATGTACCTCAACTGTGGAACCATCCACCGGATCTTCATTTTTGTTTTTTACTTGTCATACACATCTTTGTTTAGGCAGACTTAATTACACATTTAAAACGATATATATTCAAGGGTCTACTCAATAAATAGATAATTGCAGGGAATTGAGATGTGAGTTTCAAACTTTAGCCGATTTGGAAAAAATCTCCAATGCAGCTGAATAGGAGAATTATTCCATCGCAGCTATATCAGCCTTACATTTGAAAATCCCTGCAATTCTCTCATTTTTTTTTGTAGGCCCTTAAGCTATTTGCTCAGAGACATTACAGTTCTTATTACACCTGTACCTTGAGGAAGGGTTCTCCACTGTATAGCTTGGCTGTTGTCACTCCACATTCCACCAGGGAACTCTGTTTGGTTTACTCTCACCTGGGCTTCATATATTGTGTCAGGCTGAAGGGATCTCAGGCAAACCGAGTGATCATTTTGTCTAATGGGGATTATCGTGGCATTCTGACAAAGAAATAGCAGATTCAGTGCTCATTCTATAAATGCTCTGTCCACAGTGAGATACCATGTAAGGTGCTGCCGACAGAATCATGTACAAGAACTGTATTAATACTTGGGATACTGTATGTTGGATGACATCATACATCACCTCTGATCCATGGCTGAAAAAAGGATAACGTCTAACACCTACAGTTTCGATTTGATCTTTGTCATTAAAATACATACTGGTTATTTGATTTAGGAAACCCCGTGATCACACTGTTGAGGTAAGACATCTAAGGGTTTTATTAGACTAAGGCAGGGGTAGGCAAACTGCGGCTCTCCAGCTGTTCCAAGACTACATCTCCCATAATGCTCTTTCGTCTAAGAAAGGCTGGTGGACGAGTATGGAGGATGTAGTCTTGAAACAGCTGGAGAGCCGTAGTTTGCCTACCCCTGGACTAAGGGAACGATCAAGCTTCAGTATTCTGCCCCCTCCAGTAGTATGTGGGTGTGAGACTTTGCACCACACCAGCAAAAATAATGTTGTGGCAATTTTGGTTATTTCACTCACATGATTAACTTCACTGGCATTGTAGCTTTGTACACTAAAGTACCTATGAAGTTAGTGATATTAATTTCCCCATAGGCTTGCTTTTAGCACAGTACACATGCTGACAAGGTCAATTTTATTTATGGAGTGTGTGTTAAACTGCAGCTTCCATAGACCAGAAGAAAAATGGTTTTACCTTCCAAGAATCTTTACTGCGCTTGTAGAACACCTCATACTCCATTTTATCTTTAACATAATGCGGGGATGGGAAAACCCAGCTGAGATTCCACAGACCATCTTGAGTCATCTTGATTTCCAAAGATTGTGGTGGATCAAGACGAACTGCACAGAGAATTCAAATAAATCAACCACCACTGACACAACTTGTTGTGGATTTCAATGGTTCCCACAATACTCAACAAGCAACCACATTTAGCCATCACTGCATCCGCAGCAATCAGTACTATATTTGTCATAATAATTTTTTCTTTGCCAATACAAGAAATGAAAGTAAAAACTATAAAAATCAGTAAGTCAAAAATAATATCACCACTAAGTGAATAAACACAGTGAAATAATACATATGACATAAAAAGTGTGTAGTATTCACAATAATTTACATAAAGTGGTCTCAAGGACAAAACAGCCTCTCTAAAGACACAGAGAAGCTAGCAAGGCAACCCTAATCCTTTTACAGGGCTGGATCAACTAACTTTGAAACGCAGCTCCCTATTGGCCATATATAATTAGTCATTTAGTAACAACCACTGTGATAGTATAATTAGTCAGAGGCTAAGGCTAACTGGTAACCACACTTGAAAAGGTCAACATGTATAGCATGCTAGTATCCTGCATGACTACACTGAGCATCAATATATAAGTATGATAGTAATACAAAGTTGTATAAAATCTCATTACCTGATGGTTTGAAACTTTGATGTAGCTATTCCTTAGAGACAAAATACAATTCAAATGCCTTTTATTTTTTCATCCCAAACCGCCTTTATAAAAATGTATCTATCTTTTTCAGTTCAACAAATAACTGTTGGTAGAGGTTCAGCGTTGACCAAGTGCAAACAAAGATTTTAAGCTAAATGTAGGAGCTACCCGATGCGCATTTCACATGCACTTCATCAGGGACTGCTCTACCAAGTTGTGTTGAGAACCATGCTTAGTGTTTGCTTACGGAACAAAATTAGGTAGGGAACTCTGATGTTTCTTTTCTGCAGAAGGATTTAGACAAAGTGGGGGACTTTGCATGTAATTGCCAAATAAGGTTCAATACAGACAAATGTAAGGTTATACATTATGGGACAAATAATAAAAGTGCAACATGTACTTTACATGTTATCTCCATGGGAAAAACTATTAATGAGAAGGATTTAGGAGTAATTGTAGATAACAGACTTAGCAACAGTGCACAATGCCAGTCAGAAGCTGTAAAGGCCAAAACAATATTGGGATGTATAAAACAAAGTATTGATTCACTGAAGGAGGATATCATCTTGACTCTTTATAAGTCAATGGTAAGACTTCACCTTGAATATGCAATGCAATTCTGGGCACCGGTCCTTAAAAAATGTATTATCGAAATAGAAAAAGTGCAAAGGATGACTACAAATTTTATAAGGGGAATGGAAGATCTTAGTCATGAAGAGAGACTACAAAACATGCATTTATACACATTGTTAAAACAGCATGTTAGAGGGGATATTATAGCATTTTATAAAAAATATATGCAGGGCTAACAGTGGCCTGTTCATTAACATTTTTTTTAATTAAAACATACAGATCTGTCAGTAATTGAAAAAAAAAAAATCTTTAAAGCTTATTTATCCAAGGATTGCCTTTTGGAATCAAGAAGGAATGTTTCCCCCCATGAACAGAACAAAATAGCTAAATTAGTTTGTTTATTTTTTTAAATGTTATTTCTTTTGGATTAAATGCAGAAAGGATAAGTAGAAGGACTGAACTTGATGGACATAGGTATTTATTTCAACCTAAATTAAATTACTATGTAATAATGGGGTAGATTCTATCTCCCTCTCTCTAATTACAGACCCGGGACATTTAATATACTGCATGCGGTTCCAAAAGGAATAGAGCGCTATTCAAGTGAAATGGGGATTACAGAAGTACCATGCATTAAAGCACATGTACAGCCATAAAGGAATAACAGCATTTTGATTGAATCCCTGTTATTTCCTATTTCCTCGTTAAAATAAAGCTTGGAGGCTGGCGGGCGCAAATATATAGAATATATACTATAGCAAATGATCACCATTAAATTGTTTCGGTCATATGCTACTTACTGTTAGAGAAGGGGCGATAGTTGAATAGTGATGTGATACTATTGTTTGCATCCCGTCCACTGCTGCAGGTTACGGTTATGTTTAAAACATCACTTACAGTCAAAACATTACTCGTCTAAAAACAATAAAGAGAAAAAAGAATACATAAAATGTTGATTGCAAAGGATATATGCAATGTAATATACTGACGAGTAAAAATGGGAAGAACTCATTTGTACCTTTCTAATGTAATCTATATTTGTATAACTAGAAGTAAAGTCCTGAAGCTCTTCAACACTATATATAAAAATATACATGCAAATACAAAGCTGCATTCTTGCTGTCTTTTACACCTACATAGTTGCAAGATTGTCCCAAAGGATTCTCATCATCAGGACAACCCAGGCAATTTGTGCTGTTTTAACACTAACGTCAATTGATGTAATTGCGCAATGTCACGATAATTGCGCCAAAAAACTTTGAAAAAAAAAAAACTGTCATCTCCAGGTGGGAAGCCAGAGACATAGAGCAGGGTGAGTACTGAGGAAATGTGGAGGAGGGTTGTATGTTTTATCTGGGAGTACATGATAATGAGCAATTTTGCTGACATATTGGAAAATTTTGCTCTGGCATATTAATGGACAAACAGTGGCATTTTAATGGTAAATGGTTTGTGGCATGATAATGGGCCAATTGTCTGTAGCATGATAATGGGCCAATTGTCTGTGGCATATTAATGGGAAATTTGGTTGTGGCATATTAATGGGAAATTTGGCGTTGTGTGTCATGTGAAATCCTACTGGACACCAGTAGTGTCAAGACAGTCTGTGCCTTGATACCTGGGATAGGTATAAGGTTAGCCTAGATATAAGATAAGGCCAGGGACTAATGAAAGTATTACTTTACTGAAAGGGTAGTGGATACACTTCCAGCAGAAGTGTCAGAGGTTCATACTAATGCATGTTTTATGGTGTAGACACAGCTCTCTGACTGAAGCACAGCTGCACAAGATGTTACTATATTTCATGTAAAAGTGACAAAATGCACCTGCCTGATGTAGATGTTGTGCTGCGAATGTATCTGTTGCATACCAAGATGCATAGTAATGTTGGTGGGAACTAATATAATCTACTCTGTGCCATGTAGGTGGAGTTAAATTATGCTAATAATATTGAGTGGGAGGTGCTTTCAGGAGTAGGTGTGGTCAATTTCCAAGTAATTGGAAGTTGGAATTTTTTTTCAAATGTTGGAAACTATGCAGCTACATTTTCATTCTAAAAGACCATCACAGCCACAAACAAATACATAATGCATATAAAATTCAACATTTTAAAAGCAATTATGTACCTATCAGTTTGTCTGCTTTTTACATTTCAAAATCCTTCCTCCTTTCTTGTTTGCAAAGCTCAAAAGCTAACAAATGTTAAACAAGTGGCCCAAAACTCTTCCACAGTACTGTCAGAAACTAGACAAATAAACACATTGACATCCCCGGAAGTACATCTCCACAATCATACACAGTTCTAGCGAGTGCCACTTTCAGGAGTGTCACAGGAAATCCACATCACTTCAGTTTGGATCAAGTTTGGACTGAGTTGCATGCTTTCCACATCCATCGAAAAGTGTATCTCATACAAGCACCTAGCAGTATACTATACATCCTTCTGAATAATCAGCTTTTATATTAAATATCACACAATGAGATTTCCGTCTCTCTCTTTTCCATGTATTATTGAACATGTTGCCATTTGGGGAACAGTCACACAGTTCAACATTTAAAGGGATTTAACTACTGATACGCTGAAGATCCCTGGAGCATGGTTTTTGTGCAAACAAATCATATATTTTCTTTGTATATCACAGTGGTGATTTTTGTAATATGTCCCTCCTTGAATGTATTTATTTGTTTATTGTTTATTTAAGGTGTATATTAAGGGTGCCATCCTTATGAGTGAACAGCTCTTATTTTTATTTTAACTTTAAATATTTTTTGCACCTCATTTTAACTGTTTTGTGTATATGCATGTAGAGATTGATCAATAATGACACAATGGGGGTCATGTGTACACACGGCACACGCAGTTAGCGCCACATAGTGCTTTTAGTGTGTGCGTCTACGCGTAAAGCAGACACTTGCCATATTTCAAAAGTCTGCAGCCAATATATAAAATAATCAGGCACTGAAAAAACGATGACTAGTTACTCAAGACAAATATTTTTTGGAATTTAGGTGCCTCAAATATTTTCAGGATGCTGAGGAAAGGTGCAATGTCAGATTTCTATAATCAAATATTCAAATACCTGGAATCTTTTTCAAATACCAAAACATCAATGTTACGCACAGTCGGTATCTCCATGCATTTTCACTGGTATATTTTAAATGCAGTGGCCTTTTGACTACACAATCTTTCTCTCTTTTCCTAGGACATACAGTATGATCAAAAACGGTTCTGTTTTAAGCAAAATATAACCATTTGGGGTTCAGTTTTGAAATCTTTCTATAGATTAAACCACAAACAATTGATTTAATCTCCCTTGTATTCAACAAGTGCAGGCAGTTGGGTAATACGGGTTCTTGTTCATACTAACGTTTCTTTTGTTCGTCATTGGTAGTTTACATTGTCGTAGATTAGCAGTGGTGGGAAGCCAACAGAATCCCTGCACCATCCTAGAAAACAAAGACATATTGTTAATAGTGTCCTTTTAGCACGTCCCCATTACTCTATTTACTGAGATGCTTAGTTAGTTTCCCTTTTACATTGCACAGAAATATATCTTTACTTTACAAGACCAACATGCAAGAGTATTTATTACCACTAAACATGACAAGTTTCTTTGCCATGTTACACATTGCGTTTGTTCTATTATTTTCAGGTTGGCACTCAATGCTGATGCATTATGGGTAGACTAGTGCACTCACTGAACCTATGACATCAGGTTGAACTGATGATGATTTGCCCTATAGCACCATATTCTGTTTAATAATAAACAGATTGGACAGTGAGGAAAATCATGATTTATTGTTCTTAAAAGTCAGAGAACAGCTACCCCCAGAGTTAAAACACAAATACATTAATGCAAATACAAGCTTATTTTTTCAGTTCCACAAAGCATCTATTTTGATATGATATAGTTATTTTTGTCCTCCTTAATACTGTATATTCCACCCCTTTGATGAAAGTGTACATGATTAATGATCTCTGAATTAATGAAGCTGTTTGTAAAGAAGAGTGGTAAACTCTAGAGTCCGGACACCCAAGTGAATAATTATCGTGTCTCTGCCAGTGCGTCAATATTGCTAGATATTTACAAGAATTCGTGCATCGTAGCTGTCCCTGGAAATGCTTTGCTGCTTCATCAGCTGATGATTGGCTTGCACAGACAGCTGTGTTTATCACTTTACTGCCACTCTACTGTGCGTTGTTTGACATCCCTCCGTCTTGGGTAACTGGCTTACTATCAAGCTTTGACATCATTAAACATGCTTGTTCTTTTTTCCTGTCGACTTTCCACACATAAAGCATACGGTGATTTGGGTTTGAAAGGCAGTCAGCGTATGATACAGGGAATATATTTATATTGCATCTTTGATAACAGTAACCAATCTGATTTGCCACTATACAATGCCTTCACATAATATTACTTGTATCACCTGAAACATTTTGTTTAATCTTTTATAACACCTTACTTTCACACAACCAGTCCACACACACCACCTACAAGCGCTGTGTATTTCTGTCTGTCTATGTATACACAGTGGGCAGCAGAGACATCATCAGAGACATCATAAAGCACAAGTCTACACACACCAGACAAGACAAAATACCTGCCTTTCCCACAGAAATCTCTACTGGCTTCCGACTGTAATTCAGGAGTGGTTTTCCTAACACCTATCAGCCTTATCCCACCACAACTTATGATATATATATTAACCTATATATACACATACCTATATATATATATAGTGTATATATAGGTTGAGTATCCATTTTCCAAAAATTTGTTATCCAAAATGATCTGTTATCCATAAGAAAATTGAATTTTGCCAAAAGTTGCAAATTCCACACACACCTGTCAGAATGCAAGCACATTACAATTTATTCAGTGACCATCCCCTTAAGCTGTGATATAGCTTTTCAATGATTGCTCATATTACCCCACAACCACCACAGTGGGGTGTTTGCTCTATACATTATTTACATTGGTACTGATGTATATCATGAGTGCTGAGAGGCTTATATCTTATTGGTGAAAATGGTCTGTTATCCAAAATACTTCTGGTCCTAAGCATTTTGGATACTCTAGCTATATATACATAAATGTATGTTTATGTCAACAAAGATCGGCAAAGGTCAATGGTTATTGACCGTTTTAATAAAATGAAAGGTTATAGTTCCACACTTGGCTATTTTTATAAGTACATCATTTCATCTTTCTAGTCTTTTCATGGTTTTATTTCATTGCAGATGACACGAATTGGGGAAGAGTGGGGGACATTAAAATATACTATGTAATTTTAGATTTTTTTTCTCATGTTGTTTTTGTGAGTACATATATTTAAATACATGATGTATATAAACATGGAACAAATTATCTATGTGTATCCTCAAATGCGGATTAAAGTCACTGAAACATCAATTATTATGTTTTTACACAGAGACATTTTGAATTTATTTATATGTACTCGTGATTATACTGAATTATGTTTAAGCTGCAATGATTATCTGTTAAAGCCAGGGTGCTATTAGAAAGTCACTAGTATTTAAGTCCACAAAAGTAAACACACTAACAAGTCTTGTAATGAGAAAAGAGTTTGCTCCCTTTTATTATAAGGTACATCCAATCAACTTTTCCCACCACAATCTTGTCTGAATCGTCAATTGTGTCTTCAATAAAAGTGATCAACATTTTTCTCATTGCAAGACCTGTGAGTGTGTTTACTTTTATATATATATATATATATAAAACTACATCTCTTGTTCTTCAAACAATCCTAACATTTTACATAAAAATTGAATGTTAAATATTTAATTTATGACATGGGTTAATGTTCAACATCAGGGAATAGAACAGATTTAAGCACTGCGGTGTTTGGTGTGCAGTGTACAAAAAAAACCCATGAACCATTAACTGTCATCTCTAACCCCTTGCATGTATACCTAATTCTAACCCTGAGACTCTTTAATATAAGATAGGAGGACACTCATTTGTCTTGACATCAGCTTTCAGTTTTGTGTGAACTGACCTTTTGTCTTTCTTCAATTTATCAGCCTTAATAAAACATTCAGTGGACGTGAAAGTTTTTTCCGCTTTCCATGTACAAGATATAACGTCAAAAGCGTTGTATGTACAGTTCAAGTCCCCTATAGAAATAGAGAGAAATGGGGTCATTATAACTTTAAATACTACAAGTATACACATGTAGAAGTACAGATAAAGTAGGCCATCTCCTCTTTATCTCCCTAACATTCCTCCACACTCGCACCCACATCGTAACATTCCTGTATATTTTCCGAATATTACAGAATTACCCAAAGTTCCAAGTCCAGTTGGACTGACACTCTCCTTTTATTCATGTATTAGAGTGGATCTCATATTTACTTTTTGCAACTCTAGCTATAGAGTGCAACCGTAAGGAAACGCAAGTGCCATTTAATTGACAGTGCAATCTAAACCTATAGCTACTGTGAGTACCGTTCAATATAATGTGCAAGGAATTACTCAGATGTTGAAATTCCTTCCCTTCCTCATTTTCCCCCTTTCCTTGAGCACAATTGCATTTTTAGTCGATTTCAGCGAGAGAACATTGTATCTGTGGTTTGTGTGTACGGACAGCTGTTGGGTTCAAATTGATATTGAATAAAAAAATAATTGTGATGGTGTAAATCAGGGGTGGGGAACGTGCGGCCCTCCAGATATTGCAGGACTACATTTCCCATACTCCTCTGCCAGCCTCTTAGCTGAAAGAGCATTATGGCGAGATGTAGTTCATCAGCAGCCGGAGTGCCGCAGGTTCCCCTCCCCTGGTGTAAATGATTTTTGGTAAAGTTATAATTATTAATATATGCTTTGTATTTGTTTTTTTTCTTATCAGTGCTAAGTGCAGAGGACAGAGATACTATCTGACTAATAATACTCATGACTAAGTGTTGATTCTAGCATGACATGCGTACAGCTATCTGTGGGTCTATGTTATCAATTGCACCAGCCGGAGAAAAAAATACCCTTTTTACTGCAATTGATTGTATGTTTGCAGTTTTGATTTTCTTCCACCTGAAGATTAGAGTTACTTTTTCTAACCTACTATTTCACTCTAATTAGGGTTACTGACTTTTTTTCCTGAAAAATACTGACCATGCTATTGCTTAACCCACAAATGGTGACAACATTATCTCGGATCTTGCATGTTTTTTACTTACCCTTTGGTCGGATCAAATCACACAAATGCTCATTACATGTCTTGTTCTGACCAAAGGAGATTTGATATCTTATTAGACCAACATTGAACATTGAAGTAGTCTTTCTTTCTTTAAGTATATCGTAGAGATGTTATTATCCAGGAATGTTGCTATTACCCAATTGCAAAGCTACTCGTATTATCTTGGTTACACTTATGATTAAGCGTTAGTAAACACGGAATGTGTTACGTGCATCCCTCTCAACCCACTTTTGCTGTGATTTTTTGGGATTTATTCGTTCAGCAATACATTTTCTATAGATTGCATTTGAAACTCTGAGTGCCAGCTTCTTTATATCTTAAAAGGGATCAATCTCATGGTCAGTGAACTGGTGCAGCACCTCCCCACTCCTCCACTTTTGCACACGTACCAGTAGAGATTGTCTCCTTTGGGAGAAACAAGAGTATCTGAAACTTGTAAAAGAATTGTAAACACAAACAACACAAAAGGTGACTGCACTTTTGGTTGACTTACCTTAACTCAAACAAATAATAAATAAGATATAGTTTTTACATTATTGACAATTATAGGAGAACATTAACTTGCACTTTAAGGGGGTTATGTACTTAACAAGTGTAGTGCAAAAAAAAAGTAGCTAAAACATGAGTAAGGAGCAATTTGCGACTATTTGTAACATTTTGCAGTTTTTCCCCCCGATTTGCGCCTCTTCCGTTTATTTCTATTTAGCATGCATTTTTCAAGTTGATTACATTCATGCACGCTAAAGAGTTTTGCGAAATATTATGTGGAAAATAATTCTTCTTACACCAGCACAAAAGAGGTAGAAAAAAGTTTTGCCTGTTTTTATTCGCAGTTTGCTCATATTAACTATTTGAGTGTTAAATGTTTAGTACCTTGAAAAAGGAACAAAGCGCAAACATAGTTTTGCAAATAAAATATATGTGTGTTTTTTTAGTACATGCCCCTCTAAATCTGGTCTAAATGTAGCCAAATGTCATTCAATTCCTGGATGAATAACATGAATGTTATGCATTAAATGGGGGAAAAACACATGTTCCCATTGTTCATCTCTAGCACACCTAGTTCACATTTAAGCCTTACTGAAAGCATCACATAAATCTACATTCTGTGTACAATAATAACCCACAGACTACATGCAATACATAGAAACATGGAATGAGTTGGCAGATAAGAACCATTCGGCCCATCTAGTCTGCCCAATTTCTGGCCCAAAAAAAATCTTAATACTTTCATCAGTTTCTAACCTTATCTTATATCTAAGACAGCCTTATGTCTATTCCATACAGGCTGAAACGTTTTCACTTCTTCTGGAAGGCTATGCTATGCATCCACTACCCTCTCAGTAAAATAATACTTCCTGATATTACTTAAACCCTTACCCCTCTAATTTAAGACTATGTCCTCTTGTTGTGGTAGTTTTTATTCTTTTAAATATACTCTCCTCCTTTATGGTGTAGATGTTATATGAAGTCAAAGTCAAGTATTTCTTAGAAGGGTGTTAATATAATTTATTTACCTAGAACAGCTGATTGTAAGTACAGGAGGGCCAGCAGATGGTTCAGGGAGCACCAGTGGTCTGCCATTCTGTGGGGTGGCTTTGATTCTTGCACTGAGTAAAATGAATGAAAGGAGTGAACTGGATATGGAGACTGGAGGATTAAGGATGATAGGGAAGGTAGAGATGTACAGAGAGAAAGAAGAAACAGGCATTTTAAATGACTGTGGGATGATTTCTAGCTTAACTATCCTGCCATATGGTGGATCTTCTCGGTCATGACTGTTTTATAACATCAGTAACACTGCACACAAACTTCACAATTTCGGGGAATTTAGATAGTTTCCTATTTCAATTATCTGCAATTCTCTCTTGTATGATCCTGTAGCCATATGGAAAGTGAGTATTTACTTTTTCATTTCATCTTCCCTCTTTTTTCCTATATTCACGTAGCCATGTTTTTTCTCACTGAGAACTATTTCAACAATAACTGGTTATAAAATATTAATTGTTTCACTTGTCCAAATAATATCAAAACCTATATATAAGTATACATAACTGCACAATCAGTACACTTCTAAGCACTTTTAATCTAACATGAGGAAATTATAAAAAAAAACAAACAAAGTAATGTCTCAAGAGAGCTGTCTACAAAAGTTGAATGAACTCAGTTAGGTCGTTTAGCGCTAACTCTTCTATACCAGGAGAGTCAGTCAACAGAGCTAATGAAATCTTTTGCAAAATTTCTAGCCAATCAGAGTGGCCATTTGCAATTTACTACTGCAGAGAGAGTGTACACAAGGACCTGTTGTAGGAAAAGCCATGTTATTTTCTCCTCCCAGTTATTATATGTCTAATAGTTCAGCTGACATTATTGTGACCTCTTCTGTCCCTTGTACTGTCACATATTACTCTGTTTCTTAAAAATTCACCCTCTTATTTCATATAAATACATCTTGACATGTATCTTCCTTTTTGCATAATCTCTTGCTTTCATTGTGTTTTGTAACTTTCCTTCACTTTTAGACTGAGACATCGATCAGTTGTGTCTCTCTCAAATCTGTTTTAGATGTATCATTTTTTGGTCTAAGCAAATATCACACAAATCCAGTTTTACCTACCTCTCTCAGTGTTCTTTTTCTAACATTGCATTGCCTGCAAGCCATGTGATATGTCTCTCTTACATACACTTGACTCTTTACTATTGCTCTCTTCTTACAGTATTGAGCAGTACATCTCTCCTTGTTTCATCACATCACTCCACATCTCTCTCACCTGTCCCCCACTTTCTGCTTGTCTCTGTCCTCTAGTCATGTCCTCACAGTTGGGGACTACAAGAATAAATGTTTCAGCTAAACAGGAAATTGGGGGGGGGGGGGGAGTGGTTACGTGGAGAACTGAATGTCACAGTTAGTCAGTGACACTAAATGGTGGATGACGTGGTGAGCTACTTACTTTTTTTTTTTTTTAAAGGAAATTAAAATTCCATTAAGACGGTGTGGGGAATAGAGTTAGCAATCACCCAAGTCATGGGTGTTATCATTTGCATATGATCTATTTCTGAACTTGAATGTGGTCTGCTAATCTCAAGACTGAGTACCGATCTCTAGTACCCCTTCAGAGCTATAAGAAATACTTAAAAATATACTATACTTTTATTTTTATTTTACTTGTGATTCTAACATGGGGGAGGAGAAGTTGAGCATGGACAGCACAGATTATCGGTAGCTTTAGTTTTAGCTGTTTTCTTGATGCTGTCATACCCTTTTCCTTATAAAGGGGGTGCACAGGAGGTAACTGTATTTTTTGTCACTGGGCAATGTGTCAGGACTGAGCTTAGGGTCACATTACTTTCCACAATGCCATATTGTCCATTATCACATTCCACAGTGCAATGTCCTCCTTGTATTGCTTTGCACTGATATATTTGCCCAAATCACTTACCACAGGGCATATTCAACTAACTAAAATTCCGCAATTCTACCATATGACTTGCCATATTGCTCTATATCACTTTCTTCCATGTCATACTCTTTCATATCACTTTCCAGAGTGCCAATATATTTTACTAGAGTGCCATACTCAACAATCTAACTCACCAAGGTGCTACATTGCCTCACATCACTTTTCAGATTGTCATATTGACCCATATTATTTTCCCCAGTGCCATATTTCTCTAAAACACCTTTCACATTGTCATTTTTCCCACATAGTTTTCCAAGGTGCCATATTTTCATAAATTACTTTCCATAGTGCCATGTATTAAAATGGGAATACGTGCCCAACACTAGAAAAAAAAAAAAAATGCACAGCACTGTCCATTTTTTTTTTTTTTTCTTGTATTCAAAGTTACCAGATATTCATTGTTATTAATTATCTTCATAAAAGGTCTGGGTTTCGCCTCAATGATAGACAATGTTCTATTTAATTATTCACCAATTGATTTGGTAAGGTTCTTTTTCAATCTATTTTCTATTTAGAGTGTTTATTTTAGCAATGTACACAATTTTTTTATTTACTTTTTTTGGTGCCCACCGTTAGAACTTTATTTTGTCTGTATGAAAATAATTAGGAAGACCTTATCAGGAATATACATGACATATGACATCTGTGATTCCTGCATGATAGTTTTAGTTACTGGTAGAAAAAAGGACAGAAGGGGTCTATAAAGGGTTCAGAGATGGAGGACGAAAAGGGATTAAAGACCATCGATGAAGATAGGATTTTTACAAGCATGTTTCAAGTCATTACAAAGATCTTCCTGGGGATCTCTTTATAAATCAAAACTTCTAGACAACATAGGGCCAACTTTTAAGTTTGGAATAACCGAGCTGTCATGGTAAACACCAAAAAAGTTACTGTTAGGGAAGTTAAATTGTTGAATAACCTGCCTTCTGATATTGTTTGACAAAATAAATAAATTTGTAATAAAAAAAGGTTGCATGAGTTTCTATATACCAAATTCAAATATCTTATCCCACATTAGTTTCCACGGTGCCATTTGTTTCCACATCACTTTCCACCATGCCATTTCTGCCCCACTGCACAGTGCTCCATTACCCTATATCACTTTCTACATTGTCATGTCAGCATCCAAATCACATTCCACAGTTCCATAAACCCCCACATTACTATTCACAGTTTTATATTGCCCCACATCACTTTTCACAGTAGCAAATTTCCCCATATTGCTTTCACAGCACCATATTGCCCAACATTTTCCACTGTGCTTTATTTCCTAATCTCGCTTTCCACAGTACCATATGTGAGGGCATTACTTGCCATATTGCCCCATATCACAGTCCTGAGTGCCATATTGCCCCAAATCACTTTCTCCATTTCCATAATCGCCCATATCACTTACCTCAGTGCCATATTTTCTCCCTTCCCTATTACTTACATTGCGATGCTAGTCAAGTCTGCAGGAGGAAGCTCTGCAATATGTATCTCTCCAGGAGGCAGGGGCACTGGCAAAGCACAAAGAGGACACATATGCTTTACATTTGGTTGCTGTTTGTGCTACCAGGGAGTAGTACAATTGTGGACTGTAAACATGAACATTGGACTTTCTAGGAGTAATTTGCACATTATATCCATCACCTCTTATAAGTGGTTGGAAACCATTTCACACTATTGATTTATGCCATGGCATAAATGAATGTTTGTAAATGCAGAAAAACATCTTTGAGACATTTTAGGATTTATTTACAAATTATAAAATTATTGTGTTGCTGTTTTCTATCTCCACATGTGCATTCACACCTCACGAGTAACAAATATTTAATATGGTCTTAGATTTGGCTTGAATATTTAAATATTGGTTCTGTGCATTCCATGACTGAAGAATAGTCATATGTGGGTGCATTTTCATAGATTCACCTGTTTCATTGCTGCATTGCTTCATTGCTTCATTGCTTCACCCTAATATAAACGCGTCGCAGAGTGATTGTATCAGTATTGAGTAAATATGGAGGGACACGTGATTGGGAAAAGTGGAGGTTCAGCTATGTGTAGACATTGACTCACATTAAAGGCTTATTGAAAATACCGGCTAGACTAACCTAACATAAAATAAAAATGTTTAAAATGTCCAAAGGAAAGGAAGTCACCCTCATGTCTTAAGAGCTTGACCAAGCCACACAGGAAGGAGTGAAGTAAGAACCTGAACAGTGTGTCCCTAAATATAGCTGCGAATTTGTGGTGGTCACCATTAGTATGTTAGTATGGTGACCACAAATGAAAGGGGAAACAGATGAGGTGTATTATGCATGACAGTTTACCTCCACTATGACCTACTTTCATTTCATCAGTCTTTTAATTGTCCCTTTAGGTACCAGCATCTCGTTGGCCCCCTATCCTTGTAACTGTAATCTATATGTTCAGACTGTCTCCATCTGTTTGTCTTTTGATTATGTTTAGATCTACTTTAGCATACTAACTCATACTATAAAACAGTCTTTAAAGACATATATTCAACAAAAATACGATGTGATAAAAGACAAGGTGATATGGAAAAAGAACACAAACCACCGTAGTTTAACATGTGCTTTTTACAGCTCCACCCTTCACATTGTAACACACATGATTATTACAACCACAATTTGAAACGCCTCTTGAGGTGTGAATACTGTGTGCTGAATTGGCTGACATAGCTGCTTGACAATGCCAAATGTTGCTGTTCAAATGTAGCAAATGAACATGTATCATAGGACCCAGTATACAAATATAAAAACTTTATCATACATTCAGATGAAAACAGGAAATTACAACTCAGTTTTCCACTAAATCATATTGACTATGGTGCTACAAACAATCCTCTATAATAATCGTCAAGTGTCTCTGCGTCCAGTCCCTGTGTCCGTGTGATTGTGCTACTGCGCATGAGCCCCACGGACAGCCGTTGGGACTTGGAACGCAGAGACTTCTGTCAGAACAGTGTTCTTACAGGCAGGGCCCCCCAGGGGGTGCCCTCCCGCCCAAAAAGCTGGTAGAGGCACTGGGTGGGGGAGATCTAAAGATCTCCCCTCACCAGCCCTCTGCTCGGCATGCTCTGCTAGATCCCGGGAGGGGGCAAAGCTAACCGGCTGAGTGGTGTAGCTCCGCCCCCACCCTGTGGCGCAGAGCAGCGTCTGCTTCACGGGGAGCCACTGGCACCATGAGAAAGTGCTGCTCGGCTCCACATGCCTGCATTAAGCATTGGGAGCCCGAGCAGCACCTTCTTTTGCTGACCTGGGCTCCCAGTGAAGCAGATGCTGATCTGCTCACAGGGTGGGGGCGGAGCTAAACCGCTGAGCCGGTTAGCTCCGCCCCCTCCCTGTATCCACCTTTGAAGGCAAAGGAAGGGGAGGGGTGGGAGAGAGAGACAGGGGGGAGAGACAGAACAGGGGGAGGGGGAGAGACAGAACAGCTGGAGGGGGTAGAGACAGAACAGGGGGAGGGGGAGAGACAGAACAGCTGGAGGGGGGAGAGAGAGATACAGAACAGGGGGGTAGAGAGAAAGAACAGAGGGAGAGAGAGAGAGAGACAGAACAGGGGGAAGGGGGAGAGAGAGAGACAGACAGAACTGGGGGGGGAGAGAGAGACAGAACAGGGGGAAGGGAGAGAGAGAGACAGACAGGGGGAGGGAGGGAGGGAGATAAAGACAGAACAGGGGAAGGGGGAGAGACAGAACAGCTGGATGGGGAGAGACAGAACAGCTGGAAGGGGGAGAGAGAGATACAGAACAGGGGGTAGAGAGAAAGAACAGAGGGAGGGAGAAAGAGACAGAACAGGGGGAAGGGGGAGAGAGAGAGACAGACATTACAGGGGGGAGAGAGAGACAGAACAGGGGGAAGGGGGAGAGAGAGACAGATGGGGAGGGAGAGAGAGAGAGAGAAAGACAGAACAGGGGGAATGGGGAGAGAGAGAGACAGAACAGGGCTAGAGAGACAGAACAGGGGGGGGGAGAGACAGAACAGGGGGGGAGAGAGACAGAACAGGGGGGGAGAGAGAGACAGAACAGAGGAAGGGGAGGAGAGAGACAGAATAGAGGGAGAGAGAGAACAGGTATGGGGGAGTTAGAGAGAGACAGACAGGGCAATGAAGAGGAAAGGGACAAACATGGGAAGGCAGAGAGATACATACATGGGGGGGGGGCGCCATGGGGGAATCCCGCACAGGGCGCCGGAACACTTAAGGCCGGCCCTGCTGACAAATTTCTCGAGCAAATTCTCCTGCGCAATCGCAGGATAATTTACTGATTGCGCATGCGCACAAAGTTACAGCTGATCACTCAGCTGTAACTTTGTAAAGACTGCGCATGCGTGAGCGGAGCGACGCTACCCACCTCCCGCCCCCTTCACACCGCGCTATGGTGGTAAGTAACATGGGGGGGGACATAAGGGGGCAACATAGGGGCAAGCACCCTGGCTAGGGGGGAGCCTTGAGGGCTGCCTCACCTTGATGGGAGTTGTGATCCCCCTGCTGCATCAATAATACACAACTCCCATCAAGATGAGGCAGCCCTCAAGGCTCCCCCCCTCACCAGGGTGCTTGCCCCTATGTTGCCCCCTTATGTCCCCCCCCCCCCCCCGTCCACATATGTTCTAGCGCCCGTTAATTTAATGGGGCTTAATGTCTAGTCAAACATAAAGAAGAAGCATAGACCCAACATAGATGCTCCCTTCAACCTTATAACTCTGTCATTAAAATGTGAACCATATACCATATACCAAAATATAACCTCTCCTGTCAAAAAACTGTATTATTTTTGTATCATTCATTGATACAAATATTTATGCCAATATATACATTTGCCAATGCACTGACTAACAGTAAACTAGGCAGTAAACTAGATAAGAGTATTGCTCAGTTCATTAAAATATAGCTATAAGTGTCAGTAATGGGGTCCAGGTGACAAAGGACCCTGAGCACCCATAGATGGTATACCAAAAATTGTTTAATGATAATAATTTTATGATAATAAATTGTATTGACTTTTAAGTCCCTTCATGTGTAGAAACTGAGTCACAGGGCCTGGTTCAGGGTAACCACGCTCCCCTGAGGGCTTGACTCCCCAGGTTGGTGTAGCCACATACTAGGACCCTGAAGTAGCAGCAGCTGTATCCAATAAAAAACAAAATAGGATCTGAAAATATCCTGCAGAGACCCTGGTGTAAGCATTGGAGATTGGACGTGCAATTGGACTGGTAATGACCTCCTGTGATTGAATGTGGACCTATAAACATGTGTCCTTGGGGATGGGATGTGCAAATATCCATATATATGAAGGGACTTAAAAGTCAATACAATTTATTATCATAAAATTATTATCATTAAACAATTTTTGGTATTCACAGTAATAAAAGTTTACACAATGGATAAAACATATTTTCACTTAATACTGTTTTTTTTAATTTTTTTAAACAACGTTTTGGTGAGAAATAATGATAATAAACCTGATGCATTTTGCGGCCATAGCATGGCGTCTTCAGAGGATTGTATTGTGAACAGAACCTGCCAAAAACCAATAAAACATAATTGCTATTTTGTACATAAAAAAGCAAAGAGAGAAAACATAGGGGAGAAAAAGAACATTCAAAGTGGATTCCTTCACGGAAAAAAAATATCTTAAGTTCCTTTTTTAGGCAAAAATGGTATGCACGTTATTACACATTATTAGTTTCTTACATGTAATCAGCACTTTTGTATATGAACAATTTCCCAAAAAACTGTGTAGTTTAGTTGTATTTTAAGCTTTGCCACAGTTATGGGTTTATAGAAGGGAAACGATACCTTTTGGTTTGTAACTTGTCGCTTATTGCCAGCGCAGCGCTTAATAAAATTATGTAGGTGTTGTCCATGGTGATAAGACATTTTTATATAACTGACTTCTTTCTTATCACTTATATGGCTTATAGAGTGCTGTATCTACTTAAAGCAAAGGGAGAGCCCCGGTTCTGTTATTCGCCTCGTTGGAGGAATGCCACCCAACTCGTGACTGTCCTACACAAAGTGGAACATTTGGGTGGCATGGCATGGTGAAGAACTGCTGACCTGTAATTAGTAATGTTTTACACACACTACTATTAACTGGAGTCACTTACAAATGTCCTTGTTTTTGTAAGAAAAGAAAATGTTGTCCAGTAAAATAACATAAAATGGATCAGAAATACAGTGTAGACATTGTTGATGTTGTAAGTGACAAATACCATTGGAAATAGAATGCCAAAAAACTGCAAGGCTGTATTTTCTGCAAATTATTCACTGAAAGTAACGTTTGAAGCACACAATTATTATTTACATTTTAATAAATCATTATTTTAACCTTGTCTATAGCTTAAATTCATTTTGCAATGTTTGTTTTCATGGAGGTGACCCCAAACATTTGAACAGTAGTGTATATGAACAAATCCAGAAAAAAAACCCAGTTATATATACACTGAACAAAATTATAAACGCAACACTTTTGTTTTTGCCCCCATTTTTCATCAGCTGAACTCAAAGCTTTAAGACTTTGTCTATGTACACAAAAGGCCTATTTCTCCTAAATGTTGTTCACAAATCTGTCTAAATCTGTGTTAGTGAGCACTTCTCCTTTGCCGAGATAATCCATTCACCTTACAGGTGTGGCATATCAAGATACTGATTAGACAGCATGATTATTGCAATGGCATGCCTTAGGCTGGCCACAATAAAAGGCCCCTCTAAAATGTGCAGTTTTATCACACAGCACAATGCCACAGATGTCGCAAGTTTTGAGGGAGCGTCCAATTGGCATGCTGACTGCAGGAATGTCCGCCAGAGCTGTTGCCCGTGAATTGAATGTTCATTTCTCTACCGTAAGACGTCTCTAAAGGTGTTTCAGAGAATTTGGCAGTACATCCAACCGGCCTCACAACCGCAGACCACGTGTAACCATACCAGGCCAGGACCTCCACATCCAGCATCTTCACCTCCAAGATCGTCTGAGAGCAGCCACCCGGACAGCTGCTGCAACAATCGGTTTGCTTAACCAAATAATTTCTGCACAAACTGTCAGAAACCCTCTCAGGGAAGCTCATCTGCATGCTCGTCGTCCTCATCAGAGTCTCGGCCTGACTGCAGTTCGTCAACGTAACCGACTTGAGTGGGCAAATGCATCATGGCACTTTGGAGAGGTGTTCTCTTCATGGATGAATCCCGCTTTTGACGTTGTGTGGGTGAGCGGTTTTCTGATGTCAATGTTGTGGATCAAGGTTTATTGAAATTACTCCTAACCTAAAAAAAAAAATTCCTTACAACACTGAAATATAATATTTGGCTTTGCAGTTATTTTATATTTATAGTTTATTATTAGACATTAAGCACGTTTAAGCAGTGCTCTCCAAGCCTCTTACAACAGTATTTGTGTTGCTATTTGTCTGGTTTGTTTGCCCAGTTGTGTTGCTTTATAAATAAATAAGAAATAATAATTATGTTATGCAGGGCCGGTGCAAGACTTTTTGCCGCCCTTGACGAACATATATTTTGCCACCCCCTGCTTATCCTGCCCTCAGACATCTACACACGCAGTAACACAGTGTCACATACAAATGCAGGCACATGTACTCACAAATGCAATATTAGATGCAGCCACACGGACACACAGTAACACATGCAATGTCAAATGCAGCCACACATTCACACGTGCAATGTGATCCTATCTTGGGCAACCCCCCCTGTATGCCATCCATCTGTCTCACTCTCCCTTTATGCCATCCCTGTCTGTCTCTCTCTCCCTCTATGCCACACATGTCTTTTTTCCCTAGTCCCTTCCCCAATACCTGGTGCCCCCCCACACCCCCTTTGACCATTCATCATTATGCACAGGGAGAGTGTGCAGCACTGACTGGGATGTTGCTGCTTGCGTCCCTGCGAGGGGGCGGACTGGCACCTTAGCAAATGTTTAAGATGCTATAGATACTTTTTATTTCATATTAAAAATATGTTTTTATACAATTTTCTGTTAAATTGTGCCTGTGTACATTTGTGACTCATAGCTCTTGCTTACAACTACTGTAGCCAACCATTACGGTTACCTGAAAGTCATAATGAAAAGCAGCTGCTATCACATGAAATTGTGGTGTGGTAATTTTTCCACTCACAATAGTCTGAGTTAATATTGTTCCTGTTGTTGTAAAGAGCACTGGTGAGTAGAGTTGAGCGGACACCTGGATGTTTGGGTTCGGCAGGTTCGGCCGAACTTCGAAAAAATGTCCGGGTCCGTGCTCGAACTTGACCCCAAACTTGACCCCGAACCCCATTGAAGTCAATAGGGACACAAACTTTTGGCCACTAAAATGCCTCTTAAAAAGTCCTGGAAAGAGCTAGAGGGCTGCAAAATGAAGTAAAATGTGGGTAAGAGTAGGACAAGTGCCCTGCAAGCAAATGTGGATAGGGAAATAACTTAAAATAACATAAAATACATACAAATTACAAATATGGGAGGGGAGAAAACAGAGATGGGGAGGAGGGGGAAACGGAGGGGAGGAACAGTGATCAGGAGGAGGGGGGAAGAAAACAGAGATGAGTGGGGGGAGGGAGAAAAAAGAGATCAGTAGGAGGGGGAGAGAACAGAGGAGGGGGAAAGAACAGAGATGGGGAGAGAACAGAAATTGGGGAGAGGGAAAGAGATATGAGGAGGGGAAGTAGAGATAAGAGATATGTGGAGAGGGAAAGAGATATGGGGAAGAAGAGATAAGAGATATGGGGAGAGGAAAAGAGTTATAAGGAGGGGAAGGGGAGGGAAAGTGATATGGGGAGGGGAAGGAGAGATAAGAGATATGGGGAAAGGGAAAGAGGTACGGGGAGGGGGAGGAGTGATAATCGATATGAGGGGGAGGAGAGAATACAGATATGGAAGGGAGAAAGAGATAACAAAATATTTGGGGAGGAGGAGAGAGAACAGACATGGGAAGGGATGAGAGACAGACAGACATAAGGGTGGGGAGAGCAGAGAAATACATGGAAAGGTAGAGAAACATCCATGAGACAGACATGACAGTGGGGGGGTGGGGCACCTCAGGGGTGGTCCGCATAGGGTTCCTGAACACTTAAGGCCGCCCCTGCACACAGGACATGATCTAGTACCCACATGGTACACCCAGTACAGGCCCCAGCACCCACAATGCACTCCCAGTACATGAGCCCCAATGAGCTACATTGCACACGCAGGACTTGCCACAGAGCCCACATTGCACACCCTGCACACACAGGACATGTTCCATGACCCGCATTGCGCACAACGGACATGACCCAGAATCTATATTACACACACAGGACATGCCACAGCACCTACATTACACACCCGGGACATGCCCCAGCACCCACATCGCACAGCCAGAACTTACCCCAGCCAGCACCCACAGTTTTCCATCTCCATGGTGTCTAGTGGTATGCAACTTGATGTCTGTGCACATGCAGTCATCCTACCATGCTGTGTCTGAAGTCTAAGTGCCGGCAGGTCATGTGACGCTCTGACCTCGACACACACACAAGAAGTGAGAGAGGCAGCATGGGCGGATGTGTATGTGTCTGGGCAGTGCACACACATTGAGCTGCTGTCTCACCCGCAGAGAGGCTGGTGAGGGGAAATATTTTGATCTCCCCATTCATCACCTCCAGCAAGCTATTTAAAAAAAAATGTTTAACTTTTTTTTAACAGCAATGAGCAGGCCCTCCAGGACAACCATGGCAGGTGTATCTCCTTTCACCCTCTGAGCTCTGAGCTCAATAGAATGCCTTGGATACAATTATCCTTAAGACAGGGCTCGACAAACCCCAGGCGCCAGGTCGCCATGGCGACCAGGAAATTAGACCTGGCGTCTGGGTGCTGTCAGCCTCATGGTCCCCTTGCCACTGCCATCCGATTTTTCCGCAGCGCGAAGGGGGTAAAGTCTGTGCCGATGGCCGATGGCACAGACTGCAAGCTCCGCCCCCTCGCGCAACGCGTGTCTGAGTGCCGGGTGTCGTCACGTGACATCCTGGCACTCAGCACGTCGACCAATGGAGATCAGCAGCAGCATGAATGTCCCCCTCCCCTACAGTGAGGTAAAGCAGCAGGGAGGGGGGACACATCAAGAAGAAACCCCCAAGAAAAGACTGTGTGAGGTGGGTGTGTGTATGTATGTATTGTAAAGTAGGTGTGTGTGTGAGGGATTTGTATATATGTAAGTATGTAAATTAGGTGTGTGTGAGGTGTTTGTATATATGGGTATATGTAAAGTAGGTGTGTGTGAGGTGTTTGTATATATGGGTATATGTAAAGTAGGTGTGTGTGAGGTGTTTGGATATATGTGTGTATGTAAAGTAGGTGTGTGTGAGGTGTTTGTATATATGGGTATATGTAAAGTAGGTGTGTGTGAGGTGTTTGGATATATGTATATATGTAAAGTAGGTGTGTGTGAGGTGTTTGTATATATGGGTATATGTAAAGCAGGTGTGTGTGAGGTGTTTGGATATATGTGTATATGTAAAGTAGGTGTGTGTGAGGTGTTTGTATATGTGTATATGTAAAGTAGGTGTGTGTGAGGTGTTTGTATATATGGGTGTGTGCAAAGCAGGTGTGTGTGAGGTGTTTGTATATATGGGTATATGTAAAGTAGGTGTGTGTGAGGTGTTTGGATATATGTATATATGTAAAGTAGGTGTGTGTGAGGTGTTTGTATATATGGGTATATGTAAAGCAGGTGTGTGTGAGGTGTTTGGATATTTGTGTATATGTAAAGTAGGTGTGTGTGAGGTGTGTATATATGTGTATATGTAAAGTAGGTGTGTGTGAGGTGTTTGGATATATGTGTATATGTAAAGTAGGTGTGTGTGAGGTGTTTGTATATATGGGTATATGTAAAGTAGGCGTGTGTGAGTTGTTTGTATATTTGTGTATATGTAAAGTAGGTGTGTGTGAGGCGTTTGGATATATGTGTATATGTAAAGTAGTTGTGCGTGTGTGTGAGGTGTTTGGATATATGTGTATATGTAAAGTAGGTGTGTGTGATGTGTTTAGATATATGTGTATATGTAAAGTAGGTGTGTTTGTATATATGTGAAGAAGGCGTGTGTGTTTATGAATTGTGTTTATGTTTGCGTGATTGTCTGGCTCCTAAAAAAAAATTCTAGCTCCTAAAATCAAATTAAATTTGTCAAGCCCTGCCTTAAGATAACATAAGGCCAATGACCAGGGCCGGCACTACCGGAAGGCAGCACAGGCGGCTGCCTTAGGGCGCCCCAAGGGGGGGTGGGGGCGGGAAAATCGCACGCTCCCCCAGGCCCGCTTACTAACCTTCTTGTTGCCATCTCCCGGTACAGGTGCGGGGCTGTGAGGGAAGCGTTGTGCACTCCCCTCCAGCCGCGCGGATCAATAAAGTTTGTTTAAAAAAAAAGTTTGAACAAACTTTATTGAATCTGCGTGGCTGGAGGGGAGAGCACACAACGCTTCCGTCACAGCTACGGGCCTGCACCGGGAGACAGCAGCAGTGAGGTAAGTACTGGGGTCTGGGAAAGGGGGGAGGAGGGTGGCATAACGAGCATACTGAGGGGCAATATCCTGGCATATTAACTGGCAATATCCTGGCATAATTATTGGCAATACCCTGGCATATTAATTGGCAATATCCTGGCATATTAAGTGGCAATATCCTGGCATATTAATTGACAATACCCTGGCATATTAAGTGGCAATACCCTGGCATTTTAATTGGCAATATCCTGGCATATTGGGAATGTCCTGGCATATTAAGTGGCAATACCCTGGCATATTAATTGGCAATATCCTGGCATATTAAGTGGCAATATCCTGGCCTCATTATTGGCAATACCCTGGCATATTAATTGGCAATATCCTGGCATATTAAGTGACAATACCCTGGCATAATTATTGGCAATACCCTGGCATATTAATTGTCAATATCCTGGCATATTAAGTGGCAATATCCTGGCATAATTGTTGACAATACCCTGGCATAATTATTGACAATACCCTGGCATATTAAGTGGCATTATCCTGGCATATTACGTGGCAATACCCTGGCATAATTATTGGCAATACCCTGGCATATTAATTGGCAATATCCTGGCATATTAAGTGGCAATATCCTAGCATATTAAGTGGCAATATCCTGGCATATTAAGTGGCAATACCCTGGCATTTTAATTGGCAATATCCTGGCATATTAAGTGGCAATCTCCTGGCATATTAATTGACAATACCCTGGCATATTAAGTGGCAATACCCTGGCATATTAATTGGCAATATCCTGGCATATTAAGTGGCAATATCCTGGAATATTAAGTGGCAATATCCTGGCATATTAAGTGGCAATACCCTGGCATTTTAATTGGCAATATCCTGGCATATTAAGCGGCAATATCCTGGTATATTAATTGACAATACCCTGGCATATTAAGTGGCAATACCCTGGCATTTTGATTGGCAATATCCTGGCATATTGGGAATATCCTGGCATATTAAGTGGCAATACCCTGGCATATTAATTGGCAATATCCTGGCATATTAATTGGCAATACCCTGGCATATTAAGTGGCAATACCCTGGCATAATTATTGGCAATACCTTGGCATATTAAGTGGCAATAGCCTTGCATATTAAGTGGCAATACCCTGGCATATTAAGTGGCAATACCATGGCATATTAAGTGGCAAAAGAGTGGCAAAATCCTGGCATATGGAGGTGCAAAATCCTGACATATTGAGTGGCAAAATCCTGGCATACTGAGGGGCAAAATCCTGGCATATTGAGGGGCAAAATCCTGACATATTGAGGGGCAAAATATTGGCATATTAAATGGCATATTCAGTGGCTAAATACTGTCATACTGAGTGGCAAAATAGTGTGTCTCAGGTTATGTGTGTCACTGTGTGTGTGTAAGTGGTAACGGTGTGTGTAAGTGTGTCACTTTCTGTGTAAGGGTGTGTGCCACTGTGTCAGTGTAAGGGTGTGTGTGTGTGTGTGTGTAAGTGTGTCACTGTATAAGGATGTAGATATAACAGCAGTAGACGGAGGGAAAAAACTTGACCCGTTTCGCGTGAACACACGCTTAATCATAAGACTTATGATTAAGCGTGTGTTCACGCGAAACGCGTCAAGTTTTTTCCCTCCGTCTACTGCTGTTATATCTATCACCATTTTTTGCCATTAAAATCATCACGGATTTATCACCAAAGATCCTGAGTGCGGATTCTTCCTTCTTTTTCTATTTCAATTTGTTGGTCTTTAAAACGCTGGGTTAGCGTGGGAAGCCGGCACCTGGATCTCACGCACAGCTGAAACACCCTTGCAGTGCTGGAGAGGCACTGTGCGAGGAAGGTGGAGCCCGGACCCTCTCCCCTTGTCTTAGGGGTTATCTTTGTCTGTATAAGGATGTAAGTGTGTCACTGTGTCTGTGTAAGGGTGTGTGTGTGTGTAAGCATGTCACTGTGTCTGTGTAAGGGTGTGTGTAAGTGGTAAGTGTGTCTCTGTGTGTGACTGCAAGGGTGTCTTTGTGTTTAAGGGATTCAATGTGTGTTAGGGTGTCAATGTGTGACAAATTTAGAGCATGCGAGTTGAATATTTAGATGTATTTATTTTCCACACTATACATTTCACTTTTATATATATAAAATATATGGAGGGTTGGTAGTATGGGAGTCGTGGCGGGTCAGAGGAGGGGGGCACCAAAATTCACCTTCGCCTGTGTAGACGAAAATCCTTGCACCTGCCCTGCCAGTGACTAATGAAAGTATTCCGATAATTGTGCAGACTAGATGGGCCCAGTAGTTCTTATCTGATGACATATTCTATGTTTCTATGTTATGGTTCTGTTCTTCTAAACCAAGCAAAACAAAGTGAGGAAAAATCATGTTTCCCACTTCAGCAGAATAGAAACTAATTTATAAAAATGCAAATTCTGGGGTTAATAACTGAAGAGCCAAAATTTCCTTCCAGATGAGTAAAGCCCATTTCAGAAACAGTTACGTTATAGTTATATAAACATTACTAGATACATTGCAGAAAACTAGCACTTCACTTGAACAATCTTCCTTCTTTAGAATATCTGGAGGACTCCAATGGGTCTATTCACAGAAATTCAAGAATAGGTCTAAGAGGTCTACTTTCTTTTTTCGGCACCCGAGTTTGACTTAGTCTCAAAAATAGCTTCAATAACACTGGTCAACAAAAAATAAATAAAAACATTTCTGGCCTGGATTTTCTAGCTGTTTTAGACTAATTTCAGGGTGCTGATTCCATGTATGTATGCAGAGGGGATAGATGCCCGATTCCTGAGACATACCATAACCCCACATTCCCCCATAACCATACCAGCCCATGTTCCCCCCAATAATGGACACGAGACTTGTGATGGTACAACAAGGCCACAGCACTTCTTTATTAAACACATATCAGGCTGTATAAACCACCACCATCCTTTAATACTTATATGTATAAAACAGAATACAGCCTGACAAATTGACTAAGCCCTTGCCAGTAAAACCATTTTCCACTTCCACCCATATATTTATATATGGCCACCTTTTTCCAACCAAATCCAGAATCCAGAAGCTCGCCTCCCCTCCTCGTCCCTTGAGATGCCATAACTCCATCTGGCCCATCTCTCCCACAATGCTTACCACTAGCCGACTCACTTAGCTCAGTGGGCACGTCAACTACAAACAACTTCCATGTTGCTTTTAAGGTTAAGGGGAGGACCCGAGCACCATTCTCCTTGTAATAACTCCAACTCCATTTTCCAAAACATATCCCCTACTGGCAAGGACAGCCAACCCCCGCCTGCTGCGACAAAAGAAAGTTAATACATAGAAAACACATAAACATAGGGAGGGAGGGTGGGAAAATTGCTACCAGGTGCGTTTACAGATTAAAATGGCTGCTGGGGAGAGAGGCTCCAGGGCTTTTATCAACTCCCCCTTGAAGCCCCTCCCCCCAGCCCCCGTCAGTCATCTCTTGCCTCCCCCTCGCCCATACATGTCCTGTACAATTAATTTGCATAATTTCCCAGGGTTCTTGTATGTATGCAGAGGGGATAGATGCCCGATTCCTGAGACATACCATAACCCCACATTCCCCCATAACCATACCAGCCCATGTTCCCCCCAATAATGGACACGAGACTTGTGATGGTACAACAAGGCCACAGCACTTCTTTATTAAACACATATCAGGCTGTATAAACCACCACCATCCTTTAATACTTATATGTATAAAACAGAATACAGCCTGACAAATTGACTAAGCCCTTGCCAGTAAAACCATTTTCCACTTCCACCCATATATTTATATATGGCCACCTTTTTCCAACCAAATCCAGAATCCAGAAGCTCGCCTCCCCTCCTCGTCCCTTGAGATGCCATAACTCCATCTGGCCCATCTCTCCCACAATGCTTACCACTAGCCGACTCACTTAGCTCAGTGGGCACGTCAACTACAAACAACTTCCATGTTGCTTTTAAGGTTAAGGGGAGGACCCGAGCACCATTCTCCTTGTAATAACTCCAACTCCATTTTCCAAAACATATCCCCTACTGGCAAGGACAGCCAACCCCCGCCACAGACCCGCTCGTTTAACACCTTAAATCAGCGGGGACCACCCACCACCACCGCCATGGCCTGTTCCAAACCATCCTGCAACGCCAAGTTAAACAGATCAAGGCCCACCTCAGTTAAGTGAACTCCATCACTCCTGAAATACCGAGCCGCATCGGACTCAAAAACCCTATGGCGTATAGTCACGCCCCCCACACTCAACACAAAACGAGACACTCGTTTATTCAATTTCACCCGGCTCCGTTCCAGCGCCCTCTGATTGAGCGCACACCTCCAATAATTACGTGGTACCACCTCTGACCACACCAGCGACACACCAGGAAAGAGCACCAGCAGCCTCGCCAGGTCCCTTTTTATGGTATCCCCCAGGGTCCACACAGGGACCGAACCCAGATCATTGCCCCCCAGATGAATAAGTAAAATATCAGGGGGCCCCAACCGCCGAGACAACTGAACCACCTCGGGTAACAAGCGTACCCACCGCATACCCCGGAACCCGAACCACCGAACGTCCGCCACGGCTCCCGGAAAGCCCAGGCACTCTCCCCCAGGTCGCACGGCAGCCCGACTCCGTGCCCAGAATATGTACGAGTGGCCTATAAGCCACACCCTCCTAGGCGCAACATCTGTGAATTTAAAGCAGAGGAAACTGAGATCAGACCAGCCGGACGGACATAAGATAGAAACCTGCGGGATTCCCACCGCCCAATCTGCCTGATAGCCCGCTCAGCATAACCCAGCCTTGCGGCCTCAGACGCAGCGCCAATCCTGAACGAGTGACCCCCGAACTCCCGGCTTGGAAGGCCCAGGGCCTCGACTGCCATCCGGAAGACCCTGATAAACTGGAATCTAGACAAAGGAGTCGCATCAGCGTGCACCAGCAATGAATTGGAACCGGCCGGTCGGACCAAACCGTACCGGTCAAAACAAGCCACCGGGCATACCATAGAACCGGGGACTTCCCGCAGGGAGACCCACTTTCCAACCCCAAGTACATCTGTCTTGGAGCGCCTGATCAAAAACCTCACCAGACCAGGTTCCCGCACCATATCAGCCGCCAGTATACCCCCTGGCTTCGTTTTTGCCTGGCTAACCAATTCCCCAATACGCAAAGCTCCAAAAAATGCCATTGAAAAGGCTAACCGAAACAGATCCACCTCAAAAGGCGAGTGCCAAACCACCGGCAGTATGTGGCACAGGCCCAGCAACAAAGCCCCGGACACCGGTTTACGGTAATCCACGGAAAGAACGCCCCTCCTCCAACCCTTCAACGCCTGACACACTAGAAACTCCTTAGTCACGTCCCGTAGCCCAGAAGCTCTGAACCAGAAACTGAGGCCTGACATCCGTGCCGTTACTGCCGCGGGCGACAAGCCAGCCGCGTCCCAATGCCACAACAACCACAGTAAACCTTCCAAGCGAGCCCCATCATCCCTGAAACCCCCACGAGCCGACTCCAGATCCAACCATTCCCCCCAAACTTTACCGTAACGTTTCCATGTGGATCCAGCGACAGACTGGCTAACCCACTGTGCTATTCGCCCAACCCAAGGTCCCACAGCGTCGACGGGCACGGGATACCCTCCGGGTCCGCCCATGGTGCTGCCGCCCGGAACGTTGCCCACTGCGAACGAGAAAGTGCATCCGCAATTACGTTATGCACCCCAGGGATATGAACAGCACGAAAGGTCACATTAAAATCAAGGCAGTTAAGGACCAGAAGCCGCAACAGCCGAACTACCGGCGGGGAAGAAGCCGTCAGGTTATTCACCGCCAACACCACTCCCATGTTGTCACAGTGGAAGACCACCCTGCGATCCCGTAACGTAGGTCCCCAAAGGACCACTGACACCAGAATAGGAAATAGCTCCAAAAAAGCTAAATTCTTTGTCAGGCACCCCGAACCCCAGAACGGGGGCCAAGTCTCGGCAGACCACTGGGACCCCAAAATCGCCCCGTAGCCCACGGATCCTGAGGCATCCGTGTACAGATGGAGATCTGCGTTGGACACCTCCGGAGCCTGCCACAACGACCGTCCATTGTACCTGCTCAAAAAATCATCCCACACCGCCAGATCATCCCTTAGGGGCCGAGTGAGCCTGACATAATGATGCGGCCGGCACACCCCCGCCGTAGCCCCCGCCAGACGTCTGCTAAACACCCTGCCCATTGGCATAATTTTACAGGCAAAGTTGAGCTTCCCCAATAAAGATTGCAACGCCCTGAGCTGAATTTTTCTCAAGCCGCAAGCCTTAGAAATGTCCGCCCTAAGGCCCAACAATTTATCCTGAGGAAGCCGGCATTCCCCGGCCAGGGAGTCAATCTCAATGCCCAGGAATGAAATACAGGTAGTCGGGCCCTCCGTTTTGTCTGCCGCCAATGGGACCCCAAACGAAGCCAGAACCACCTGGGCCGTCTTCAACAAATGGCCACAGACTTGCAAACCCGAGGGACCCACCAGCAGGAAGTCATCCAGGTAGTGCATCACTGAGTTGCACCCGGACTCCTCCCTGATTACCCAATCCAAAAAGGTGCTAAAGCACTCAAAATAAAAACAGGAAATAGAACAACCCATGGGAAGGCACAAGTCAACGTAAAACTTCCCTTCAAAATGGCACCCGAGGAGGTGATGACAGTCTGGATGAACCGGAAGAAGCCGGAAGGCCGACTCCACATCGGTTTTGGCCATCAACGCACCAGCCCCTGCCGCCCTCACCATCCGAACCGCCGAATCAAAGGACGCATAAGACACCCGGCACAATTCTGCATCAATGTCATCGTTAACCGACTCCCCATAGGGGTAAGACAGATGCTGGATCAGCCGGAACTTTCCCGGTTCCTTTTTGGGAACCACCCCCAGGGGAGAAACCCGTAAAGCGGCCAACGGGGGCGAATCAAAAGGACCCGCCATACGGCCCAGAGCCACTTCCTTAGCCAACTTATCCCGCACCACCTCGGGGTGCTCAGCCACCGAACGTAAATTACGCAACCGCAAACAAACCTCCCGCTCCTGAAAGGGGATCCTGAAACCAAACTCAAACCCGTGCAACAAAATGTCCGCCGCCCTACGATTCCTATACCGGCTTAGCCATGGGCGCATTGCCCCGACGTCCACCGGCGTCATCCCCCTTTCCGCCCACGTCAGGCTTGTCCCCACCTCTCTGACGCTTAAAGCACCGGGTGGCGGGGTGGCTACCCCCGCAACCGGAACACTCATGTTTGAAGCGACAACCGGCGCCAAACTTGCACTGACCCTCATTAAATTGCCAGCACCCTCCCGGTCGTCGTTGGGTCGTGGCCGAGGGAGAGGGCGAACCCAGTCCCCCGACCCCCCCGAGAAAGGACGTCAAACCCCCCTGATGCGAGGCTGGCCGGGTCATAATGGCCAGCCACAGCCCCACGTCCATTTGATCCCAACCCAAAGTAGGCCGTAAAGCAATCCGTTGCCGGAATTGCTCATCATAGCGCCACCAGCTGAGACCCCCATAAATCCTACACGCATTCCAGATTTGATCCTGGTAACAAAACAAGGAGCAACATTTTTCAGGGGATTTCTCCCCGATGACGCTAGCCAAGATGGAGAAAGCCCGAATCCAATTCCCATAATTCTTTGGGATTTTGCGATAACGGTACTTCTCCTTTTCTTTCTCGGCATCCTTCAACTCCTTCTCAGGAGGAGGAACGTCCTCCATGGGGAGGAGCGAATAAATTTCCACATACTCGCCCTTCCAAATACGCTCCCTTACCTCCGGTTTAAGATGAAGGCCTAAGGGGCCCGACCAACATAAATACGCGGCCCCATGCGCCATCGGTGCAACAGGGTGTGTCAAATCAGCCGCCCCAACCATTGACGCCGACGTACTCGGTGCCGCCGATGTACTAGGCATTGACAAGGGAACCGCAGGGAGCGCCGCAGCAGTGGCCGCCGGCAGCAACAAAGGGGGCGGCAATAAGGGGGACTGTGGGACCCCCGCCGTGCCCGGGAAACCAGAAACCACCCCCGGTGAACCCCCCGTGGAACCCCACACGCTGCCCATCGTACTATCGATGCCCTGCAGGGCCGCACTACCAGAAGGCCCAGCCACCCGGCTCACTTGCTCTATCGCCCCCCGCAAGCATTGCAACAAATCCACCCAAGGCTGACTAGCAGGAGTAACGGTAGACCCCACCCCACCCACCCCAGAAAACCCCGCCAAAGGTTGCCCCGTGGACTCACCAGTGTCTCCCTGAACCGCGCCCAGAGCCGGCGTGGAGGCCCGGGAGGCCGCTGAATCACCCGCAACCTGGGAAGCAGGATGGGGGACGTAGAGTGGCACAGCACTAGTAGCTGGAGCCTGTGAAGGAGAGACAGGTGAATACAACGCCAGATCAGGAGGAGAGAGAAGCCCAGCCAAGGGAACCTGGTAAGTAGTCACAGGGGTAGGAGTAGGGGACGGGGTAGGGGGCAGTAAGAGACCCAGGGCCGGATCCTCATCCCCAGAAGACCCACTGCAGCTGCCCACAGCCTCCCCACTGCCCCCCGCCCGGGAGGGTAATCGAAGGGACCCCCGTTTTCGGCCCTGAGGCCTACTCACCACCCTGGCCTGCCGATCCGTGCTCCTCCTCCTGCTAGGCCCCGCATCCGGACGCGGGGGGGAAGGTAGCAGGGCTGTACCGGACCTGGTCACAGCCCTGGATGTCCTCCGTCCGTCGCGCTCCAAGCCCCGAGGGGAGGGGCGCGGCCTGCGATCCCCGCTCCCACTAGCCACCGGGGACGGTCGCGTGGCTGCACTAGCAGGCCCGCCGCCGGACGCAGCGGGCCGCGCGGCCGACGGGCGAAGGCCGCTCCTTCGCCCAGCTCCGCTCCTGCTCCGATGAGGCTGGATGGAGCCGGCATCCGGGCTCAGTCGAGCGGGCGGGCGGGACACCCGCCGCGCCCCGCCACGAGGACCCGCGGGAGGCGATGCCACCGCGGGCGTAGCAGCCTGCAGCGCTGCAAACTGCTGCCTCAAACGTCTGCCACCATCTGTAAGAGCCTCAGCCCTCAGGGCAGCGAGCATTGCCTCAATCTCCATGCCTGGGCCGTGAATGAAACACCAGAGCTGCAAAAAATTGCTACCAGGTGCGTTTACAGATTAAAATGGCTGCTGGGGAGAGAGGCTCCAGGGCTTTTATCAACTCCCCCTTGAAGCCCCTCCCCCCAGCCCCCGTCAGTCATCTCTTGCCTCCCCCTCGCCCATACATGTCCTGTACAATTAATTTGCATAATTTCCCAGGGTTCTAATCTGATCTCAGATTTACTCTATCACATCTCATTTGTATGATATCAGCAAACCCTATTTTAACTCTTTGTCACTTATGATTGCAAGCAGTTGTGAGTCAGTGACTGCCTTAGTAATAAATATAATTTATGTAATTATAATCTTGCCTCCCCATTACTTTCAATGGGAAATATTCGAGCCTGTTTTTTTTTCTAAGTCAAAATAAAAGTCAACCTCCTTGAATTTTTGTGAATAGACCCGAAAGACATTGTTATTTGGCATTAAGGGTTGATTTACGAATGCCTTAAAATAACATTAGATTTTTTTTATGTAATATGTAATCCCACCTTACATCAGGAGAAGCCATTCTCTGGTATGTTTAGAGCAAATGAAGGAAAATTAAGGCATTTGATGGATGTGGCTAGAAGCACACCTGTAAGGCTGCAGGATTTAAAGCAAAAGCTCCAAGTTTGGCAAGTAATTGTTATGATTTTTGGGATTCTAGGATAAAATCAAGAATTATCACATACGTTGGAAATCTTCTTCTATTGGTTCTGTCAGCTTTAGATTTTCCAAAACTACCTCCTTCCTGCACAGAGAAAAAAAAGTTATTGAAAATCTCTGGGCCAATGGTAACAGAGAGAATCCATGTTTGCACTATAGTAGACTTTGCCCGTTATCCAGAGATCTACAATGATCATGTGTGGTGGAATCTAGAAATCTTACCTAACTACTAACTAACAGGTGACAAGAACTGGTTTTGATTAAAAAAAAAGACTATAGTTACACACATATGGAACTTCCTTAATTATTATTTTCACATTGTAACACTGTCAATTGCACTCTAATGTTCTCATTGGCATGTTCACCTTTCTACATATGGGATAGTTTTTTTAATATCCAGTAAACCCCACCCTATAGATATCAGTCAGTGCCAGTCAGTCAGTGTCAGTCAGTCAGTGCCAGTCAGTCAGTTAGAATTTTAAGAGGATGGATTGTGGGTCTTTGCAGTCCAAAAGTTTGTAATTTATTTTTAATTTTATCTCTCTCCTCGACATTATGTAATGTGACATCACAATGGAATATAATTATTTTTAATAGCAGATGCAAACCAATAATGCCTCTTTTATCAATAATAACCATTAAAGTGTTGGACAAAATACCAGACAGAAACTGGGAGCAAGATATACAGCAGCCAACACAGTTGGGTGATATGATTATACAAACCATGCTGTACATTTTGACATGTTACACATCCTATTACTAAACCTGACATTTCTTTTTTTTTCTTTATTGCATTGTTCTGTTGACTCCTATACAGGCCAGTACAAATGTAAAAGGACAATATATTACAGTGACGTAAGTCCTGGTTCTTCACCACTATTGGTCGGTGCTAAATAGCATCACATGTGCCTATGTACATTGGTTAGTCTAATACCAACACAACAGAGACCTATGTCATAATCATTCTTAAGATGTTAAAACAAAATTCCTTTTGACCCTATGTAACTCTACCTCCTTTTGCCTACTGCGTTATCTTTTTTATTCCATGTCCTCACCTTTATCTCCTTTTTATGACTTTTTGCCCATTGTTTCCTTTTTTTTGTCCTGTCCCGTTGCTATTTTTCACCATGATCTCGCTTTCGTTATCTTCCTTCCATCTCCCTTTCACCTTTGTCTTTGTAGCTCCATTGTCTCCATTTTCTTTACCTTCATGGCCCACTTTACTAGGTAAGCAGATAAGTACTGAGAATATGTCATTAGTTTCTTTGAAAACTCATTTTCAAGGCCAGTGTGGGTGGCAAAACCATGTTTACAGCCAGAAATGAATAGAACAAGGGACTCCCCCTTACCACTTATGTTCAAGGAGACCAACCAACGTTCTCCATGAGAATAAAGGATACAAGTGCAAAATATGAATCATACTGAAACAAGCATAACTCAGGTTTTCATGCTCAAACTCCTGTGAATATAACCGTTCAGAGGATTTCAAATAGTCATCTTTGAATGACAAATGTATCTCTAAAGCAAGCCAAATCTAAGTAGGATAACGGCCCCTATCCTCTCCACGCAAGAAAGTCTCCAAGGCATAATTTGGAATGTAACTTGCAATAGCTCCTTTTAAATTAGTACATTATGAAAACTTTCATATAGTACACACATTCCTTTGTTTAATCATTTGCTAGTGTCTAGGATATTTTGAATTGGTTTTGATTCACCAAGACTATCATGGTACACATATGGGAATTCCTTAATTATCCTTGGTGAGACCCATCTTTTCCCACTCCTTCCACCAGAGGGCTTCAAAAGGTTCTTTAACAAGAGCTACTTATCTAAATAATATGTCAAGACCTGGCATCAAATACATTATAGGGACTTCTCAGTAAACAGAGAATTATATGGAACTGAGACAGGAATTTCGAACTTAAGTGCTGAGTTGGTAAAATTCTCCCATGAATTTGGGAGAAAATGTTTCCATCTTGGTCACTTTGGCCTAAAATTCTAAATTCTCATCTCCATTTCCTGCAATTCTCTCTTTATTGAGTAGACCCTTATTTTTTTTTTTTAAAACGAAACATTATAACTGATCATGAAACAATATGAGTTAAGAACTTATTTGGATATGATGTTTTTTATCTACAGTTATTCTGAAAATAACCCCTTATAACCAGTGGTGTATCTTGATTTTGTGCTGCCCTAGGCAGACAAAATCCGGGCACCCCCCTACCCAAGCTGTACACCCACGTTACGCACCTAAGACATGCCCCATCATTCAGACTCGCATCAAGCTCATACTCCCATCACACACACACTCCCATCACACTCAGTCACACACACTGTCTCCCATCACACACACTCTGACTCCCATCACACTCAGTCACACACACTGTCTCCCATCACACACACACACTGTCTCCCATCACACACACTCTTACTCCCATCACACTCAGTCACACACTCCTACTCCCATCACACTCAGTCACCCACACTGTCTCCCTTCACACACACTCTGACTCCCATCACACTCAGTCACACACACTGTCTCCCATCACACACACACTCTGACTCCCATCACACTCAGTCACACACACTGTCTCCCATCACACACACACTGTCTCCCATCACACTCAGCCACACACACTGTCTCCCATCACACACACACTGTCTCCCATCACACTCAGCCACTCACACTGTCTCCCATCACACACACTCTGACTCCCATCACACTCAGCCACACACACTGTCTCCCATCACACACACACTCTGACTCCCATCACACTCAGCCACACACACTGTCTCCCATCACACACACTCTGACTCCCATCACACTCAGTCTCTCACACACACACACTCTCCCATCAGCACTTACCTTTCCCTGGCAGGCAGGCAGCATGGTCCCTCCATGCTGCCTGTTCGGCTTCCCGGCGATTGTGCCGACAGGCCACGTGACCGGGCGCGCGTATGACGTCAGCGCGCCCGTCACGTGACTGTCGGCACTTCCGTGTCGGCACACTGCACGGGGAGCCGAACAGGCAGCACGGAGGTTTCTCCGTGCTGCCTGTTCGGCTCCCCGTGCAGCCTGGCAGGCAGAGCGATGGTGAGGGGGGATCTTCCGATCCCCTCTCACCTCCGTCTCTGCCTGCAAGCGCGGTCTATTTTTTTTTTAAAGGGCCACGTTTTTTTTTTTTTCACATTTTTTTTTTTTTTTCACATTTTTTTTCTTTTCAGTGCTGGGGGGCGCTGCCGCCCCCCAAAATTTGCCGCCCTAGGCATCCGCCTAGGATGCCTCGCGGTGAATACAGCACTGCTTATAACGTGACGTCCCCAGACATTACAAGTACAGTATTTTACAGTACCACCAGTTGGATATTATCAACACCCGGTATGTGGTGAAAAGTACTGTGCTTCTAACTGACTATATCTAATCTACTCATATGCACATATATTTCGGAGGCCTACCAACCACTGGACACCTTGCCTATACCGAGAACAACATTGATAACAAATTAATTTGAAGCTTGACACACTAGTGCTGTGTAATATGGTTTATATTCTGAGAGGAAAAGTGCATAAACCTAACGCGACAGCTCCACCTACACCAAAATGTTCTTTTTGTTTACATGTTTTAGTATGTGTACATTTATGTTTACATTTAAACAATGTACAGCTATCCTGTAGTTTTACATGGAAAATGATTTCTTATAAATTCTCTTAATTCAGTGACAACAGTAAGTGAGTGTACAAGTTTAACGTGCCCACAGACAAATTTGTACAGTGGAAAATCAAACCCGTGTAGTTGGGTAACTACATGGATTTGATTTTTCCCTCTCCCACTCCCTGCTCATCTGTGGATGTTGAGACATTCAGAAACACCAAATTCCTCCCTGAAGCAAAATGCCTTTCCAATTGGGCCCTGTCCTGCCGTGGGCAAGAGCTCTGGAAGCAATCATCGATCACTCCCGTTGTTCTGTAGAGGCAGTCAGCAACATCCAAATATACACAGATCAGTCATAACATTATGCCTAATATTGTGTAGCTCCTCTTTTGACGCCTAAATAGTCTTGACCCATTGAGACATGGACTCAGCTAGACCTCTGAAGGTGTGTTGTGGTATCTGGCACCAAGTCGTTAGCAGAAGATCCTCTAAGTTGCAAGGTGGGGCCTCCATGGATCAGACTTTTTTGTCCAGCACATCTCACAGATGATCGATTGGATTAGAAGCGGCCAGTGCCATCAGGGAATATTGTTTCCATGAAAGGGTGTACATGGTCTGCAACAATGCTTAGTTAGGTGATACGTGTCAAAGTAACATCCACATGAATGGCAGGATTTACAGAAGAACATTTCCCAAAGCATCACACTTCCTCCGCCAGCTTTCCACCTCTCAGTTGTCATAATGCTATGGCTGATCAAGTGTATATAGCATTAGTTAGTCTTCAGGCTAGGGTTAGTGCTAAGGCTAGGTTTATAGCTGGGGTTAAAATGTCCCTATAGATGAAAATTGTAAGAAGAAAGCATGTACATTTTGGGTACTTCTAAACTAATATTAGAAAACAATTAGCAGATTTTTCATGTAAAAGTTAGAAAAAGGGTTTTTCAAATTTTTCATCACGTTTTAATATTTTTTTGTAGTAACATATATATATATATATATACTCTGATCTGAATAATGGTATTTAAAGAAAGCTATTCTTATGCCGATAAAACCAATATATGAGTGGGTACATTAAAGGAGAAAGAGGAAAATTACAGCTAAACACAAACACTACAGCTTTGTTAAAACAGTCTCTCTCACCAAGGTGTTAAACCCCAGACTATATTGATGGTTGTGATGATGATTGGCCTTTCTCAGTCTTTAATGTGAAGTTTGTTTTGATAGAAGACCAATGATAAATCTCACTGGCCATGGGTAATGAAAGCTCTGTCAAGCATTATGATATTGTGATAAGCTAATTACATATCTAACCTCTTTTCATGCCCCAATTAGTTTAAAAGTTTCACAAACAGAACTGTCATAAGTAGAGCTACACTGAGCCTGCAAGATGACACATGGATAACAGTCCCACATCTAGCTGTGTGCCTAAATATTTTGCTGTGGGCCTTTATAACAAATGGCTAAAAGAAGCAAACATCTGTTTCATGAGAAGATGCATGTACAATAATTGTCATGCACAGAATGCATCAACCAATACAGGGCTGAATTATGCATTATAGACAAGCATTTTCTAAACATATTATCCCTTGGAGTGCCAGGCAGATGTTTCACACACAGGCATGACATTCAGAAGGTTTATGGTGTTGCCTATCCAGTTATATTTATGGTTATAGCTTGTGATAGAATAGGTTTTGCTCTGCTGTGCTGGGTTAGGAGATAGAAAAAACAGCATTGCGAAACAGTACCAAAAATAGATAGAGCATAAAGCAGGAAGCAGGTTGTTTGAGGGCAGGAGGGGTTTGTAAAGACAGAGGATGAAGATAGTCCAAATATAAGACTACCACTTATCCTTTCATTATTCTGACACCTAGAGGGTGCCTATCAAATTGCAACAGAAATCTGTATGTAAGTGATATTGACGCTCCAATTATATTTTCAAACATTTCTACATCTATCTATATATTGCAATTACTTTTATTCCATCAGTCTTTGGAACATAAAATATCATTTCATACGGAATACTTTTCCTTTTCCCAGCCCTTGCCTACATTTAGGGGTTGAAATGTGGAAACAAGTATTATGTATACATGTTTCAAATATACTACTTAATGTGGGAGTGCATGGTGACTTGGAACCCCGATGCCTGTTTAACATCCAGGGGAGAGAATCCAGTGTGATTTGATGCAAGCATTCTGCATAAAACACATTTTTAATATTCTACTGAAACTCTCCCCTGCATCCTATCCTATAGGTACTGCTGCACTGATTGTGTGTAGACACTGAAACAAAACTGATACATGCTCAATTAGTCACATCCTCTGCTCGTGAAATAAAATGCATTGTGTGGAACCTAAGTGACCTTGCTCTTGTATACATAGGATCTCTAAGCAGTACAACACATTGTCTGATGACATCACTAAAAACAGGATAGTCCATTCATTTGAATGGAATTATTCTCATTTTTGTTGTTGTTGAGGAAACTGACTTTTTCTCAGCTATTGTGGGCTGCCCTGGTTTCTTGAAAACTTCTTCAAGTGTAAGATTTACATTTTTTAAGCAATGCAAAATGTAAAATATGCATTGTTAAGTACTTTGCAAGTACTTTAAGATGCATTAACATTTGGAAGATGCATTTTGGGCACCAGACAGTCTTTAATGGATTGTCTAACAGACTCACTCTCATGCTTAAAAATAATAAATGTATTTATTACTATAAAATTATTTTCTTACCTTGTCTGCTGTGCTTAGCTAGTAAGGAAACATTTATAAACATAGAGTTTCAGTTATACATTCGCACACTGGAATGATATTAATGGAATTAAATGTAGCCATATCTGGACATCTGTGACATATCTGTGATCTGACAGGATTTGGTGAATGTGCAGCCAAATGAGGTGCAGCGAATGTCTGAATAGTAGTTATTTCTTTTATTCTTCATATTATACACAGTTAACTCATGTTTGAAGTTAATTGACATGTCTCTCTAGACCAGTGGTTCCCATAGTGTGTGATACTGCCGACTAAGGGCAGTGGGATTACCACAATGGCAGTTTTAAAAGGCACAGGGGGATGTGCACTGGGATTGCTTAAAGTGGTGCTAACAGCAAGGGGGTGGGAAAGGTGATAATTCATGTTAATGATATACACAACTAGAGCCTAGATGCCTAAAGCAGAAACATAGAATGTGTCGGCAGATAAGAATCGTAAGAATCGTTCAGTCCATCTACTCTGCCTTTTATTAGTCCCCAGTTCCTGGTCTTATAGCTAGGATAGCCTTGTGCCTATCCCACGCATGCTTAAACTCCTTGACTGTGTTTACTTCCGCTGGAAGGCTATTCCATACATCCACTACCCTCTCAGTAAAGTAATAGTAAACATCTTCCCACTTTCTATTTAAAGTTTTACTGCTGTTTTTACTTTTGTGATAGGTGAAGTACGTCAGCAATCTACAGACGCACTAACTGCACTGGGGGGGGGGGGGAGCAAGCTGACCATTGCACCTTTGACCTGATCATGGAAGAACCACTGCCATAGACTACATTACATATTACTATATACTCATTTAGAGCAGGTGCCCTAAATTGAGCGTAAGATTCCTTAAATATTAGGAATTAATCTTAATAACTAGGCCGTTACATAGGATCTTTAATTAAATGCCATGTAGAGTAGGAATGGCAATTAGAAATTAGTATCACTGATTCTGAGAATGCAGCATATTTATCTAAACAATTGCTTACAAGAGAACTAATTGCTGACTGATTTGTTTCTGTTTTTCTGGGTATTAGCTCTGACACTGGTAATGGATTGCCAGTTAGGCCTGCAGGGTTGTTGAAGAGGAGTGCTAGCTTTCCCCACAGAACATCTGTGCATGTTTAGGCTTTTTTTTATGTGCATGCCTCAGCCTCATTCTATGAATCTTTCTTTGTGGGGGTTTTCTTGGGTTTTTGTTAGAAGTGATTATCTCCTGGAATAGCCTGAATCTCCCGAGAAAAACTAAGTAAACATTAAGTTTCACCGCTAAAAACCTGCAGTGCATCACAGCTCTCTGTGGTATACAATAAGTTATTAATACACCTGTTCTGTACTTAACAAACAGTCATCCATCTCTGAGTGTTCCTGTCTTAAATCCATGAAACAGATATGAATATCCTACTACATTTGGATCATAAAAACGTCCTGGAAAGTCAGAATACATGTTACTTTACATTCACTGTGGAATATTTATTGAGATACCATATGGCCAGGAGGTTGAAGGCGTTTTACAATGAGATTTTGGAGAAGTCACTTAAGGTCCAGCCTCTGTAGGGTTGCTGGTAAAAAAAAATTGGCATCAGGCCAATGTTAAGTCTATGGAGACAGTACCAAGGCCGGTATTTTTTTGAAGAAAAGGTGGCAACCCTAAGCCTCTGTGAGTTCCTTTTATGAGCCAGCAATGTACCTCCTTGGATCTATTTTATTGTTTTGGAGGTTATAACAAAAATCTCTTTAGTTTCCTACATTTTTATTCTGACATTTATAGACAGAATGGTACATAACATCTTTGCACCACACCCATGGCCAGCACTATGGGCCCAGTTTATTATGAAAACCATTTTAATAAGGAGCCATACAACATCATCATTAGGGAGAGGTTATGTATATTTTTACATGATCACTGATAATGCTAATGACAGACATTAGAAAGCAACAAAGTGGTGATTATGACACCTCAGTAAAGATAACAGTCATGCACTAAATAGTGCCATTAGCTAAAATACAGGAAGTTTTGCAATTTAAGGAACTCATGTATTGCCTTACATGAATTAATGAGATAATTAATGCCATATGTAGTACACTGGCAAAAATACGCTATGGCTTAATTTTACAATATGTTTGAGGGTAGAACTACATTAGGGTGACCATTCAGGGAAACAGTATACCCACAGCGGTATATTAGAACATATTACATATAATACAATATATACATACAATGTACAATATATTACATTACAATTATAATAATATAATATATATATATATATATATATATATATATATATATATATACTGATTCACAGTCACATGCACATAAAATACATGTTATATATATTAAATACACCTGTGTGTAATCACATCCTTGTATATATAGTATTGTATTTATAATATGGAATTGTGTGTGTAATAACATCTGTGTATATAAAGTATCGTTTATATAATATACACCTGTGTGTGTAATCACATCCTCCTATATATCATATCATATCATATGCATATATATTAATTCACACATGCACACACAGTCACATATGTGAAATACATATTATTTATACCATATAAATGATTGGGAAGCTTTAGGAACCATGTAGATTTTATAATCTATTTATATTATAATATGCATAGTCACACACATAATATATAAGCATATTATGTAAATGACTGTATATATACAGTCACAAACTTATATATATAATATATATGGTTTGCAGAGCTTCCCAATAATGTAGATAATATAAACAATAGGTATTTAATGTGCATGTGACTGTGTGTGCATCAGTGTGTGTATATGATTTTGTGTGTGTCTGTAACACATGCTTACACACACACACAGTCCCATACACAGAGTCACACATATACAGTTACACAAAGCAGTGACACACACAGGGGTCGCCACTGTAACTGGGCACGCCACCAGGGGTGCCCAGTGCGGCCGCTACGATGCACTGACAGGTGGAGTGGGATCAAAACTGGTAGTGTGGCAAGAACAAGATGACTTAAGAACACAATGAAAAGGCAGTACAAATTAAGTGGATACCTAATTGGCTGGAGGTGGCATGCTTGTAGCTTTCCACTGCAAAACTCTTGCAATATAATGCCACAGTCTGACTACTCAATCTGGCCAATTTCAAACCAGAATTCTGTAATTTATACCAATATTGGGCCAATCTTTGGCCATGTTCAGTCAAAATTGGACTGGGGAATACTATGAAGTCAAAAATTCCCATAAAATTGCCTCAAATTTGTCTCAAACAAACAAACAATTTGTCATTTCAAATCACCAGATACAAACCAAAGAATAAAAAAAAGTTGTTCTAAGCAATAAGAAATTATAAAAATAATTAATATTTTAATGTTATATATTTAAGAATATATGACATTAATATAATGATTTTTTGGTTTACTTTAAATGTACTTAAAGGCACTGTATCACCTAAAATGCCTTATACTGTGAATGTAGATAATACCAAATTATTGTAAATGATCTATACATTGTGTTAGCAAAGTTGCAAGTAAATGCCTAAATTAGAAGAAAAATGTGTTTTAAAGGGACAGTCTAGTCCCCAAACTCACTTTGGTGCAAGTGGAAGACTACACTCTTTCCCATCTACCCTGATGCCTGTCTCTCATTCTCATCCTCTTTTTTGTCTATCTCTCTTATCCATCCTCCCTTTTGTCTGTCTCTCCCCCATCTCCCCTAAGGTCTGTCTCTCCCCCATCTCCCTTAGTTCTGTCTCTCCCCCATCTCCCCTAAGGTCTGTCTCTCCCCCATCTCCCTTAGTTCTGTCTCTTTCCCATCCTTGGTTTTTACCCCTCTCTTGCTTATCCTGCGTTTTCTAGCTATGCAAAGTCTGAATTACCAGCTGTGCCGGTAAAATACAGGCAAGATGGCAACCCTAGTCACAGAGGTCCCACTAGGTTTGATGGCAATTTTTCTAACACAATGTGTAGATCATGTTCAACCTTTATGTGGAAAGTTATGACAGGCTGTCATGATGCCACTGTTATAATTATGTCCTGTTTTTTAGACACCTAGATTTTGCCTTCCATCCCTCACCCAACCTGCTGCTCAATAGAGAAATACTATTGTCTGAATGTTTTCTGGTTGTTGGTTAATTCATCATATATGATGTCAGCAACATCATGAATATAAATCCCACCTGAGCAGAAATGAATACTTTATTCTGAATGGTCCTGTTATTTGAAACTTCCACTGATAGAGAATATTTTCTTGGATAAATCTACCTATTAAACTGGACACTTTCTGGACACATATTGGATGTACAGGAGATGTGTGTGTTATGTATCTGTATTATGTTTCTATGATCTATATCACTAAAGAGCAGTACATGCACGATACCAAGCAGGTTTTGTTGATCATCATACTTTTGTCTAGATCATGCTTTCCTGTTGATACCTCTATCATCAGGGGTGTCCAACATGCGGCCCATGGACCAAATACTGCCTGTCTGAGATTGATGCGGTAACCGCACCTCCGTGGCACACCTCCACATTGGGGTAGCGCGAGGGGTGCATGCTCGGCCCCCTTGCGCAGAAGATGAAAATTCCCTGGTGCCTCGAACGTAGCGTAAAGGGCGCTTGCTCCGCCCCCTCATGCTCTGACACTCGTTGGAGCTCCAGATGCATTCTTGAGCTCAGAAGATGGTGCATGAACCATCTGCCTCCCTGCTCACTCATCTTTTAAATGCAGATGAAGAAAAGAAATCAAAAAGCGGCACATGAAGAAAAGAAATGTGTGAGGGTGTCTGTGTGTATGGGTGTGTTAGGGTGTCTGTGTGTGCAAGGGTGTCTGTGAGTATGGGTGTCTGTGTATTCAGTCCCTGGTGCCTGAACCATCCCCCTCCCTTCATATAAAAGGTGACTGAGCGGGGGGGGGGGGGGGGGGGGGACAAAAAGGCACATGCAAAAAAAAAAATTTGTGGCTGTGAATGTGTGTAAGTGTGGCTGTGTATGTGTATAGTGTGACTGTGTATGTAATTAATGAGGGGATTTTTTGGCTGTGAGTTTCTTTGTGTATTGTGATGCAGTAATGTGCAGTGTGAGAGTGAATTTTATTGCAATGGAGTCTGTGATACACTCACACAGTGCACATTAAAATGAATTATATATATATATATATATATGTGAGCATATTCACACATATATATAAAATTCATATTAATGTGCATTGTGTGAATGTATCACAGACCCCACGGCAATAAATATCTCACTCACAGAATCATATATAATTTTCTCTAAATGAAAAATAAGTGTCGCCCACGCACACACACATTTCTGGCGAAGTGGCCCACTGAAAAAAAAACTTGGACACCCCTGATCTAGATGAATAGGAAGTACATTCTGGGGAGAAAGGAAATCTGTGAGGACATAGTTTAGTAAACCCTGAGATTTACATTCAGTGTCACCAGGAGGGTAATTATGCTACCGGCTCCAATTATGCTACAGGCTCAATGTTATAACTTTTGCTCCTCTCTGCTCTGAGCAGTTTTCAAATCTCCAACTAACAATAACTGAAATTAGTATTTGGCTCAATAGCTCATCAGGTGCAAGAAGAAGCTGTCTGGTATGAAAAGAGTAGACATGTGCAAAACGAAAATTTTCGTTTTGTTTTCGTTCATTCGGACGAAAATGATATTTATTTCGTCTAAAACAAATTTCCTTCATTACTACATTCGTTTCAGACGAAATTCGTTCATTATTTTAGTTTTGTTACATTCGTTTGAACGAATCAATTGACCTAATAGTATTCCATAAACCGAAAATCTATAAACCGAACAACGTTCGGTTTATAGATTTTCGTCATTTGGAATACATGTAATAGTACTATTGGCTTTCTATAAACAAAAACAGAGTCTCCATTCATAAAAATTTATGAATGGGGACTCTGTTTCTGTTTATAGAAAGCCAATAGTACTATTACATGCATTCCATAAGGTGAAAGTCTATAAACCGAACGTTCGGCTTATAGACTTTCGGCTTATGGAATACATGTAATCCTTTTGCTATTCTATAAACCGAATGTTCGGTTTATAGAATAGCAATAGGATTACATGTATTCCATAAACCGAGTCTATAAACGTTCAGTTTATAGACTTTCGTCATTTGGAATGCATGTAATAGTACTATTGGCTTTCTCTAAACAGAGACAGAGTCTCCATTCATAAATTTTTATGAATGGAGACTCTGTCTCTGTGTAGAGAGCCAATAGTACTATTGCATGCATTCCAAATGACGAAAGTCTATAAACGGAACGTTCGGTTTACAGACTTTCGGCTTATGGAATACATGTAATCCTATTGCTATTCTATAAACCGAACGTTCGGTTTATAGAATAGCAATAGGATTACATGTATTCCATAAGCCGATAGTCTGTAAACCGAACGTTCGGTTTATAGACTTTCGTCATTTGGAATGCATGCAATAGTACTATAAGCATGTGTGTAGTAGTAAATGGCAAATGCTATGAAGTTGAACGAATGGTTTAATATAATAAACGAAAATCATTCGTCCATTCGTGCTATAGTATTGGCATTACTATAAACCGAAATACAGTCGGTTTATAGAATGCCAATAGACTTACATGCATTCCATAAACCAAAAGTCGTTCATTATGTCGGTTTATGGAATGTACTATGTATGTGTAATGCTATTGTATTCTATAAACCGACTCTATTTCGGCTTATAGAATGCCAATAGTACTACGAATGGACGAATGAATGAATGATTTTCGTTTATTAACCATTCGTTCATTCGGCTTTCGTTAGCTTAGCTTCGAATGAACGAAAATGCTATTTTCAGACGAAAATGCATTCGTCCGAAAACGAATGCACATGTCTAGAAAAGAGCTTCCAATAAGGTGCTTCAGTATTTAACACTAGAACATTGCACTTATTTATCCCTTTTGAAGGGGTGTTCGGGTCCTAAGATTATTTTACTGTTTATATTATTTTTTTCCCTGAAATCCTGAAAAGTAACCGCAGGGATACTTGACATCCATTTGAGGGAACTAAACTTTTTTCCGGTCTCTAACCCTGAGTCAAGAACTAACCCTAAAACTAACCTTAACTGTCAGCGTGCCATAATGAAACGTCAGCGCTGAACTGCCATCGTGAAAGTGGCCACAAAGAAAGTGGTGCGTGGAAGTGGCAGCCAAGAAGCATCCCATTACACATGGAAGGTGCTCATTTACCGTCAATCTGTGCAGCTGTAAGCCATATATTTCACATTGCCTCAGGGCAAAATTGTGAAGTAGGCAGGGAATATCATGGGTGCTGAAATTATTAAATGCATTGAAGCAACTTCCAGTTCCAGTCAAAATGCAATACCAGGTCAACAATGTAAGCAGCATTCTGTGCTTTCTGAAGGGAATGTGAGAACAAATGTAATATATGTACATATTAATGGGTCTACCCAATAAAGAGGGAATTGAGATGGGAATTTCAAACTTTAGATCAATGTAGTCGAGTTGGAAAAATTCTCCAATGTAGCTGAATGGGAGAAATGTTCAAGCTCAGCTACTCTGGCCTTACGTTTGCAATTCCCATCTCAATTCTCTCTTTATTGAGTAGATTCTAGTATTTACTTAGCAAACTTAAACCAAATACAGCATGCACCTAATCTGGGGGAAAGATGCTCACAAAATGAATTCTCTACTGCTTGCCTGTTAAAACAGTGTCTCTGGGTTTCAATATTTTGGTCACCTAAGTGTATGAAATCACATAGTGTCGTCACCCAGATGTTATGTTACTGGCAAACTGGTAAAAAGTTGGCTTGAAGACAATGTGGTGGCAATGGTGAGATCACTATGTTTTGGGGCAAAAATGCTAACCTTGATGGTAAAAATTGTGACACAAAATAACATAAAATAACATATTAGTCTTGGCATTACCTTTTTTGTGTGTGAACACTTTTGAAATTAGAGACCAGGAAGAAAGTCTGCTCAGGAAATTACCCCTGCAGTGGGGAATCCATTGTATTCTCCAAGATATGTTGTTTTTTTTTAACATACATTTTTTATATGTTATGACATGCATTGCATTATTTCTAGAAATGTGTCTATAGGCTTTAAAAAAAAAAAATCTTACATTATTTTACTATACTGCACATCCTTATTGGTCTTACAATCTTTACTGAAACCGAAATCGTTGTGTATTCTTTTCCCCTTAGGGTATGACATTGTGTTAGCAATATACTTACATGGGTAAAAACATCCTGCCTTTTTGTATTGGCCTTGAATACATTTGCATAAAGTTAGCATATCCCATAGGCACATTAATTCTGTGTTTAAGAAGAGTTTGGACAGTCTTTGTCCTTCCTATATATCCTATTTATGAACCTGTTCCATTTAGGGATTTTTTTCTGAAGTAATGCTAACACCTATGCTCTATATTCAAAGAAAGGTCTTTTCAGATTTGAATCCATTCCCCTTTATTTAATTAGGTTAGCTTTTTCAGCTGGTCATTGATGCTGAATGACCTAAATAAGTCGAACTATTTGCTCTGATATCTTTATTTTTGGATAATGAAGTATTTTTTCTTAGACGTTAAAATATAAAAACGTAAGACAAAAATTCCAAATCTGTCCCAATGAGGTCTATTCATTAAAGAGCGAGCTGTGGTAAACTGACAAGGGAACTTCAAAATGTAGGCATTAATCGCTTAGCTGGAATAAATCTCCAACTTGACACTATTAGTGCCTGAATGTTACAGTTTCCTTGTCAATTCACCACAGTTCACAGTTTAGAGCAGGGGTCCTCAAACTTTTTAAACAGGGGGCCAGTTCACTGTCCCTCAGACCGTTGAAGGGCCGGACTATTGTAAAAATAAAAACTATGAAGAAATTCCTATGCACACTGCATATATCTTATTTTGAACAAAACGAGAACAAATACAATATTTAAAGTAAAGTTAAATCAACAAACTTACCAGTATTTCAATGGGAATAGTGTGCCAGTCAGAGCCCAGGAATATTATGCCAGTCAGATGCCCAGGAATATGATGCCAGTCAGATGGCCAGGAATATGATGCCAGTCAGATGGCCAGGAATATTATGCCATTCAGATGCCCAGGAATATTATGCCAGTCAGATGCCCAGGAATATGATGCCATTCAGATGGCCAGGAATATGATGCCAGTCAGATGGCCAGGAATATTATGCCATTCAGATGCCCAGGAATATTATGCCAGTCAGATGCCCAGGAATAATATGCCAGTCAGATGCCCAGGAATATTATGCCAGTCAGATGCCCAGGAATATGATGCCAGTCAGATGCCCAGGAATATGATGCCAGTCAGATGCCCAGGAATATGATGCTAGTCAGATGCCCAGGAATAATATGCCAGTCAGATGCCCAGGAATATTATGCCAGTCAGATGCCTAGGAATATGATGCCAGTCAGATGCCTAGGAATATGATGCCAGTCAGATGCCCAGGAATATTATGCCAGTCAGATGGCCAGGAATATTATGCCATTCAGATGCCCAGGAATATTATGCCATTCAGATGCCCAGGAATATTATGCCAGTCAGATGCCCAGGAATATGATGCCAGTCAGATGCCCAGGAATATTATGCCATTCAGATGCCCAGGAATATTATGCCAGTCAGATGCCCAGGAATATGATGCCATTCAGATGGCCAGGAATATGATGCCATTCAGATGCCCAGGAATATTATGCCAGTCAGATGCCCAGGAATAATATGCCAGTCAGATGCCCAGGAATATTATGCCAGTCAGATGGCCAGGAATATTATGCCATTCAGATGCCCAGGAATATTATGCCATTCAGATGCCCAGGAATATGATGCCAGTCAGATGGCCAGGAATATTATGCCATTCAGATGCCCAGGAATATTATGCCATTCAGATGCCCAGGAATATGATGCCAGTCAGATGGCCAGGAATATTATGCCATTCAGATGGCCAGGAATATGATGCCATTCAGATGCCCAGGAATATTATGCCATTCAGATGCCCAGGAATATTATGCCAGTCAGATGCCCAGGAATAATATGCCAGTCAGATGCCCAGGAATATGATGCCAGTCAGATGCCCAGGAATATGATGCCAGTCAGATGCCCAGGAATATGATGCCAGTCAGATGCCCAGGAATATTATGCCATTCAGAAGCCCAGGAATATGATGCCAGTCAGATGCCCAGGAATATGATGCCAGTCAGATGCCCAGGAATATTATGCCATTCAGAAGCCCAGGAATATTTTGCCATTCAGATGCCCAGGAATATGATGCCAGTCAGATGCCCAGGAATATTATGCCAGTCAGATGCCCAGGAATATTATGCCAGTCAGATGCCCAGGAATATGATGCCAGTCAGATGCCCAGGAATATGATGCCAGTCAGATGCCCAGGAATATGATGCTAGTCAGATGCCCAGGAATATGATGCCAGTCAGATGCCCAGGAATATGATGCCAGTCAGATGCCCAGGAATATTATGCCATTCAGATGCCCAGGAATATGATGCCAGTCAGATGGCCAGGAATATTATGCCATTCAGATGGCCAGGAATATGATGCCATTCAGATGCCCAGGAATATTATGCCATTCAGATGCCCAGGAATATTATGCCAGTCAGATGCCCAGGAATAATATGCCAGTCAGATGCCCAGGAATATGATGCCAGTCAGATGCCCAGGAATATGATGCCAGTCAGATGCCCAGGAATATGATGCCAGTCAGATGCCCAGGAATATTATGCCATTCAGAAGCCCAGGAATATGATGCCAGTCAGATGCCCAGGAATATGATGCCAGTCAGATGCCCAGGAATATTATGCCATTCAGAAGCCCAGGAATATTTTGCCATTCAGATGCCCAGGAATATGATGCCAGTCAGATGCCCAGGAATATTATGCCAGTCAGATGCCCAGGAATATTATGCCAGTCAGATGCCCAGGAATATTATGCCATTCAGAAGCCCAGGAATATTTTGCCATTCAGATGCCCAGGAATATTATGCCAGTCAGATGCCCAGGAATATTGTGCCAGTCAGAGGCCAGGAATAGTGCTCGTTATCCCTCCCTCCTCCCCCGCTTCCCCATCACTTACCTCCAGCTGCTGTGTCCCTGGACGTCTCGCGCGGTGTCCTCCTGTGGAGGAGGGAAACAGTTACCGGATCCGGATGTGACGTAACGTCACATCCGGTCGCGGTGAATTTTTTTTTTTTTTTTCTTCCTGCAGCCGCATCCTTTGCGGCTGCCAGAAAGAAAAAAAAAAGGAAACGGGGTGGGTGCCGGCAGCACCCCCCGTGGGCCACATAAATGTCCTCGGCGGGCCGCATGTGGCCCGCGGGCCGTAGTTTGAGGACCCCTGGTTTAGAGAATAGGCCTCTATTTCATTTGAGATTGATTCTAGTTTGTAGAACGTTAACTCATCTCTATTCACTTTTGCAATCATTTTCCTGATTTAACATTTCACATGTTTTTGTTATCATTTTTTTAATTTAAAAATATTTGTAGTATTTTTTTTTTTATTTTTTTTTTTTAACAAACTATACACAGAAACAGAACAGATTCATATTCGATATTCCAGGTTTACAGTTTTACCAATTTTCTAGTTCAGTATATAAATAATTAAACCTATACAGAAAAATATTAAATTTAGCGAGAGCACACAAACAATTAAGATTTATTTCTGTTTTATATATCAGTAGGTGTGGGTTGGGTAAGAGTTTAATATTAAATTAGTCAACTTGTGCAAACTACATCCATACTTCATTCATTCATCATTCATCTGGGGGGCTTACATTTTTGTCTCTTTGGCAGGAAGAGCCAAAATGGAAAAAAAAAAAAAAGGAGAAATCAAATGCATCTGTCCTGTGAACTGGGATAGTATTTGTGTATCAAATGTTTTCTATATGAGGGATTCAAACCGTTATTGGAAGAAGAGTTTTCAGTGGAGTGGGATCAATTTCTGCTCCATGAGGCCCAAATTCTTAAAGTATATATTGTTTTAAAAGGAATCCCTTTCCTATTGAATGCTGGCTTTCAGTATGATCAAATATTTCTTACCAGACTATTGAGCCTAGTTGTTTCCAATGTCTGTCCATCATAATCTTAACAGCCATAAAGACCTGGGTCAAAATACTTTGCTGTTCTTTTGAATTTACCTATCTCCAAGTGGAAAAGGAACATCATCAAGTAGTACAACTCCAACATCTGTCGGTATTTGAGTCAATTATCCTATTTAATCTTCTTGGAGTTTAATACCAACTAAATTGATCTTATAATATAGTTCCAACAAGTTTACCAAATTTACGTTTTTTTCATATGGGAATTGGCCTGAGACCACTTCTCTAATGTAAAATTACATTTTAAATCTTTCTCCCATCTACTTAAGGGAAAATCTTTCTTATCTTCTATAGTCTGTTGTAATAAATAGCCCATAGTAAATAGTCCATAGTATAGTACATAGTGCTGCACTTATCATTTTTTGATAGTAGCCTTTGTTACAATTGCCACCAAGTCGGTATTTTACAAGCAGTCTGGTAAAAAAAAAATTTTTAGGGCAGCCATTTTTTGAAGAAAAGATGGCAACCATAGCTTTTGTGGCCTGAAAACCTAAATGGTCAGAGCTATGGCAACTGACATTTAATGTGGATAAGTGCAAGATTATGCACCTTGGGCGTAAAAACCCAAAATCAGAATATAAACTATTTGGTACAGTCCTAATCTCAACATCTGAGGAAAGGGATTTAGGAGTAATCATTTGAGAGGAATTAAAGGTAGGTAGGCAATGCAATAGAGCAGCAGCAAATGCTAGCAGAATGCTTGGTTGCATAGGGAGAGGTATTAGCAGTAGGAAGAGGGAAGTGCTCATGCCTTTGTACAGAGCACTGGTGAGACCTCACTTTGAGTATTGTACGCAGCACTGGAGACCGTATCTCCAGAGGGATTAGACATGTGCAAAACTAAAATTTTCGTTTCGTTTTCGAGACTCTGTCTCTGTGTAGTGAAAGCCAATAGTACTATTACATTCATTACAAATGCCGAAAGTCTATAAACTGAACATTCGGTTTATAGACTTTCGGCTTATGGAATACATATAATCATATTGCTATTCTATAAACCGAACGTTCGGTTTATGGAATAGCAATTGGATTACATGTATTCCATAAACCGAAAGTCTATAAACCGAATGTTCGGTTTATAGACTTTAGGCTTATGGATTACATGTAATACTATGGGCTTTCTATAAACCGAACTAGAGTTCCCATTCATAAAAATTTATGAATGGGGACTCTGTTTCGGTTTATAGAAAGCAAAGAAGTTCAACGAATGAACGAATGGTTTAATATAAACGAAAATCATTCGTCCATTCGTGCTATAGTATTGGCATTACTATAAACCGAAATAGAGTCGGTTTATAGAATGCCAATAGATTTACATGCATTCCATAAACCGAAAGTAGTTAATTATGTCGGTTTATGGAATGTAGTGTACTATGCTATTGTATTCTATAAACCGACTCTATTTCGGCTTATAGAATGCCAATAGTACTACGAATGGACGAATGATTTTCGTTTATTAACCATTCATTCATTCGGCTTTCGTTAGCTTAGCATTTTCGTTATTTGTTTTTCGGACGAATGAACGAAAATGCTATTTTCGGACGAAAATGCATTTGTCCGAAAACTAATGCACATGTCTAATATTGATACTTTGGAGAGAGTACAGAGAAGGGCTACTAAACTGGTTCATGGGTTGAAGGTTAAAACTTAACCGGAAAGGTTAAAGCATCTTAACATGTATAGCTTGGAGGAAAGACGTAACGGGGGATATGATACAAACATTTAAATACATAAAGGGAATCAACACAGTAAAGGAAGAGAGTATATTTAAAAGAAGAAAAACTACCACAACTTGAGGACATAGTCTTAAATGAGAGGGGCAACAATTTAAAAGTAATATCAGGAAGTATCACTTTACTGAGAGGTTAGTGGATGTATGGAATAGCCTTCCAGTAGAAGTGGTAGAGGTAAACACAGTCAAGGATTTTAAGCATGTGTGGGATAGACACAAGGCTATCCTAGCTATAAGACCGGGAACGGGGGACTAATAAAAGTATTCAGAAAAATTGGGCAGACTAGATGGACCGAATGGTTCTTATCTGCCGACACATTCTATGTTTCTATGTAACCTTATGTATCTACATTCGATTTTATACAAATTACTGTGAATACACTGGTGGCATTTTAAATGCAGGTGTTAAAGGCACATCACCTTTAAAACTCCTGGCGGTTGAAACGTGCATATGAAGCGAAGTTAATCACTTTCTATTGCTCTGTGTGTGTTGTTTACCTGCATCGAAGGTGAGGCAGTCAGCAACACTAGAAAAAAGCCTGAGCATCAGTCATCGTATGACCAGGATGGCTCTGACCTTCTTGGGCAAGAACACAGGAAGCAGGAAGTAGCTACTGTAACTTGGACAAAAAAAAATGGGCTATTTCTAAACGCAGGACAAATATTAGAAATATTTAGCAGTTTTTTCTATTAGCTTTTTGAAGATGAGTATACGATTTTTCAAAAAAAAAGTCAGAAAACCTTTTCTTTTTTCTTTTTCCACTGTATTTTATTACTTTTTTAATTACTTTTTATATATAGAATAATATGATATGATCAAAATAATTGTATCATCAGAAAGCCCTTCTTTTGCCAATAAAAAACATTAATGATACGTGTGGGTAAGGTAAAGGAGAAAGAAAACAATGAAAGCTAAACAAAAACACTGCAGAAATTATAAACAGCCCACGTCACCAAGGGTATGGCAAGGTCAAAAAGTCATGTCACTAATGGACTATACACACTTTTTAATACTCCTCATATTTGTCCTTTCCTTTTGCCTCTTGCACCTTCATGTATTCCCCTCCATGTCACCCACAGTACATATTCTTACTTTGTATCTCACACTATATTTTGTTTTCCTAACCCCATCCTTTCCTTTCCTCCACTTTCCCATTGACTGTTCTTTACATACTTCAGAACCGATGTCCCTTTTTGGCTCTGTCATCTTTACTAATTCAATAGCTCTGATTTTACCCACCCCAGCATTGATTTTTAGGAATGTGGACCTTCTACTGCAAAAAAGGTTTACAGGCCTCCATGCTTGTGATAGGTTGAGGAAAAACTGCTGAAATGCTCCATCAACAGGTTGTTTGTCAATACCGTTAGAAGAGTTCCATATTTAAGGTGTTTAGATACATCCTAATTCTCTTTTTCCCATGACGTTACATCCGTTTCTTTTGCCCTGTTCCTGGCCTTTCTGTAAATATTAGTGGAATTTCTGCACAGGCAATGACTGAGTGGCAATAAACACATCAGACCAGCCGCTAAAAGCTCCTGTTAAATGGACTTGTTGACACAGCAACGAGAATGCAAATAGATGTGTGTACACAGCAGTGCATCGAATATGGAATAACTGGGTCACTAAGCAAGGACAACCTAATTTGATAACACAAAGTGCCATAGGGTTGAGTTGCATCACCTCTCCAGCATTTGATTAAATTCAACCATAGTTGTATTCTCACCATTTACCGCGGTATTTAACTAATTGTGCCTCATAGTGAATATTCACAATGTAAAAAAAATGACAATCTCACCTACAAACCTGATATTGTGTGCTATATTTTTAATACAGATATTTAAATATTAATCAGTTATCACATGTTTAAAATGTAATTATTCATACATTTTTATAAACATAATTTTATAACCTTTAACATGCATTAAAAAAAAGGATAGGATTTTTTCAGCGTGGTACTGAATGCAGAATGAACTCAGCAGAAACTTGTAAACTCAGTATAATAGTGGCTATTAAGTTTGGATTTATATTTTTTTTGTAAAATAAATACATTTTGGGACAAGGTACAGTGGATATAAAAAGTCTACACACCCCTGTTAAAATGTCAGGTTTCTGTGCTGTAAAAAAATGAGACAAAGATATATCATTTCAGAACTTTTTCCACCTTTAATGTGACCTATAAACTGTACAACTCAATTGAAAAACAAACTGAAATCTTTTAGGTAGATGGAAGAAAAAATATAAAAATAAAATAATGTGTTTGCATAAGTGTGCACACCCTCTTATAACTGGGGATGTAGCTGTGTTCAGAATTAAGCAATCACATTCGAAATCATGTTAAATAGGAGTCAGCATACACCTGCCATCATTTAAAGTGCCTCTGATTAACCCCAAATAAAGTTCAGCTGCTCTAGTTGGTCTTTCCTGAACTTTTCTTAGTCGCATCCCACAGCAAAAGCCATGGTCCACAGAGAGCTTCCAAATCATCAGAGGGATCTCATTGTTAAAAGGTATCAGTCAGGAGAAGGGTACAAAAGAATTTCCAAGGCATTAGATATACCATGGAACACAGTGAAGACAGTCATCATCAAGTGGAGAAAATATGGCACAACAGTGACATTACCAAGAACTGGAGCTCCCTCCAAAATTGATGAAAAGACGAGAAGAAAACTGGTCTGAAAAACATCCAAGCCAGGCTACATTTTGCAAAAACACATCTGAAGTCTCCCAAAAGCATGTGGGAAAAGATGTTATGGTCTGATGAAACCAAGGTTGAACTTTTTGGCCATAATTCCAAAAGATATGTTTGGCGCAAAAACAACACGGCACATCCCCAAAAGAACACCATACCCACAGTGAAGCATGGTGGTGGCAGCATCATGCTTTGGGGCTGTTTTTCTTCAGCTGGAACTGGGGCCTTAGTTAAGATAGAGGGAATTATGAACAGTTCCAAATACCAGTCAATATTGGCACAAAAACTTCAGGCTTCTGCTAGAAAGCTGAACATGAAGAGGAACTTAATCTTTCAGCATGACAACGACCCAAAGCATACATCCAAATCAACAAAGGAGTGGCTTCACCAGAAGAAGATTAACGTTTTGGAATGGCCCAGCCAGAGCCCAGACCTGAATCCGATTAAAAATCTGTTAGGTGATCTGAAGAGGGCTGTGCACAGGAGATGCCCTCGCAATCTGACAGATTTGGAGTGTTTTTGCAAAGAAGAGTGGGCAAATCTTGCCAAGTCAAAATGTGCCATGCTGATAGACTCATACCCAAAAGACTGAGTGCTGTAATAAAATCAAAAGGTGCTTCAACAAAGTATTAGTTTAAGGGTGTGCACACTTATGCAACCACATTATTTTATTTTTATATTTTTTCTTCCATCTACCTAAAAGATTTCAGTTTGTTTTTCAATTGAGTTGTACAGTTTATAGGTCACATTAAAGGTGGAAAAAGTTCTGAAATGATTTATATTTGTCTCACAGAAACCTGACATTTTAACAGGGGTGTGTAGACTTTTTATATCCACTGTATATGTCCTGTATTTTGTTCAGGGCACAGCGGGCACACTGCATAATTTATTCCTTTTGCACATTGTATAGCAGGTTCCTTTTTATAATTTGAATAGCAATTGTCTATAAGGTGGTCTATGCTACAATTCCAAGTTGGCCACTTCCACATTGAAGTCAAGCTTTACAGCAGTGGTTATAGTAACATTTTACTATAGCTTGTTTAAATGAATGTCTTACTGAATTGAGTGTAATATTGTTTAAACTTGATTAATGATAAGACATTTAGAGGCCACATATTTTATTTAAAGGTGCTTAAAAGTTATTAAAGGCTGCAATAAAATCAATATTTTTCTATGAGAAGCACTACAAATAATATCCTTATATTTAACAGAGACATCCGGGCACCTTATATCTTTAAAGAACAACTGTTGGCAAAGAAATATGTTCTATCAATTTGAATGATTGTATCACGTGTAGACATATTCAATGGAAATGCTTTAATGAAAGAATACAAATAAAGTATCTTATTGAGCCCTCTGTACCTCTATAACTCAATCGGTTTAGGTTTTGTTTAGAATCTTGATTCAGATGGGACAGATGCATGAAGATATGACCCAAGATGTCAGCCACCTGATAGAGCTATATTAGCAAAGAGGGCTCCGTAAAGTGCTTTATTTATATTCCTTAATTAAATTATTTCTATTTAAAATGCCTACAATCTTTCAATTGAAGATAACTTATATTTTGACAACAGTTGTCCTTTAAGTATCGACAGTGATAATTATCTGATTATTGACTGCAAATTGTTACTAATGTGGCTTTTTGTGGCACTCATGTTAATTAGAAGGCAATCTTATACTTTGGAAGTCATTCTCAGTAATTGGTAGGTTGCTTCACTCATTATCATGCCATGGCACACAATAAATGTCTTTCTCATTAGAATGTAACATCACTAAAATAGCCTAGGGTATTTAAAAAAAGAGAAAAACCTAGTCTTACTCATTGTTTGACAATCATAACAGTTAACATGTGGTTTCTTACTGAAATGCAGCAGATTCTCTGTAAGGCAGTCTCATTAATTCGATTAATACATGTCAACTTGAAAAGACATTCTAGCTCAGGATTCTGTCAGTCTTGTTGCAAGACACCTTTAATCATTGGGAAGCAGCTAAGCAATTGGGAAAAAACTCTCACTAACATATAGTTATTTATATAATAAAATGTAGTAAGTAGAGTTGATCAGATGTCTATCCAAATGGGTCCTGATGTGCAGGAGGTTACTGAAAATGTTCCAAACATCCCTAGAAATAGCAAAGATCCAACTGTCTGACATTAAATTTATTCGCAAATAGGAGTTTATTCTTAGTCTTCCTCCCCCTTCCTCATTGTGCTGATGTGGACAATAACAGTAATTACTATTAGGCATACCCTGCCTGTGAGTAATAGGTGTGCACCAAACTGGCAGGCCAACGACAGCAGCAAATTTGGCATCAGAGTCTCTCACCTGTTGCCCATTCAACCAGCACAAAAAGTATAGGAAAATAACTTGTTATACTTTTCGTGCTAGTCGAATTGGCGGGATTGTTCTAGGTGTGCGGCACACATCGACCACACGTGGAGGATATGCACCTGCTATTAGTGGTAAAATCCTACATCTGTGCAGAGGGAGGCTGTTGAGCATTTTGGGTCTTCCTAGTGGCTACTGGATATAGTGAAAGTCTCTTATACTTGTTTGAGCACATCCAAAAAGAACCAAAGTTGCTATTTCCATTTTATACACACAAAGATTGCTACTTGAACGGAAAATTGACGGGATCCAAATTTACAGGGGTAACTTGAGGTATTGCAATGAAAAACAATAAACTATAAACAATAAACTAATTTCACAATAGTATGAAAAAGGGGATATATTACCCCCTTCATGCCGGATAATGCTTTGGTCTATAATCAGGTACCCTAAATACCCTGTTGGTCCCTGCTGACATCTCCTGGGACATGCAGGGATGCCAGAAATGTAGCCGACGCTTGGTCTGTTTCTTATGTTAGACTGAGGCCACTGAAAGTGGCCTCATTTGACACTGGGGATCCCGTTGCAAGTCCCTGCAGTTGGATCCTCAGCACAGCTCATCATGGGAAGCCATGCAGGGTGGTCTATGCAGTTTTTTGCTAAAGCTAACTTTGAGATTACATTTTCTGTGTCAAAGTGGCCTCACAGAGCTCATCACGGGACTTCTATACCGTCCTACAAGCCTCTAGGCATTAAAAAGTAGGATGACATAGAACGTCCTGCAAGCGGGAAGGGGTTAAGTTGAATAAAAACAAACTTATTTGGTAATATAGATAAAAAAGGAAGGAAAACATGTATTATATTCATTGATACCGATGTCTTTAAAATATTGATTATATCCTTTCTAGCTGAGCTTTTACTTCTCATTCCATTCTATAGTAACAGGTTAATAAATTCTTATATGGCACTTGTCATGCCTACCAGGAAATGATTTATTTTCATTTATTATGAAAGCAAAATTGTTATGAAAAACGGTTATTGTCCTGTTTCAGTTCAGGGTCAAGCAATCTGCATGGAGACCAGTACAATATTTGTGCTGAATGCTCCATATTTACCTGGATGTACCAGAATTAAGCTAGATGAATACCCTTAAACATACACATATGTAATAAAGTGTTTAATATATATTTAACCATCTAATTTGTAAAAACCCCAATTATATACTATTGTTAACCACTTTGCACATATAGAGGTTCTTTGCCGTTCTAAAATACATGACCCACATGACCATGAGAACAGCATAGAATGTTCTCTGAACAGCAGCTCATCACAGAAACTCCACGTGAGCTGTGCTGTGCATCCCAACAGCTGGAACCCCTGTCAGATGAGAACTTTGGGTGGCCTCAGTCTAACAGGGTAAATGTAACCAACACTCAAATCCGAAGCTTTAATCAACTTGACTGTGTCCGAACTTCATGAATGATATTGCGAGGTCTTGTAATGTTCTGTGCAAAATCCAAAAAGAAAGAAAAGTAAAGTGAACACACTGTGCTAAATAAATTAACTTTTTCGTATTTGAAAAAACACAGCTGCTTCCAAGTACATGTAGTTCTGGGCTGATTCCTCACCGTTCTCATGACCATTGAAACAAGATGAGATCTTGCATGGAGCACCAGACCGTGAGAGACTGACAGTTATTTTGTGTTTCTTCCATATGCGAATAATCGCACCAATTGTTGTCACCTTCTCACCAAGCTGCTTGGCAATGGTCTTGTAGCCCATTCCTGCCTTGTGTAGGTCTACAGTCTCATCCCTGACATTCCTGTACAGCTCTTTGGTCTTGGCCATGGTGTAAAGTTTGGAATCTGATTGATTGATTGTATCTGTGGACAGGTGTCTTTTATAAAGGTAACAAGCTGAGATGAGGAGCACTCCCTTTAATCTTAGCTCATTAACTGTATAAAAGACACCTGGGAGCCAGAAATCTTGCTGATTGATAGGGGATCAAATACTTATTTCACTCATTGACATGCAAATCAATTCATAACTTTTTTGACATGCGTTTTTCTCAATTTTTTTCTCTCACTGTTAAAATCCACCTACCATTAAAATGATAGACTAAGCAGTTCTTTGTCAGTGGACAAATATTCAAAATCAGCAGGGGATCAAATACTTTTTTCCTCACTGTAGTCTTTAAAGTGCCTCCCCTAAATGTTAATGCATATGTACTTTCAAAGAAGAAATTGCACATTTTCAGGGCTTCCGGACAGCCCCTGCTCAGTTTCTCTGCAACAGAATGCTTTAAAAAAAAAATCAGCAGTAACCAATAGAAATAACTCCCATTCATATGAATAGGATTTCCTGTATCCCTAGTGATAGTATCAGACAATGAATTGCACTTCATAATGTCAGCCATGTCATCAACACATTACAGCTATCTCTCTGTCATATACATACCATCTGGCTGACGATGATAGCCATTCCATCTCTCTCAGATATGAATACCAGATAGCTGAGGATGATAGGCATTCCATCGCTCCAAAAAAACCCAGCTGGCTGAGGAGGATAAACATTCCATATCTCTCTCATATAAATACCAGCTACATGAGGATGGTAGGCATTCCATCTCTCATATAAATACCAGTTGGCTGAGGATGATAGACATTCCATCTCATTCATACCAGCTGGCTGAGGATGATAAGCATTCAATCTCATATAAATACCCGATGACGGAGTATAATGGGAATTCCTGCCTTTATGGTGCCACACATTCTCACATCACACTCAGTCAAACCCTCTCACACAGACTCACGTCACACTCAGTTACACACTCTTACACAGACTCCCATCACACTCAGTCACACACTTAGAGTCATTTCACACTCCCATCACACACTTAGATCACATTCAGGCACACACTCACAACACACACACACTCACATTACACACTCTCTCACACACAATTTTTTTTTACCTGCTGCTGCTTTCCTCTTTGGCAAGCAGAAATTGGGTGAGTATGAGGTGGAGGAGAGAGTGAGTGGGGTGTAAGGGAATTTCAAATAAGAAAAAGCACTCATTGGTGTCGGCCACAATGTCAGCACCAGGTAAAAAAAGAAGAAAAAAACCCAGCAGCCAATCTAGCGCCACCAAGGATAGCACACTGAGCTTTAGTGTGATGTTGTCATTGGTTGTCACGTAGTAGCACTGAGACCTGCAGACACATGGGAGGAGCTAGGAGAACAGAGCTGCAGGTGGAGGACTTGAGCAGGTAATTAATATATAAGGAGAATTGAAGCAAATTTAAAAAAAAACAATGACAGTCTGCTTAACCGTTTGGTGCGTACAACTTGTGCCAAGCCAAACTTCTGACTAAACTGTCTCTTTAAAGACAACAGCACTATTGAGCATTAATGGGTTAAAAAGTGTTTTGCTTTGATTACTTAATACTTTTCTATTTGCTTGCTAGCTAATCATGTGACACATTCACTTTAAAAAAGAAACCAGTTTAAAAAACATGCAACAAAGCTATACAGTACTAAAGGTCACAGTACTCGTTCATATAGATTCATAAGTAAGGAACTGTGTCTTTTTGTGAGTGTTTTTCAATAAACACAAGTATTCTGATGTTTAAGGCAATGTAATAAGAGCTGATTCAATATTTAAAGACAGCAACAGTCAAAGAACTAAAGCAGCTGCAAAAATAAATTATATGAAAACTATTCTAAACTGCTAAAGATTAAATGTAAACAAGACAGATGAACATAATGACAGCTTCTTTTAGATGGATTGTATTCTAAACACTGTTTATACTGTGAATGTAGAAAATAAAAAATGATTGAAAATTATCTATATATTTTGTTAGCAGATTTGCAAGCAAATACCTAATGTGTCACGGAGTCTCCTGCTTATGACATCACCAGCGGCCGGATATGCAAATTACACATTCCCCATTGAAACCCAGTTTATTTGCATATCAAGCCACAGGCGATGTCATAAGCAGGAGACTCAGCAGACACGTTTCAAACACATTTTTCTAATAAATGAGGCATTTGCTTACATTTTTGTTAACACAATGTATAGATCATTTTCAATTATTTTTATTCTGTAAATGCGCAGTAAAAATAACTTTTAGGTGATATAGTCCGTTTAAGCAGTATATACTTTGATATCTTTAAACATTTTAAAGTTAAGGTAACTTTGTAACTTGAGTGTTATAATACTGATTGCTCTATATATCATTAAGCAACTCAAGACAAAAGCAGTTTGTTACACATTCAAATTTATACACCTGTCAGCTGCATGATGAAGTTAATTCTCACAATATCTTTAAAACAGAAACAGCAAGGGAAGTGGGAAAGAGGATTTTCAAACTGAAAGGTGGACATTCAGGAGGCATACTACCATTCAAACAGCTTTCTTTGTATAGCGTATCTATGATGTACAGTGTGTTTTGATTGGCAGTTATGAGTACATACATATGTGAAACAGTTTCTAGAGTTGAGCAGACACCTGGATGTTCGGGTTCGCCGGGTTCGGCTGAACTTCGGGAAAAAACTCCGGGTTCGGGCTCGAACTTGACCCCAAACTTGACCCCGAACCCCATTGAAGTCAATGGGGATCCGAACTTTTGGCCACTAAGATGCCTCTAAAAAAGTCCTGGAAAGGGCTAGAGGGCTGCAAAATGACGTAAAATGTGGGTGAGTGTCCCCATTCATACTAATAGGTCAATTGACCTATTCCTATGAATGGGGACTCTATTTCGGTTTATAGCATAGCAATAGCATTACATGTATTCCATAAACCGAAAGTCTATAAACCATTCGTATAAAGACATTCGGTTTATAGACTTTCGTTTTATAGAATACATGTAATGCTATTGCTATTCTATAAAAAGAAAGCCTATAAACAGAATGTCTTTCGTTTTATAGACTTTCGGCTTATGGAATACATGTAATACTATTGGCTTTCTATAAACCGAAATAGAGTCCCCATTCATAAGAATTTCTTATGAATGGGGACTAATTTCGGTTTATAGAAAGCCAATAGCAATACATGAAATGTAATCGCCGAACCCCGAACTCCAACACGGACTTACAGTGAAATGTCCGTGTTCAGGTCCGGGGTCCAAAAAACGTAAAGTTCTGTACGAAACCGAACAGTGCGGTTCGTGTTCGCTCAACACTAACAGTATCCCATAAGTCACTTACAAAATGTACATATTTTATAAACTATGAATACAGTGTAAATTTGTTTTCACATTTTCTCCATGCTGCTCTGTAGTAATCCTTTTTATCCTTTATGTTGTTTGCTTAAGGCTTTCAGCTGCCAACACCACTTAAGGGGCTACCCAGTAAAGAGAGAAATGCAGGGAATTGAGATAGGAATTTTAAACCAAATGTTTTTTGTTTTTCTCAACACAGTAAGTGATTTTTCTCACAAACAATTTTCTCAAAATACTTTTTTTGCAACAGCAACAATAAAAAGAGAATTATTGCTTCATATATTTTTAATTGGTGAGAGTTGTCTTTTTTTGATGATGGATCTTGCTTTAAAACATTTCACTTTTTACAGTCAGTGCAATGAAAAAGCTTAAAGAAACACAAGGCGCATATGTTATTTGAGATAGAAGCATTTTGTGTAAAAACAATATATTGCACTGCTGCTTAAGTACCTTTAATGAAACGATTGCATTTTGGTTATTGATTTCATCCTAGAACTGGTTAAATGTTTACTTACACTTTAATCCATATATGTCTTTTTGGCTGGTAACAATCAACTTATTATATTATAAACCAGTATGTCTCTCTAAGCAGCAGTTCTTTGGGTTAATTAGTCTCTGGCCTGCAGAGCTTACAGTCAAACAATGTGTCAATATATATTCATCAACTGACTTGCCCAAGGACTTTTCAAGCTGCGTCTTTTCTTTTGTAAGGTGGGTTGCTTGGTTACATCAGATGTTCATAACTTGGTGCTATGCGAATCAGCATCGAAATGCCAGTAATAGCAACAGGCAATAACAATTAAATTGGATCACCAGTCTCTATTTAATATAGACAGTACGACCTGCGGAGAATAATTGTTCTCATTTTGCTTTGTCTACATCGCATTCATTTATTTCAAAGGATCCCTTATAATTATCTGAAAGTGTGCGTTGGTTCTGCTTTCTTCCTCATATAATACTGGAAAGAAAGTAAAAGATGTTGAGAGTTTAGTCCCTTTTTTATTTGGTTTTATTTTTTTTAATTAAAATTATTCTTATATCTTTATTTCAAAGTAAGTGTTTAAGCTTATAGTGAAGATTGTCTTAAAGTTTTTATGTTCAGGAACCAAATTGGAATGGTTCATATCCACATAGAGCCACATGGAGCCTATTTGTTGTCTGACTCATAAATAACTTATCCCCAGCATGTTTTCTTTCTCAGATACCCCTAACTCCTCAGGAAGAGCTTTCTGTGCAGATGCTCCCACCTCTTGTTGTGCCTGATCCTCAATCACAGCAGTTTCTCCATTTATGTCTCTAGGCTCCACTCTTAAACTCTTCACTTCCTGTGATATGCCGCTAACTCTACTGAGCTCTCCACGTGCTCCTTCATCCCCTCCTCTCATAACTCCATCACCAACTTTCACAGAGGTCCTACAGAGAACACGTCGCAAACCTCGTTGAAAAGGGCGGGCAAGAAGAGCGTAGATAATTGGATTGAGGCAGCTGTTTGCATAGGAAAGAGCCACCACAAATGAGTAGAGTCCGTACAATCTGGGGCCTTCAGGCAGTGGCCACAATAGATTGATGATATTCAAGGCATAAAAGGGCAGCCAGCATAAGATGAAGGCAGTTACAGCCAGAGCCACCATCTTGGTTACTTTGCGTTCTGGTCCCTGACGACGGTTTGGTGCCACTCGGACTCTCTGGCCTGATGATCTCAACTCAGCTACAATCAGTAGGTGGCAGACGCAGATCACAAGCAATGGGCAGAAGAAGCCTAGTGCAGCTGTATACAGGATGAAACCAGTTCTCCAGGCCTGGGCTGGCTCAGGCCATGCAATGTGGCATGTACCAGAATTCCCTGGGACTCCAGAGAAGAACACTACTGGAAGCACAACCAAAAAAGAGAGGATCCACACTGTTACATTTACACATTTAGCCACCCTGGGTCTTCTCCACTTTGCTGACTGTATAGGACGTACTACAGCCAGATATCTGTCCAAGCTAAGTACAGTCAGACAGAAGATACTGGTGAATTGATTGACTGCATCCAGAGTCATTACTATACGACAAACAGGAGAGCCGAAGGGCCAATAAGAAAGGGCATTCTGTGCAGCCAGAAATGGCAACCCCAACATGAAAAGGTCATCAGCCAGGGCTAGATTCAGGATATAGAGTGCAGTGACAGAGTTTTGGCCTGCAGGACTACGCCATGCAAGGTATATAACTAGAGTGTTACCCCACAATCCTACTGCACACACCACCAGGTAGACAAGTGGAATCAGGAGCCCTGGGGCAGATAAACTCTGGGTATTTGAAGCATTGGCATACAAGGTTGTGTTAATCTCAGCATAGGCGCTTGCAAGGAGAGTGGTTGGAGAAGTGGGTGTCATTTCTGGGAGGAGGTTAAAATACTATTATTATTATTATGAAGCACTCTCTATCTGCCCCTGTAAAGGCTCACTTTGGTTGAACAACAATTTGGAGTTTGGAGCACACATGTCAGATTCCATGTTTGAAGTGATTTTTTTATAATCAATATCATAGATTCTCTTTAGATTTCATTTCAATATATAGTCTTCACTATTAATTGCAGGTTTTTTTTATTAAACTTATGGTCTTGTTGTGGCTGAAAAAAAATGTTTTTCCACCTTTGCGTCCTGTCCTTTTGGTTTTGGATTTGTTTCAAATATATACGTATTCGTCCACTCCTGTAAGCGATTATTAATTCTTGAAAATCATGTATTATATCAAACAATCTTTTGGAAAATCCTAAGCATCAAGATTTAGAAGGCCTGTCTATGGTATATCAGAGAGTAACCTGTAGCCTTCTATTATTGGAGTTTATTGCTGTCTTTGAATGGGCAGAAAGGTGAGTCCCTTTATTTCTGTCTCAGAAAGACGAACACGCTATTATCCTGTGGATTCTGAAATTGTTGAGCAATCTTGTCTCTGTTGAAGAAGAAAACACAGACACATTTATTCAGAAACCCTTATTACTTATCACGGTCAGTGTGTTAAGTGAGATAAATTGGAACTTCCCGCTTCTATATATTTCAAAAAAGCACCTATGTACTAAATTGAGAAATCATTTTGACCTTTTAGAGTTTCTAGAATAAAATAGGTCTAGACTGGTTTCTTTAGCTGGAGTAAGAATAAACCCATCACAGTTCAGAAGATTTCTCATTATTTCTGCATGTTCTAACCCACTGTCTGATGTTAGACATTAATGGTTAAATGAATTATATATTATATGTGTTTTACTAACAATGTGCATTATTTATGTAATCCCATTTTTATTTACATTTCTCTCTTGTGTCAGAATTTACTGTTATTTCTACTCCTTCAACGCACATATATATATAAAATACCCATTGAATTGTATGATAATCTGTGTTAAAAAATGTTTTCTTACAGGGCTGACAGTTATTGTTTTAAATTATGTTCAATAACCTTGTGCAATGTAGGAAGGGTCACAACATTTAGCAGGTGTTTGGCATATTCCAAGTCAGTAGGGTTTTTAAAAGCGTGCCTTAATAATACATAGTTAAACCTTAATAATTAAATCCATGATTAAAACATGGGAACATGGTAGTACATTTTAGGCAACAGCAGTAGTTAGAATATTGCAAAAAATCTCATATTTTGACCATCATTAATGCAGTGTGCTTAAAATGCAATGTGATTTAAAAAAAAAAAATATTCCTGTATCAAACAAGAGACTTAGCTTTTTTTTTTTTTAAGTCTTAATGTCACCCCCTAGCAGACATGGCTTTTTCTGCTGCACCATTGTAAGTTTCCATGGTAATATCAGTTTAGACCTTTCTGGCAGTTCAAGGGTTAGGATAAGCCAGCCTACCCTTGATGGATTACTTTTGACAGCTCAGTGGTCCAAGATCTGACACCTTAAATATGGTTGTCCTCT